>OZ005659.1:235510316-235692446 GCA_963930645.1 Salticus scenicus
TTTTTTTCAATAATAATAATAAAAATAATAGTGATGATAATAATAATAAGAATCTTAGATATTAAAAATAATAATTTTCAATCTTTTTAAGTGTTCCAATTATTTTATATTTAATTTTACTTATATATTACGCATTATTATATATGCAGAATTCTCCAAAAGTCACACCCTAGCCCCTGTATCTTGGGAACGCGTCGAAATTTCTGAAAACTGTAAAAATCGTGTAAAAATTTGAGAACCTCGATATTTCATTTTATTTATTAAAAAAAAAAAAAAAAAAATAATAATAATAATAAAAAAAAAATTGCTGGGAAACATAGGGGTTATCTGTAGGAGGGAGAGGGGGGGGGGGGGAATATTGAAATTTTAAATGCAAAGGTTGGGGTGTTTCTTTATTTTAGTTCGTTGGAAAGATCTTTTCCCGACAATCTTTTTTTCAAAAAAAGTTCTGTCGTCATCTTACGCATCAAGTTTGGCTCATTTATATGCTATAGAAGTAGAGATATAGCCTTCTTGTGAACCTGGAAAATTGTAGCGACACCTATCGACTCGTATACGTCTAAATTGAATCAGTATAGTATTTCAAAATGTAACTTTCAGATATAGAGTTTTGTGCAGCTATACACATTACAAACTGAAATATAGCCTTCCTGTAATTGGGGGTGAAATCGCAGTACAGTAGCGCCCCCTTTCAAACGATACTCAAAAAAGTTAATAAATAGCAATTTATGTAAAGGTGCAACGAAATAAAAATTTTTATTAAATTATGCGCTTTAATTCTTGATATAGATTTGCCACAAAAATTTTTGCCATAGACAGACATTTTCTAAAAATTGTGAAATCGTGTTGGCATTTCAAGACGTTTAAATTCGTCGAAAACTTGAAGTCGAAATTTCGTACAATCCAATACATTTTTCCATGAATAAAAAAAAATAGTAATAATTAAATATATGTTTTAATCAATTATTCCTATTTATTCCGTAAGAGAGTTGGCCCATCAGCATCCGAGTGGTTCTGCGCTCAAAGCTGGTAGACGTGATGTGTCGGGTTCGATCCCAGGCTGCGGTCGTCGGATGGTTTTCGTGAGTTTCTCCGAAATTTGCGAAAATACGGGCTAGGACCCCTTAGAAAGAACCCCGCGACGGGCACTACCACTCAGGTCTAGGACCCTAGTGCATTCATTCGGCCTTAATCCCCACAACCAAACCCCCGTAAGTCCCGCCTTTTATCACACCACTACCTTTATAGAGTAATATTCTTATTATTTAATTGTAAGTACATCTTGCAGAATATTACTCTACAAATATAGTAGAGTGGAAAAAAAAAATGGTGAGGCCTAACGCTGTTACGGAATAACTTAGAATACTTGGCAGATTTATGTTATTCTTATTCTGCGTATTCAGAAAGGGAATCCTTTGGAAAATCTAATTGGTAAGTAATAATTTATTCTTAGTGTGACTCATTAAGAAATTTTAATTCTTTTTTGTGTATACATTATAGATAATGCCACATTTCGATAAAGAGTAGTCAAAATTATTCAAACGAGAATTCCGTATTGACTTGCTACACTTTGTCCAAAAAGGCTTCGCTGTGTTGGTAGACTTGTTGCGGGGAAACTTGTTTTACAGGTTAGATTTGCCAATAAAGTTTCGTCAAAGGGTAGGCAGCGAATAAGTATTTATTTTCACGAAATTAATAGTTCTTATGAAAAAAAAAATATTAAACAGCTGTTGAATAAATTAACTATTGTTATGTATCTCATACATTCAAATACAGTCGAACCTCGTTAACGTGAATCTCAAAGGGGATAAAAAATGTGTTCATGCTATCAGTAACTAGTTTTCTTATAACTAAACTAATCTTCATTTTGACGGTAATTGTGGAAATAGTTCAAGTTAAAAGTAATTCACGTGAACAGTGTTCATGCTTAAGAGGTTCGACTGTATTAAATTCAAGCACAAATTCTATTAGTGTGCAGTCATTTATTTTTATTCTAGCTCACTATTTAATTTTCCACTATATTATAGGTATACAGAAATTTGGTATTTTGGAAACTTTTCAACATTAATTTTTTCTTATTTAATCATAAGGAGGGGAAAAAAAATAATAATCTGGTGTGTCACTCACACGACTTTCTCTTACCCTGAAATTTAATACTATAAATACAGGTTGCAGATTAATAATAGGTAAGATAACAAGTACTGTTATGTAAACCTATGTTAAACAATTCATATTAGGCTTCTGAAGAGTTTTATATGATAATTAGTTCTGTGTGAGGGGGGCGCTCCCCCCCCCCCCCCCCGTTTCATTAATGCACCTACATTTTTATATAGAATTTGATTCGGTTATTAAAAAATAATTCTCTTTTTAAAAAATAATTTATTAAAATTATTATTAAAAAAATTATCTTTTATGATAAGGCAGACGATTTCCATATTAGAAAAGTGGTATAACACCAAATATCCAATAAAAGTCCATTTTATTCTCAATATTAAAAAAAAAAAAAAAAAAGTACGATTTTTTTTCCCCAAGTTTTTTTTCGTTAAAAGTAAAAAAAAATCGATAACTTTGTTTTAAATTATCGCAGATCGATGGTTCAACCATTCGTTTTAAAGGTATTGGCGAGCTCTTTTGAAAGATACCCATCATGAAAAATTACTCCCCTCGAGGGGGGACTTCCCCCCCAGGCGGGGGAGGCGAGGCTTCTACATACACAATTTTTTTTTCCCAGTTAACTATCTCTATTACAAAAAATATATATTCGTTTCATTTGGTTTAGTGCAGTCTATAGACGTTAAACTCTACTTTCCTGCAATTTCCCCCATAGACGTAATGTATTGGAATTCTCTTGATTGTCCCTGTACACGAACCATTTGCTTGATCTTAACGAAAAGCTTACTGTAGCATCCCTATATGATACACATTTAGAATACCAAGTTTGAACTTTCTGCCATAATTTGTTTTTGAGATATGCTGATAACAGACAGACACACAGACATACACACAGACCATTTGCTAAAAACATGATTTTCGTACTCAGGGGACCTCAAAACGTGTAAATATAACAAAATTTCGCGTTCGAAAATTTGACCCAAAAACAATACTTTCTCTACCTTATGGGTAAGAGAAAGTAAAAAGGCATGTAATTTATAGAAAGGATTCATAACGTCTACTAGCCCCTCAAGTTGTTAATATTTCCAAATAAAAATCAATGATATCCAATGTTAACTTATACAGGGCTACCATAAATGCCTTTATTATTATTATTACAGTAAAGCACCGTTTATACGTCTTTCAAGAGACTGACGTAAAAGGACGTATAAATGGAAAGACGTATAATCGAAATTTTAATAATAACACTTTGATTACGACAAATTGAAGGACACTTAAACAAAATGTATATGAAAATACTAATTAATAAAGTTTTTTAAGTTAGTAAATGTATATTATACTTTTTTAAAGATAATAATTTATTTAAAAATAAATAAATATTTATTTATTTATTATAAAAAGTGAGAAAAATCATACTATTAGTGCATGACTGGGTACTAATTGCATATATCATGTATTGAGTATTACATTACATTTCTTAAGAACTATATGAACACATTTTGAATATTAATTATATAAATTGCGTATCTTTAATAATAAGCATTCGATTTATGTCCATGCAGATAGTTATTTAATAACATTAAAAATCTTTAATATTTGTCTGATTTGCTGCTTGTCTGTGAGTATTAAAAATTGTACTGTGAATTCAATGGATTCTTTGATCAGTATTCTACGACCTATCCTGTGTCCCTCCATTTAAGATGCTTTCTAGGAAAAATACGTATTATTTAGAATGGAAAATAATAACAGGTTGAGAAATTTTGCGAATTTTCGTAAAGCGGAAAAGACGTATAACAGATATTAGCGGTGTATAAACGAAGAATTTTTGCATTATAATGCATAGGAATGAATCGGGACTTCACTAAACGGACGTATAAATGAAAAGATGTATAAACGAGAGACGTACGAAGGTGCTTTACTGTATTATTATTATTTTCGTACTACTATTTCCATAACATAAAATTTATAACAAACTTATACAGGAAAAGTGAAGATTTATCTGCGAAAATATATTATAATTTTTATTTTTTGGAAATAGTAGTACGAAAAGAATAATAATAATAAAAAAAGTAACCTATGGCAGCCCTGCTTATACTAAAAGTATAATATTTCGTACCTAGCCAGTTTTAAACCAACTGTCTGCTTTTGAAAAGGGCAAAATTGTAATGTTATTTTTCCCTGTACAATATTTTAATGTACTAAATAATACTTATTTCACCTTTAGAATAAAAATGTAAGTGTGCACAGGATTATAATTCTTATGACTATTATTTAAGATCTTCAAACTTGAAAATCGAGCTAGAAATTCATAATTATATAATTTTAAAGTATAAATGTATTAAAAAGCTGTATTAAAAAAAAGGTATAAAACCACTTTTAAAACACGTATATAAAATTTCTTTATTCAAATCAAACACAAAGCTTTTCGCTATTATTAACATAGCATCTTCAGGTGTTGTTAATTAACATCAGAGTAGACAGCATTACATACTGGCGAAGTTCAATACAGTTACAGTTAAAAAATAAGTCTTCTAAATGTCATGAGTCGTTTAAGATCACTTGGCGTCACACTAGGGTTACACAGCCAAGTTCTGTAGAAAACGTTGACACATAAAGTTTTCAGCACACCGGAACTATCCTGTAGTGTAGTCGCGTACTATTAGAAAAAAGAAGGCCCAGTTTACTGAAAGTCGCACCAGAGCTACATGGCAAAGGAATACTTGTTGAAGCACACACAAATTCACAAGCAGGAAGATTAGAAGTCTCGATAACAGCCGTCAACGAAGATAAAAAGTCAAATGCAGCCAGGAGGCAAGCATACTTGCCAACTTTTCCGGTTTTCCCGGAAGACTTCCGGTTTTTTAACGTATCTTCCGGTCTTCCGGACAGATGATGAAATCTTCCGTTTTTAAAAAAGTCGCGAATATCGTTCGTTTTAAAAAGAAAACCCAAATGTTCTACGAAAACTCCTGATTCCCAATCTTTCTCCATCCATAACATAAATGTCAATATTCATTTCAAACTTGCTTTATGAGATTCTAGAACATGTAAAGAAATAGAATTGTTAAATATTTCTTGCTGATGTAATTATTTTTTTGCCCCCCCCCCTCTCTTTCATCTATCTCCAACTAGTGATCAGCAATCAAATGTTCTGCAGAAGTCTTTTGTTTCCCAATCTTTATCCATCTGCAACATAAATGATAATATTAATTTTAAACTTCTTTCATTAGCTTCTAGAAGTGGAGTTGAAAGAGTTTAATATTTCTGTAATTATTTTTGTATCCCCCCCCCCTTCCCCGGATTGTGATCAATGATGAACTCTAGAAACAATAAAGCAATGGAAGTGCTCAATATTTCTCATGTATGTAATTATTTTTAGATCTTTATTGCTGAAGTTAATGAATCTGTTTATTTTGTCTCAATTAAATTAAATATTTGTATGTCATATTTATATCAAATGTGTAAACATGGGGGAAAAAATTAACAATAATTTTTTCAGGTAGGAAAACGTTTTCCAAATCAATTTAAGAAAATTAATACTCAGTTGGTTTTATGCACGTTTGAAACTGATAATTAGTTACTGCTAGTTTTTTTTTTTTATATGTATGATTAATGTACATACACAAAAATCATATTCTATTTATTTTAAAAATTAGTTATACTTTAACTTAACTAAGTTTTTTGTCTATTGTTAAATAAGTTTCTTACAGATTATGTTTTGTAGATATTTATATGTTGAAAAGGAATAACTTCATTTAAAACTTTTATATATTTAATATAATCAATCTATAGTAAAACGTTTTTATAGATTTCTTCCAAATATTAAAATTGTAAAACTGTATTGTTTATTACGTCAAAGAGAAAAGAAAAGAAAAAAAATAAAATAAAATCTTCCCTTTTTTTATTAAAATTGGTTGGCAAGTATGGGCAAGGTTAAGGTCCAGAAAAGACACATTGGCTTTACATGTCGATATTCCCCGAAGAAATCATTTGCTTTGTCTCCACAGCGGAGTACTCGAGTTTGAATAGAAATTTTAAATGGCTCCGCCCCGGTACCCTCGAGAGCAAAAGGTTAATTTATACTGCATGAGTTTTTAATGTGGTGTCAAATTTTCTAAGGTATTGATCAACACTTTAACTATTCTAAAGTCAAATTACATCTATAATTACAGTTGTTCTTGTTTTGAAAGCTTAATCTTTCTTGTTCGTAAAATGCATTTTAATTAGTTTGAAACAATTGCTATACAATGGTTCTTTAAAGGTTTAAATATTAAATGCCTTATAATTTAACACCAGGGACCAAGCGAGTCCAGTTTTTCTTCTTTCTCGCAATTTATAGATTAAAATTCTGTCTTAAATGGAATTTAATTTTGAACGAAAGGCCTATTTCTTTTTTGCTTACATTACACTGACTTTTACGGCTTGAATTAGAGTCAATCCTGGGTATTAAGTTTCAATTAACAGGTATATTTTATGCTTAGAATATCTTCTGATTATCATTATCATTTATTTATTTATTTTGCACCATGGATAGCGATTTATTTTCCTATGTGGCCATTATGACGTCATATAGCCTGTCACCTAAAACATTACAATAATCATATTTTTTAAAAATTTTACAATTTTACATTTTTCAATATTATCAACATTTAATTTTTAAACAAAATACAATTAAATTACATATTAAAAAAATAAAAAATATATTATAATTATGCCTTAAACATAATTTAATTTTGGATAGCAAATAATTGGGTAAGATTTTTCTTTTTATAACCACATATAAAGTGTTTATTTAAACTTGGTGTAAAAATGAAAAAAAAAAAAAATAAAATAAATAAATAAATAAATAAATATAAATATAAATAAAATAAACAAATAAAATAAAATAAAATAAAAAATAAAGCTTTCATTTGTTCTATTTTGTCTGAAAGAACTAGGTCTCTTGCCCTAAAAAGGTAAATTAGTAACGATTTTAATAATGACTGAATAAATAAATAAATAAATAAATAAAAATTGCAATTAAAAAGTTTTTTACTTGTATCTTATAAGAAAATTTTACTTATAATTAAAATAGTGTAACTTGAAAATGTAAAATCTTGAAAGTAAATCTGAACTGTTAAATACTTCTAATTAAACGTCCACTAGTTTAATGACATAAAAATTTATATTTAGAATCATTTTTCACAATTATACAAATTATATGTACAAGTAAATTAGAGAGAGATTTCTAAGGTCATTAAATAAAAATTAGCTGCTAAATTCATTTAATTTTTAAATATAATTTAAACGTTGCGTTAAACTTAAGTAGAAAATAGGTCAAGCACCACATTAGCTGAATTTTTAACTAGCACAATTGGCTTGTTTAAATATAGTCTAAATAATGAAAGTAATTAAGATTTATGTACTTCATTTTTGTGTGCATGTCAGTTTATTTAAAAGAGATTAATTGGAATTAATAAAAAGATTCTTTTCATTTAACAAGTCATTGTGTTGCGTTAATTTTTGAATTCTTCATTTCAAAATTGCTTCTATGAAAATAATAATTTTATTCATCATGTATGCTATTTAAATATTTTTATTTTATTTATATATTTGCTTTACATTAGTTTACATTTTTACATAAAAAAAGTTTATTTATTTATTTATTATTTATATTTGACTTTTTAGTTCACTTCATTTTGTTTTATGTTAAATATTATATTTTGAAACATTTATTTTTATTTTTAGTATTTATATTTTTTAAATAACAACAACAGCAATAATAATAATAATAATAATAATTGAAAACAATTTTTAATTTTTTTAAGTGTTCATGTTATTTTAAGTTTACATTTTTATTAATATAATTGAATCATTATTATGTATATCACTATATATACAAAATCCGCCAAAAGTTGCCCCCTACCTACTTCCTTCCTCCTTCCTCTGTATCTTAGAGCGTCGGAATTTCTGAAAAATATAAAAATCATGTTCTATCAATTTGAGGCCATCCATTTTTTAAAAAATTATTTAATTAATAAAAAAATTAAGAACGGTGGCTGTTGGAACATAGCGGTTAGCTAGGAGGAGGGGAGGGAGGCGAACTTTAATGTTATAAATGTGAAAGGGGGAAGGAGGAGTCTTTTTTTTTAGCTCAATGGAAAGATTTTTTCAAGACAAAGTGTTTTCAAAATAAGTTTTATTGTCATTTCACATACCAAGTTTGATTCATTCATAAGCTATAGAAGTGGAGATATAGTCTTCCTGTGAACATGGAAAATTGCAGTACCACCTATAGACTCATATGCACACAAACTGAATTATCATAGTATTTTAAAATGTCCCTCTCAGATGTTTCTTTTAGGTAGTTATACACAATAGAAGCTGAGTTATAGCGTTCCGTAAATGGAGGACATCGCATCATAGTAACACCCCTTGTAGAACAATATTTGCCAAAACTTATTAGACACTAATTCATGTCAAGGTTCAACTGAATGTAAATTTTTATGAAAACTGCACATTATTACTTCATATGAAGTTGATAGAAAAATGTTGTTGTAGACAGATGGACTTTTTCGTGAAGTAACATGTAAATCCATCGAAAACCCGAAGTCGTAAATTTTTACGAATCCAATACTTTCCTTTTTCTGTGAGTATAGAAGAAAATAATATTTAAATGTATGTATTAACCCTCATCTAATCAATTACATTGCGCTGGAAAAAAAAAAAAAAAAATCGACCCCTGATACCATTCTTGCTGATTCTTATGTAAAATGACCTCCTGAATCCGAATATGACAACCATTTTGGCCAGTCACCCACCGTTTTCTCGGAACACCACCACCTTCCCCAATTTTCATCCCTGTTCGGTAATTTTATGGCCATGAATTTGATTTGGAGAATGAAAAAGAATTAATTTAACACTTAAAAACAAATATACATATATATATATAATTTTTAATACATAACATTTATTATAGATTAAAAAAAATATAAGAAATGTAATACATAATTTCAGAGGCAAATCCCCCCTAAATTTTCCCCTTGCCGCAAATGTTCATGTTTTAGAATTTTCCAATTATGTAGCCCCTCAGAAGATATTTAAGAGTTAAAATAACCCTTCCTCCCCTAAAAATCAAACTTATAGCCATAAAATTATCGAAAAGTGATAAAAATAGGGGGCCATCCCTAAAAAACGGTGAGTGATAGGGCAAAATGGACGTCCTATTCGGATTCAGGAGGTTGTTTTACATAAGAATTTGCCAAAATGGTGTTCGGGGGGAATTTTCATGCCGAGCAATGTTATCTATAATGCATATTCAGAAAATCAATTATTTGGAAAATCTAATTGTTAAATAATAATTATTCTCATTGTGGCTCATTAAGGAGTTTTAATTCTCTTTGTGTATACATTATAGATAATATCACACTCCGATAAAGAGTAGTTCACATTATTCAAATGAGAATTCTATATTGCGGAACTACATTATGTCGAAAAGTACTTCGCTGCGTTGTTAGACTTGTTGCGGGGAAACGTGTTTTACAGGTTAGATGGCGCTAGTAAAGCTAGTGATGCCAGATGGTCGAAAATTATTTCCCCAAACAGGTCTTCAATTTCCCCAAATCAGGGTTTTTTTTTTTCGAAAAAATCCCCAACTTGATTTCTACTAAAAAGGGAAAATAAAAAATTTTTCAAAAAAAAAAAAAAAAAAAAAAAAATCAATCAGATTTAAGTGGATTTAAGCTCAGATTTTTCCCCAAATGAAGGCAATAAAAAAAATAAAAATAAAATCCCCAAATAACAATAAAGCTATTGAAAATCCCTGGTCATAGGGATCAATCATTACGTTGCCAACATTGACAGAAAGTTGAAGAATTCCCCAGATTTGTCCCAAAAAAAGTCCCCATAAACATTTGGTCCCCAAAATTGTCCCCAGAAGCCTCAAAAATCCCCCAAAATGGGGACAAAATCCCCAATCTGGCATCACTGAGTAAAGCTCCGTCCAGAGGGTAGGCGTCAAATTAGAATTTGTTTCACGAACTTAATCGTTCTCATGAAAAAAATAAATAAATAAATAAATAGCTGCTGAATGAATTAGCCATTGTTATCTATCTCATTCATCCAAATATTCAATTCATACGCAAATTCTGTGAGTGGGCATTTATTCTTATTGTAGCTCACTAATTAATTCCTCATTATATGATAAGTATATGGTAATTTGGTGTTCGAGAAAATTTTCGACATTTTTTTTCTTCTTTAATTTTTACTCGCTTTGAGATGTGAGGAATCCGAAAACCTCAAAATTAATGCGGTGTCCGTCTGTAAGTTAGACAGTTAGTAAGATAATTTGTTAGTTTTGTAATCTTTATCCTTAAAAATAAATAAATAAATAAATCACACACACATAAAGGAAAAAAAAAAAGAAAGAAGAAGAAAAGAAAAGAAAAAAAGAAGAAGTTTTTTATTAATTATAAAGGTATCAATATTATTAATAAATTGTTGAAGAATTCTTAAATTTAAGACATGAGTTTCTACTTTCTACTGAAATTTAGGAATATCTTTCATTTATATGAGCAAATCTTTCTGAAAGTGACAATTTCTTTTCTGCGACAATGTCATTGTGTCACCTAAATTCTGCCACAGGGGATTTTACAGTACAATATTACAGGACATACTGCTTTGCGAATGGAGATTTTTTTTTTTTTTTTAAATTCAATAGAAAAAATTATTGCATTTGTAAAAATTTTTGATCTCCAGTTTCCGATGGATTTACACGTTTTGAAAGATCCAAACATGATTTAATCATTTTTAGAAAATGTCTGACTGTCTGTGTGTGTGACAAAAATTTTGTTCCAACTATATCCCAGGAACTACTGCACATGTTATTTGTATGCAGTTGCACTTGACATAAAATACTGCACACACTTTTTGTGGTTTTCCACACATTAGTACACACTAGAGATGAGACGGGCTCAGCCCGAGCCCGTAAGCCCGAGCCCGAGCCCGGGCCCGAGCCCGATCGGGCTCAAATCTTACGCAAGTCTTCGGGCTCCGGGCGGGTTCGGATTCAAGCTAAAAGTTCCGTTCATTTTATTCTTCACTAACTGGAAAATGTAAAAAAAAAAAAAAAAAAAAAAAAAAAAGAAAAAAAGAAATTTTATTCATTTTGAGAGCACCTTTAGTAATGTCATAATAGTCTTGATAGGTTATAAATCACAAAATAATCTTGCAAACCTTAGTAGCTTTGACTTTCCTTTTTCTAAATAGAACTCTTTTTTCAACGGGTTGCATATTATGTCATAGTGTTATACAGTAATGCTTCCTCCTTCGTTATATCGGGCCTCATTATATCACTCATTCGGATAATTTTTTTCTCCCCGATAGGCGCGTTATAAACAATGGGCTGCACTATAAATATCTATTATATAAATATATACATGTATACAGAGACACAGACATTATAAATTGTTATAATAACATTTATAGTTATTTAAATTGAGGATTGATAATAAGAAAATTAATTTGAAAATGAAAACGGTATTTAATTTTACTATTGTGTATGCGTTGCATAGCGTACCACTTTCAATATCGGGCTCGGGCGGGCTCGGGCTCTGATCACACAAAATTTTTCGGGCTCGGGCGGGCTCAGTTCAAAAATGTTTCGGGCCCGGGCGGGCTCGGATTGCCAAAATAGAGCCCGAACTCACCTCTAGTACACACCTCTGGTTTTTCACAAGACTACATCTCAGAATATGTTGATTAAAACTGACTCCATATGTAAAATCATTATTCCGAGAAGTTATATTAAACCTTTGTGCATGCTGAAGTATAAGTTTTGCTTTCATAGAGAATAATATAGAAGAATGTTTTCTGTATTCCAAAACATATTATAATTATTTTTTTTTCTAGTTTTCCTTGTTTGTCTGTTTCTTATTTACAAATGCAAAAACCAATGAACTGGCACATAAATTAAAAACAAAAATAATTTTATTTCATTCCAGAAGTAGATAAATTTTATTTATTTATTTGTTTTTATTTTACCTGTGATATTTAAAAGGAAGTAGGTAATCGCATAAGAAACGTGTTTGGAAATCTGATAACGGATCATTTAGTGGAAAACGCCCTTACGTCGAGGATTATCCGTTTTAATGGCATGGATACTGTGTGGAAACAAGTGTCTAAAAGATTAAGTTGCAGGAATTAAAATACACTTGCAACATTTGATCCGACACTTTAGAGTTTATATAATCGGTTAAAAAGATACAAAGTTATTTCTTCTTTTACTTTCAGAGAAGGAAAATGAATTAAATAATCTGGTGTGTCACTCACACGACTTTCTCTTACCCTGAAATTTAATACTATAAATACAGGTTGCAGATTAAGAGGTAAGATAACGAGTACTGTTATGTAAACCTGTGTTAAACAGTTTAAATTTGGCTTTGGAAGAGTTTTATATGATAATGAGTTCTGCGTGAGGGGGGCTACCGCCCCCCTCAACCCCCCGTTTCATTAATGCACCTACATTTATATAGGATTTAATTCGGTTATTAAAAAACTATTCTGTTTTTAAAAAAATATTAAAATTATTATTTAAAAAAATTATCTTTTATGATAATGCAGACGATTTCCATATTAGAGAAGTAGTATAACACTAAATATTAAAAAAAAAAAAAAAAAAAAAAAGTTGAATTTGTTCTCAATATTACTTTTTTTTTTTTAATGAAAAAAATCGATAACTTTATTTTAAATTATCGCAGACCTATGGTTTAAAGGTATTGTCGAGCTCTTTTGAAAGATACCCATCATGAAAATTTACTCCCCTCGAGGGGGACTTCCCCCCCCCAGTGGGGGGGGGGGAAGCCAGGCTCCTACATACACAAAATTTTTTTCACAGTTGATTATCTCTATTAAAAAATATATATATATTCGCTTCATTTGGTTTAGTGCAGTCTATAGATGTTAAACTCTACTTACCTGCAATTTGTCATATAGACGTAATGTATTTGAATACTGTTGAGTGTCCCTGTACATGAAATAGTTGCTTCATCTCAACGAAAAGCTTACTGTAGCATCCCTATTCGATACACATTTAGAATACCGAGTTTGGAATTTCTGCTACTATTTGTTCTTGAGATATGTTGATAACAGACAGACATACACACAGACCATTTGCTAAAAACATGATTTTCGTATTCAGGAGACCTCAGAACATGTAAATATTAAAAAAACTCACGTTCGAAAATTTGACCCTAAATCAATACTTTCTCGACCCTATGGGTAAGAGAAAGTAAAAACAGGACATCCACAGTAATTGCAATTAAAATAGAATTACATTTGGCGTACCAAATTTCATTCAGCAAAATGTTTGGTTACAATTAGCAAAGAATATAAAATTGTCTATTTTCTACATTATACTTTGATCTACAATGGTGACTGTACACTACCTTTCCACAAATCACCGGGCACTTTCGATTTCAGACGTTTTTAAAAATATCTCAAAAAGTGCTAAACAACTCATCTTGAAACTTCAGGAGTGTAAAGAACATGTTATACTTCATATATTTCATATAAAGTTTTGCGCCTAAAGTGAAAGGGGACCAGTAAAAAATTAAAGAAAAATGAAAGTTTTTGGCATCACCCTGTAAAAAAGTAATGTTTGAAATGCGATCTGACAGTAGCATGTGATTATGGGGTTCTTCCTTATTATCTGTATAAAGTTTTATGTCTCTACCGCATGTAATCAAGAAGATATAAAGGTTTCTTTAAAAAATTGAAAAAAAAAAAATCACTTTTTTAGCTATAACACGCAAGGCATTAAACCCAGCGAAATGCTATTTTCAGGAAACGCGACATACAATATTAGACCAGCATACTGAAATCAGAATGGAAAAAATATTAAATATCTAATGAAATATGAGCATTTTTACTAAATAATTTTTAACTGCGTCAATTTTTGCTTATAAGTTTTTTTTTTTTTTTTTTGGGGGGGGGGGGGGGGGGAGGGGAGGGGAGGCTTTTTTTTTTGGCTTCAAGTGAGAAATATATTCTTGTCTTTTTATAATATGAAATATATTAATAAGATGATTTAAAAAATGAAATGTTAACTATTCATTAAAAAAAAAATGTTTTAAAATTTATAAAATCCTTCTTTGATTAAATTATAAGGAATTTCTTTTTAATTAAATTTAAGCTGTAAATATTCTAAAATTCTGTTTATCTGTTCTATATATATATATATAAGGAATTTTAACAGTTATTTAATAATGTTTTATTAAATTTTTCGTGTTCAATAAATTTTTATAAATTGTTTTGAATTTTTGTTCTTCTATTACATATTAGCATTTCACTGTAAAAGTTTTCAGATATTTTTTAAAATTTTATTTTAATATATATTGTACATTCCCTAAACCCAATAATTTTCTTTATTTTGACAATTAACTCAGTCTTTTTTTTTTTTTTTTTGCTTTTATTTGTTCATAATTTTTTTTTCATTGTATTTTAATGAGATAATTATAAATTATTTTTCATTGGGATTTTTTCAAGATTTTGTTCTATGGAACAATTTGAACGCCTGCAATATTTTTGAAAATTCGCTGTCCATGTTAAAATAATCATATTTGTTTTACGTTCCTATATTTGTTAGATAAAAGTGAAATTTTAAATAAAGGTTTTAAAAAGACTCAAGAGGGGTGGGGTTCTGGTGTTTTTTTTAAAGTGAGTTCTATTGAAAAAATCCACCCAGGTTTTCTTGGGCCTTGGAAAATCTATCCAATCCCGGTATGGATAAGATGTGGAAACAAGTATATCTAAATACTCTTAAGTATTAAGTTGCAGAAACAAAATGCATTTGCAACGTTTGATCCTACACTTTAGAGTTTCATACAACTAGTGTAATAGATACAAAGTTATTTCTTCTTTCACCTTCTGACAAGGAAAATGTATACCTATGAAAAATTATATCCATGAAAATTGCAATTAAGAATTAATTAAATTTGGATTAACAAAATTTTAATTACTGAAACAGCTGGATTCAATATAAATAGAAAATGAAATTGTGACCATTTTTTTCATTTTTTTTTTTTCAATTTGATATCTAATAACTACTGATTTTATTAACTTGTCACTTATGTAAAGTGTCAACCTCTGTTAATGAAGTTGACATTTTACTCTGTTAATCTCTGAATGTTACCCTCTTAATAATAAAAGCCTGAGTTTTTGGAAACTGATGCCATTTCTGTTTCAAAAATATATTGAAATAAAGAAAATAAAATATTATTCATATTTTTAAAAGACTAAATAATAAATAAATTTTTAAGTTTAATTTTAGCAGAAAAAAATGACGTCATAGCTGCAATAATGTACAGAAAAATAAATAAATAAATAAAATTTTATCTGTGATTTTAAATAAATAAAAAGAAAGAAGATTAAAACAAACATATAATTTATGTTACATAGGTCTATGTAGATTTCTACTAATATAAAATAAATTGTAATTATATATATTAAATGTATATACACATATATATATATATATATATATATCTTGTAAATCGATGATAAACAATTTAAATTAACATGAGAAAAATAATTAATCAATTTGGGATATTTAGGTATTATTATCCCGTCGACAAATAAACTAGCGACGATGTCAGCCCGATGTACAGTCGGTAACAAAAGTCTCTGAACACTAGCAAAAATTCCTATATAAAAAAAGTACATTTAATACAGTTTTGTTAAATAAATCCTTGTCGAATCCTGTTCTTAGTCAGCGTAAAAACAGGATTCGACAAAGGTTTATTTAACAAAACTGTATTAAGTGTACTTCTTTTATATAGAAATTTTTGCTAGTGTTCGGAGACTTTTGTTACCGACTGTAAGGTGTAGCGATGGCAGCGTAATATTTTATGCTAGCTCTCTTACATATCAAGTTTTGTTCGATTATACAGAATAGAGACTGATATGTAAATGGAAGAAATCACTGTATAACAACGCTTCATCTTGAGCAATTTTCACGAAAAGTTGATAGGCATTAATTTATTTTAAGGTGTAGCTACATATTATTTTATATGAAATTCTGCCCAGTAGTTCTTGAGGTACACTTTCCAAAAACTTTTTCAGGCACACACATATATGTAGACAGACATTTTCTAAATATGATCGAGTCATGTTTTGGCCCTCTCAAAAAGTGTAAACACATCGAAAACCGGAAGTCAAAAATATTTACGAATTCAATACTTTCTTCTGTTGAATATATAAGAAAGTAAAAAGTAAAAAGAATGACCCTTTCTCTCTTTAAAAGGTTAGCCATTTAAATTGTTTAGAACAGGAATTCAAGTTCAAATGATTTTATCAACGAATTTTATTTTTAGTGACAAGCTCTTAGAGTTTTTTCTTTCTTTTCTTTTTTTTTTTTTTTTTTTTTTTAACTGAGTTGAAGCAAAAAATAACCCTTTTATACTGGGAAATTTTCTCTCAAATAACAGTAAGGTCAATGGCAGTCAATAATTATGCTTAAATTAGCAGTACGCGAAATTGAAAACTTTCGCAAAAGTTAGTGTTAAATCTCGCCCTTTCTTTCGAGATTAGGCTTCAATCATTCGCTAATAACCTGGATTAAATATTCATCGTTAAACACGAAATGTCATGAATTAATTTATTTCTTTTGATTTAATATGTTACTGTTGTTCTATACTCAATAGAAGAGAATATTGGATTAGTAAAAGTTTTCGACTTCCGGTTTTCGATTTATTTACACGTTTTAAAAGGTCCAGAACATGATTTGACCATTTTTACTTTCTTCTATATTCAATAGAATAAAGTATTGATTTCGTAAAAATTTTCGACCTCGGGTTTTCGATGGATTTACATGTTTTGAAAGAGCTAGAACACAATTCGATTATTTTTAGAAAATATCTGTGTGTGTGTGTGACAAAATTTTGTGACAACTGTATCTCAGGAACTACTGCACAGAATTTCATAAAATTGACATATAGTTGCACCTTGACATAAGTTAGTGCCATCAATTTTTGGTGAAAATCGTCTAACAGGTGGCGTTGCCATTCCGCTTTATCTAAATTTTTAACACCGCGGTAAGGATAAAATTTCGTACAAATATAAAGAGAATATTTTTTTCAATAATCAATAGGAAATTAAATAGAGTTATTTATAATAGTGATAGACAACTGGGAAATTTTTCTGTGTACATGTAAAGCTCGTCAATACCTTTAAAACGAACTGTCGATATGTGATGATTTAAAATAAAATTATCGATTTTTTTCATTTTTAGCAAAAAAAAAAAAAAAAAAAAAAAAAAAGAAAGAAAGAAAGAATAATGATAAAAATAATTTTTTATGATGTTATTCAGAGAATAAAAAGGACTTTCTTTGGGTATTTAGTGTTGTGCTTCTCTAGGATGAAAATCGTCTGCTTTCATCTTTGAAGATATTTTTTATAAACAATAATTTTAATAAATTATTTGTTCTGGTGAGTGAAATTATATAGGAAAATAAAGAAGAAAGTCATATGGTGGCCACAGCATACTAGTTACAAAATGTCTGCGTATGTATGTGACAAAAGTTTTCGGCCAACTCTAGCTCGAGAACTAATGCACATAATTTCACGAAAAGTTATATCTATTTGCACCTTGACATAAACTGATATCTACCAATTTTTGTTGCATATCGCTCAACAGGTAGTGCTGTCGACCTGATTTATCCTAATTTTGACGCGGAGGTGCTAATTATAGGTGCTGAATGCATTTTGTTGTTTTAATTCCGCTTTAAAATCTTATAGTATCATAGCATGAATATGAAATCACACCATTCTTTTTTCGTTTCTTTTGAATAGCTAAATTATTACTGTAATGGTAAAAAGTCGTGTGCGGATATAAAAAGAGTTCAAACTTACGGGTTTGACCAATAATGTTTTTAGAGCATATCGTCTGCCCCTTTCTCAAAAATTCCATTGTTACTTTTGTGGGAATGATTTATTACATGTTATCTATAAAAAAAAGTTTTTGTTGTTGCTAATTGATGTTTTACATATTATAACTAGTATACAAGGACAAACACAAAACTTTCTTGTATATCATTCCACATAATAGCGCCACCTACCATTTGACAGGCACAATTTTTTTTTTTATCAACATAGCTTTCCACAATTAACATTTTACATATGCAATTTGGTGCAATTTTTCACTAATAGGTGCTAAGATATAACAATCTGGAAAGTCGCAAAAAATTATAGGAGCATTACCTGTCGGCGAATCTAAATCTAAATTGATTAAGTATGCCAAATTTTCATAATGTATGTCTGGTATTATATAGGTTTTATTTACATTATCTAAAAGCTGAGATATAGGTACTTCAGACGGAAAATATTGCAGAATAGCAGCGGAAGCTCTGCTTTTCTGATAACGGGATTAAATTGAAGCATAGCAGCATCACCTGTCGATCGATGTACCCATAAATTGAATCAGAATAATTTTATATAATACTCCTCTCACATACTAATTTTGATGCATTTTTACTCTATAGAGGTTGAGATATAGTCTTCCTTTAAATGGAAAATTTGTGTAATAGCAGCCCACCTATTAAGCAATATAATTCAAAAGTTTGCCAATTTAAGTCAAGGTCCAACCAAATATCAAGTTTCATTAAATTCCGTTCATTGGTTTGTGAGATTCAGCGTCTACAAATGTTTTGTCACATACATACATAGACATACATTATATATATATATATATATATATACAAAATTATGTATATACTCCAAAGGAGGGTCAGAAGACGCAAGATCCTCAGGAGGGACAGAAGGCCTATACTTATTTCAATCTTGAGATTAATAAGTTTCAGATTAATTTTATGCGTGTGTGTGTTCCTGCCCACCAGTTGAGTGAAGTTGGGTTTAATTACAGAGCGAAGAAACGCTGCTCACAGGTAGCATGTTGATGAGGTGGACGTTGAATTACACATTACAGAATGATATTTAAAAATATATGTAATGTAGACATCCACACTGTTAAAAATAGTTTTTTAAAAATGAGCTAAATTGTCTCAAAATAGCTCCGAGACAATATATTTGAGAAACTGTGTATTCATTTTTGAGTATATTGACATGCTCAAAAATGGGGTTGACCAATAAAAATCCCAATATCCCCATGTTTGACATGTCAGTATACTCAAAAATGAGTACATGGGTTTTCAAATTTAAGTATATATTGTTTCGGAGTTATTTTGAGACAATTTAGCTGATTTTTAAGAAACCATTTTTAACAGTGCAGTATGTGTTTGTTTTTTACAATATATTTCTTCTTTGTTCGTTAAAATATGTCTAAAGTAATTCCTTTTGGGTGAAGCATAACTATACAAAAGCCGAAATAAAGGGCCAACAAATGATTTTGCAAAAATGGAAGTACCGAACTTTTAGGCCAATTGTAATAATAAATCGAGCATTTGTGCTCCAATAGACTTAACCCTTTAACGTCCGCTATATGTTTTCTTTTGAAAATTGCTAAACTAATTAAAAAAAAAAAAATGCCTATAAGCCACGTAATTGGTTATCAATATTAAAGAAAAGAAAAAAATACATCTTTTAATTTTTTTCCAGAAACCTTTGGTACATCTGTATGTTAACTCCTGATAAAATTAAAATAATATTAGAATTAATAAATGAATAACTTTGTAAGTAAATCTTATAAATTTAAGAAACTCGCAGCAGTTGTTTTCATGTCAAAATAGTAACACGGTCTTTCATCAGGTGAAAAAAATCTAGACACGAGTGCATCATCAAACCAGCAAGGTGCCCTCGCGCCTACTAAGAAATTTTAAGTGACTACTGCATTTAGCTTCCTCTGAAACATCATTTATTAAATTTTGGAGTCGTGCTGCCATCTACCGAAAAGAAAAGAGACAAAAGATTAAAAACTGATTAAAACAAGGAAAAATATTTAAAAATTATTGCGTAAAAAAATTAAGTTGGTGTCAAATTTTTTAGTTTCAGTGCGAAATCAATGAACGCTAAAGGATTGAGAGCGTATAATACCTAACCTCACCAAAAGCCCAAACCCATGTTATTCTATGCGAGGAATTTGTTTCCAAAATTACTCATCACTTAATGTATATTTAAGTTCCGTTTTCACGTTCAGGAAATTCCCAACCATTAAACTGGTACTTGTTCTGCAAAAATTGATTTTTTAAACTTTTAATATTTAATTTTACAGTTAAAAAAAATGCGTGTAGGTTTTTTTTTTTTTTTTTAAATAAATAAATAAAAAAACCTTTTTTCAGAAACGAATGCCAGTTTAACGGTTGTGAATTTTCTGAATTTAAAAACGGAATAAATAAAAAAATAAATAAATTAAAAAAAAACATTAGGTAATGAGTAATTCTATAAATAATTTTCCCCATAGAATAGCTTGGGTTTTGGCTGTCGGCAAGGTTAGGTACTGTACACTCTTAAAATATTATACTGAACTTTATTTTACTAATTTAGAACTATGGAAAAACTAAATTGGAATTTTACTAGCTAAAAATTCATCTACCTATAATCATTCATTTTTCAATAAAGCAATTTATTAAAATTTTTTCCTGCATCAAGTGCTAAAAGAAATTTAATTAATACGTAGCTGCATCAACCGTTATAATGATATGCCTTTTCTTTTCTTTTTTTTTTTTTTTTCCGAAACGACCGGTCTTTGTAAAAGACTTCTACAATCATTTCCTAACGCACCTTAACAGATATGGAGATTAATTACAGTTCAATGAATCGTTAAATTACACTCCATACAAATAATACTGGAGGGCGAATTAATTATATGAGAAGGAATATCATGTTGGTGCAAAGCCGGTCAGACAATTACGAAGGTAATTGAGGAGTGAATAATAGATGCCTGATGTCAAGTTTGATTTTATCATTTACGTGGCATATGAGTGTTGCCAAAAGGGAAACTGGAATAGTATTGCAGATAACGGTTTATATTCCAGATTTGGATTGCCACGTGACTTTCATTACTTAGTTAGTCGCCTGACTAGACATGACTTTCATTATAACGAAAATTTATATTTGTTATTTTTAAGTTATCGCTGCCGGTAATTTGTGTGCATGTGCAGTTTATTAGATAAGTTCTTAAAGTCATTTAACATATCAAGAAAATTTCGGTATGGTGTTATATTTTTAATAACAATTATATTTAAGTATATTTTTTAGATGCATTAATTTTTTAAATTCTACATGATTAAATTATTATTATTATTTTTTTTTTTTTTCTGGTTGCAATTTGGTTTTCACGTGTATACTTCTTGTGTTGCTCTTGTGCCTACTTTTGTTGCTTGATGAAGGATTGTGCTTACTTATTTCGATCAAAACGATTGTTGTGTGCCCATGCATCTTACTTGTAGATGAAATTCTTATTTTTCATTTTTCATCATTTAATGAAAAACTGTAATGCAAGTTTCATTAAGGACAGACGATAACAATCAGAAAACTAGATTTTTCTCACAAACATCAATTTAGTCAAGGGGTTGATTTTTGACACGCTGTATAAATAAAATGAGAATAAAATGAAGGGAGGGCATTCCACTTATAGACCCAGGACCTAAGGTCAATCGAGGTTAAGTCACACAAACATTCATGTTTGCATGAGTATTTTTATTCAATTTTTAATGAAATTTTACGTAATCCATTTTCCGTGCTTTCATTATAAGTATTAACTTTTTTCCTTCTCAACAGCTCCAAAATTACATATACACTAGAAAAAGTGCATTAACTTATCATGATTGTGTAAACTTAACAGTGCGTACATGCAAGGTCGTAGCCAAAGGGGAGGGGGTTAACCCCCCCCCCCCTCCCCCGAAGTTTTGTAGATTTGTTTTTGAGTTAAACTTTATTTTTAACACTCAACATTAAAGTAGGTACTAAAGTCTGAACCCCTTCTGAAATTATTTTTTGGCTACGACCTTCCATACGTGACCACCAAAATTTTTTTCTTTGCAGAAATCATCTCCCCATGTCTTTTACATTTTGTATATGAAATTTGATTTTATTCCGTTCATTTAGTTTTGCTGTAGATACCTTCGAACAGGGAAAGTTATTTTATGACCATCCTGTATATTTTCTGTTTATAACAAACTTATTTAAAAAATGAGATATGTATGGGAAGGAATTACCGCTTCATTAAACCGCCGTTAAACATTTTTTTAAAACCCATTATTGATAAAAAAATTACCAAATAACACATCAAGCAGTAACTTTGCGTAATACATCGGAAGTTTTGTGTAGCTCTGCAAACCGGAGAATAATTGACATTATGCTTGAAATACTTAATAAAAAACATTTTTCGGAGCAAAAATAATTTGGTTACAAAATAAATAAATATGTAAATTAAAAATGTTACTTTTTATTTAAAGCTCGTTCATTTAATTGAATGAAAAAACAGTAAGATGAACTTGTAGCGAAGAATAACTTATTGCTTAAGAATAACTTGTAGCTAAGAAAGTGAATTTCAAACTAATCTTACATAATTTGTAAATAGCTGTTTTTTTTTTTTTTTCTTTAATCTTTTTCGATTTAAAACTCTGTTTTTTTTTTTTTTTTACATTTTTACCTGTAACTGGAAGTAAAACAAAACTTTTCTGGTTTTTTCATAATCATATACATTTATTTTTTTTCTTTCAAATAGCAGTTTATAAAAAGAAATCGTTTTCAAAACATCACAGTCTGAGGTTTTGATATATTATTCGTTTATATTTTACGAAATTCTAAACTTCTACACATAAAATTCAATTGAATTAATATATATTGAGCTTTAGATCTAATCTCGATAGTTTTAAGAAAGAAATATTGATTATATTCTAACACTATAATTTATTTTGCAAATGTTAAAATGTATATTATCCTAACTTTCGGTGTAACATCGTGGCGTGTTTGGCAAGTACGCTACTCTGTGGTACCGAAGATAGTGGGTTCAACTCCAGGGACTGGTAGTGGTTTATTTATTTTTTTAATAATTATTGTATTTTATTAGTGCTCTAGATAATTCTAAAATATATTTTAACCGAAAAGCAGAATCATACGCCACCTTTATTTATTTATTTATTTATTAAAAAGGCTTTAAAAATGGCAGATTTTTTAAGCCTAACATGGCGGTGTTTTTAAACCTAAAAAAGATGGCGGTGTTTTAAGACATTTGCAGTGTCTTAATTTCAGATGGAGAATGTTGTCTTAAAAAGTAAGACATATTTTTTTCGCTTAAAAAATGACCATCCGTTTAAGACTCTTTATTAACTGAATTTAAGACGTTTTCATTTACAGTGCACGTAACATTTTATAATTAGCTTTATCCAAACCGGACTTCTTTAAATGTATATTTATGCACTAACTAACAATAAATACATTCCACAATTCTGTTGTCATAAGCGCCCCCGAGTTCACTGATCTATGGCGTAAGAAGCCAGTTTTGCGCAAAGAAAACGGCCTCATAACCGCCATACTACGCTTCAGTGCTTCACTTTGACGACCCGGACTTAACTATTAACCGACATTTTATGACGCCTGGTTAAACTGGTTAACTATTTGTCATTTACCGTAACTTTCATCAGCTGGAGAGAAACAAGTTGCGTAGTAGGTCGACTGGTTGTCAGAAGAAGAGGGTGGATTTAATCACAATCCCATAAGCTTACGTAAGATAATATAAATAAACAAATTGGCTAAAATTAGATTGTGCCTGTAGTAGCGTAATATTTTAGACTTTTGCATGGTAATGATATTTATACTTTTTACTTTGTACAAGTATTGTGTACATAGTCACTGATTTTGTTTTTCTGGTGACTACAACAAATGGTACATGAAACATCACATCTAAATAATTAGCTTATGAATAATTTTAACAATTTTAGGAAAGCCTAGTAATTTATACAGTATTAAGGATGGAATTTATGGTTTTAGCTTACAAAGTTTTCATTCATGTTCATTCAACACCACTTCTAGATGCCTTGTTCTACAACTGATTGGACATTAAGTACACTCCTTCTCATATTTATAAGGACGTTTTATGTTTTGAAATAACTAATGTAAAAATAATTGTGAACAAGATTATACTAAGTGCACTTAATATATCTAGTATTCTAAAAACCAAAACTGCTATAATTTTTTTAATATGAAACAAAATTAATAAAAAATTATGTAAAGTATTTTTTTTCTCCACGTTTTTAGATGTTCATAATTATAGGGACAATCAAGATTTTTTCGTTTTATTTAACTTACTAGCGGATAAATTACAGTTGACATGCGAATTTGTTAACTACTGGGCTAGATTAATTCATATATGAGCCTTCAATTTTTCTTGGAAGGACATTACTGATAATTCCTCGAAAAAAAAAAAAAAAAGAAAAAAAGAACGTTCATGTAGTGAAGTATGATAAATGTGTTTTTTAAGTGGAAGGATAATTTCAATCCGTCGAATTTCTAATGAGATTCGAAGATCTAAAATTGCTGAAGGAAATGTGATCAAACGTTGAACTGCTGGTTCGATAGGAGAGAGAGCTGATGCAAAATAAGAGTTGTTTTACAGAGATCGAGGACTCATAATTCCTCTTACTGTTCTACTCATAATGACTGCTACTGAATTTGCTCGTAATTTTTAACGAAAGGTTGGAAGGCTAAAGCTTAACTTCTGTGTATCAAACTTGATATTTGCGATAACTTTTATGAAAACGAATGCTAACTTAATTTGAGTGTATATCGACCGATAGGTGGTGTTGCTGTTACTCACCTTGTGTAAGTTTCAATACGGCTACATATCAGCATCTATTGATTAAATTTGCTCGAAGCAATATAGGTAAATTCTTTATTATGAGAAGCTATGATATATAGAATGAAATAGAAGAAAGTTTCGTGATGGCCACAATAAATTAGTTTTTTTTTTTTTTTTAACTGTTTTTACTTTTATGGTGAAAGTTCAGCAATTCTCTTAGTCTATGAAAATCCGTAGAGCAAACTTTATTCTGGCAAAATATGTTTCAGCTGGCTTATTTCATTTTCAACAATCATATCAGCCGCCTCTCTGCTCTCTCTCTGCTTATTTTACATTTTATTTGGGTTACGACGCACTTGCTCCCTAACAGTCTCTGTTTTGAATCACTTTAAGAGAAGTACTATAATAAGGTTTAGTTACGCTTTACTTTACACGGATCTGCACTTACTCTGTCAACGAGTAATTTATTCACCGTATGCAAAGCATTTACTTGTCAATATCGTGTTAGAGTTGTTTTAGTCTACGGACTTTCTCACCTCTTTCGGCATAACATACTTTGAGAAAAAAAAATCTGGAGTAACTTCACTCGACTTTCCGAACATTGAGTAATTAACAATTTTGTAGATAAAGTAAAGAAAGAGGAGTTGTTAAACAAACAAAAGAGAGAAAACCATAATAGAGTGTTTGAGTATTTTTATCCATATAGTACACGATGTTTTATTTAACGCTTCTGAACTTTGAGTCCGTAGATCATAATGATAAAGAATTTTTCGTTGTGTCCCTGTAAAAACCTTTAAATGCTAGATTCACCAAAATGCTTATAGTTAGTACAACAGTGATTTATAATATTCATATAAATTTTGAGCTCAATTGAAAAAGTAGTTTAGATGCTATCGCAATTTTTAAAATTTGGTCCCATAGGCCATAATGATAAAGAATATTTCTTTGTGTCTCTGTAAAAAAAACTGTAAGTGCTAAATTCACCAAAATCTATACAGTGTGTACAACTGTGACCTATAACATGTGTACAAATTTTTTGCTCAGATTAATAAGGCGTTTAGACGCTATCGCACTTTTAAAAATTTGGTCCCATAGGCCATAATGATAAAGAATTTTTCCTGGTGTCCCTGTAAAAAAACTATTGGTGTTAGATTCACCAAAATCAATAGGGTTCGTACTATGGTGACTTACATTATACGCACCAACTTTCAGCTTATTCGAACGAAGCGTTTAGACGCTAGCGTGTTCACTCACATACATACACACACATACATACACACATACACACATATATATACGCACACATACATGCATCATCCTAAAAATAGTGGAAACGGACTCGGGGGACCTCGAAACGTATAGAAACATCAAAATCTCAAACTCGGATTTTTGAGATGATTACAATACTTTCCTCACTATAGTGTTCGGAAAGTAAAAATATATATACCCTTTTATCTAGAACAAATAAGTAGCCGTTTTCTGAATCCGTAAACTAAAAATATAGATTTCCGAGCTATGCGTATAAGATAAACAAATAACCTGGATAGACGAAATGATTGAGAATTTCTAATTTACACTTTTCTAGATGGTGAAACAATATCTATATAACATTTCTCTAACGTGGACCAGTTACGATTATATTTTGTAGAAACGATACGATGGTGACAATAAAATACGCGAGGATAAAAAAAAAATATTCAAGTAATATTTAAGCACGCGGACTGCGTTCAGTGGTATAATAATGACCTCGACAACATGTCGGCAAAAATTTGAAAGTCGCCATAGGGGTTCTTTATTAAAGCTGTCGTGCCTGGCGAAATATGAAAACTGGATCGTCAAACATGAATTTTATTTTCAAATGATTTGGTTTAACTATCATTAGCGTTTCATCCCACAAAAACTAATAGTAATTTGGCTTCTGGCGAATTAATTGGATGGGAAAATTGATATAAGACTTATAAGTTTCAAATTTTAAAGGTAAATAATAAATAAATAAATAAACAAATAAGTAAAGTGCAAAAATTTCGTACTGGTTTTCTAGTTATGAATAATATGAATTCTTTGTATTGCGAGAAATTCTCACTTGATTTTCTAGAATCGGATTATAAAACCAAACTAGTTGGCATAGGTGGACTCTGCTCAGTTCCCCATCATATTTATGTTCTCATAAATTTCTAGTGGGAGACATATTATAATCATGTTAAAAGAAATGAATTTGACCAAAGCTTGATACAGTGACAGAATGAAATCCCCGCCTAATAGGCTATCCACCGTTCACTTCGATATATTTATCTCATTCTAATCTATTAATTTATTTTATCAGGGTCAATTCTGTTGTTTAGTTTTCATGCTACTATTTCTAATGCAATAATCCTCAAAATTAATATTTATATGAAAAATTTACAATTTCGCTATGTTGATAAAATCGTAAATTACGAATAATTTACGAAATTTTCCTATTAGAATATTTGTATTCAATCATGTTCAAACAAATATCATAAATGTAATTTTGACTTTGTCTAATGTATTTAGGATCCTCAAAATGGAAGTTTATGCTCAATTTTGTCTTATTCTGCCATTTTAAGTAAATCGTAAATTCCAAATAACTTACGAATTTTTTAAATTGGAAAAATCATAGTCTGTGACATTCATGCCAGTATCCAAAATAATATTTAAAAAGTGGTTTGACATCTTTACGATGAAAATACCCCTCAAGATTGACGTTTATGTGAAATTTTACTCTATTCTGCCATGTTAAGAAATTCGTAATTTTCCAATAACTTACGAAATTTTTATATTGGAAAATTCATAGTCATTAATATTCATGCCAGTGTTCTAAAAGATATTTCAAAAGTAGTCTGACATCTTTACGATGAAAATATCTCTCAAAATTGACGTTTATGTGAAATTTTGCCCTATACTGTCATGTTAAGAAATTCGTAAATTTACAATAACTTGCGAAATTTTCAAAGTAGCATATTTATAGTTACTGGTGTTCATTCCGGCATCAAAACTGATATTTTAAAACTGGTCCGACATTTTTAATGTAAAAAGTTTCCATTTAATGCACGTTTAAGTGAAATTTTGTCCTATTCTCCCATGTCAAGAAAATCGTAAATTTCTCATAACTTACGAAGTTTTTTAATTCGAATGTTGCAAATAAATAGGGTTCTTGCCGGTATTGAAAGTAATATTTTAAAACTGATCTGACCTCTCTGCGATCATTTGTTCGTGAGATATCGTGTTTACAGACTAACAAACTAACGGACTAACACACTGACGGACTGACACATTGACACACTATCAGACACCCTACAGACAGGCACCATACAGATTTTGTCATTTTCGGATTCTTCACACCTGAAAACGTGTAAAAAAGTCAAAAAACCGAGGTCGAAATTTTTCACGATTACCTAAGTTCCCTATAGTATGATGGGGAACTAATTATAGTTACTAAAACTCGCCTTTTGTGATCGCATTTATTTACAGAGATTTTTAGATGAGACTGACCTCTAGAATATAAGAAAACGCTCTAGAATTCTAATCAGGGTTTTTAGAACTCGCTAACAAAGAAGACTAGAATTTATAAGGATAGCAGGGAACTATTTTTACTAAAGCCACAATTTAGATTCTATATGGCAGTCACATATTTTTTTCTCAGTGTAAGAGCGGGCAATACCTAATTTTGAATATTAAAAGAAGACTTGACGCTGGATTATTAAAACCAGGAAAATCTTCAACATCTTGAACGCCAAAGAGAAAATGTGAACATCAGACAGCTGTTTTCGTAGAATTCAGCGTACCGTCTTCAGTGCATAAAGAAATGAGAGAGAAGTGCTCGTATATGTAGGAAAGGAATAGAATACTGATCAACCAAGGTTCTGATCAGCCAATCTTGATCAAAATCTCTTTGTTGGCATTCAAGACGTTGAAGATTTTCCTGGTATTAATACCTAATCTCACCGACAACCAAATCTCATGTTATTTTACGGAAAAATTTGTTTCCACAATTACTCATTATCTAATACATAAAGTCGAACCTCGTTAAAGTGAATTACTTTTAACATGAACTGTTTCGACAATCTCCGTCAAAATGAAGATTAGTTATTTACATGAAGATTAGTTACTGATATCATGAACTACTGATAACATGAACCAATTTTTTATCAAATTCACGTTAACGATGTTCGACTGTATATATATATTTAAATTTCGTTTTCACATTCAGAAAATTCACGTTCGTTAAATTAGTACTCGTCATCAAACAATTAATTTTTAACATTTAATTTTCTAGCTAAAAAAATCGATTGTTGGTTGATTGGGTTTACCGTCGCACCAGTACTACACTATGGATAATTGGTGATGGTCTGGGGCACACCTCTAAGGATGGTCCGGGGACATGCCATCAGAATTTTGATCCTACACGGAGGAGATAGCTTCCCCACTTCGGTGATCCCCAGAGGTATGTATAATTTGGATGGGAACATGGAGGACATTGCTGCCACGACGTATTTTACGTGTACCAGCCACCGTTACTGTACACGTCGATCTTTGACTGGCTCAAGTATCGAACCCGCAATCTTTCAGTTACGAGCTCGACGTTCTACCGTCCGGGCTACCTTGTTTCCGCTAAAAATTCGAAAGATGAATATAGTTAGATTTTAACTCAGAAATAAAATATTAAAATGTGAAAAATCAAAGTGAGAACTATTTTAATGTTTGTGAAATTTTATGATTGTGAAAATAGGATTAAAAAAAAAATAATAATACGATAGATAACGAGTAATTGTGGAAACAAATTTTCCCATAGAATAACATAAACCTTGACTGTCGGTGAAATTAGGCATTGTCCGCTCTTAAGGTGATGGTACACGTGGAAAATCGTTGTTTAAAATTATTAGAGTTGTGAGAGTAGTATATTGAAATGTATCAGTATTACATAAATTAAAAATTTTCAAAAAATATCGAAATTAAAGAGAAACTTCAAATTCAAAATTTTAATTTCTGTAAAAATTTTTAAAATGTTCCATGCGACTCAGTTCTTAATTTCTCCCTCGATTTTATATTATTATAGTTTGTCAATATTTTGTAAAACGTATTTATATGTTACTTTGTAGATTATTCAGTTAATTTTTTATTTTTTTTTCTAATGCAAAAATTTCATGCAAATTTTTAACATCGAAAGTGGGACCGAAAGTTTTTTCCCTCAAAAACGGCTCTAATGATTTTCTTCAATTTTTGCTACATAAACCACACCTGTCGCATGTATTACTTGGTTACTATAGGAAATCTGACAGGCATCCTGATTAGGTAGGTCCAGTGTTGCCAGATATGGCGAATTTTTTTTTATTTAATAATCACCAATAATCTTTAATTGTACACTGAGAAAAAAAAATATACCGCTTTCATATAGAACGAATAGGTGGTCCTATTCTAAATCCCTAAACTAGAAATATAGATTTCCGAGCTATGAGTATAAGTCACGCCAATACACTGAGAAAAAATTCTATAACTGACATTTAGAATCGAAATTGTGGCTCTAGAAAAATAGTTCCATGTCATCCTTATAAACTTCTTATAAAAGATTTTCTAGTCCCCCTTCGAAAGCGAATTCTAGAGACCTCTATTAGAATTCTTGAGCGTATACTATCGAGGACAAACCTATTTGAAAATATCGCCAAATAAATGTGAATACAAGAGGCGGGGTTCAGCAGCTATAATCTTGGTTTATGACCCAATTCTAGAAAATTAAGCGAGAATTTCTCGTAATACAAAAGCTTCAGAATATTCAGAATATTGTTTTACCATCTAGAAATGTGTAGACTAGAAATTCTCGACCATTTCGTCTATTCAGTTTATTGGCGTGCCTTATGCGCATAGCTCGGAAATCTATATTTCTAGTTTAAGGATTTAGAAAATGACCATTTATTCATTCTAGAGGAAGGCGGTATATATATATTTTTTCTCAGTGTAACGTTTGCCTAATCACTTCCAAGATTAATAGTCTATCTTGTATATCAAATATTATTTCTCAAAATTATTGGTGATTATTAAATAAAAAATAGATCAGTTTTAGTTTTCTAAAATGGGTGTTTCAAAAAATGGCTAACCAATTTTTCCTCCTTCTTCCAAGGGCGATTCCTTCCTCAAAATATTTAAATATGGGGTAACTATCTATCTATCAAGGACAAACAACACTAACCCAAGATTACCTATCCATCTGCAACGATTGACGATTCGTTAACTAAATGTGCCCCATTTTTCTCTAAAATCACTAATAATTCACTATAATACATTTATAATTAAAAATTACACTGCACTGAAAAAAAAAAAAAAAAAAAAAAAAAAAAATCGAGCCCTGACACCATTTCTGCTGATTCTTATGCAAAATGATCTCCTTAATCCGAATATGACCCCCATTTCGCCCCATCACCCACCGTTTTCTCGGGATGTCACCTCCTCCCCCAATTTTTATCACTCTTCGGTAATTTTATGGCCAGGAATTTGATTTGGAGAATGGAAAATAATTATTTTAACCCTTAAAAACAAACAACATATATATATATATAATGTATAATAAGTGATAATAATAACTGATTAATAAAATATAATAAATGTAACTTATAATTTCAGTGACAAATTCCCCCCCCCCCCTAAATTTTCCCCTTGCTGCAAATGTTCAAGTTTTAGATTTTTTTTTACCTCTTTAGGCCCTCAAAAGATATTTAACAGTTAAAATATTTCTTTTCTCCACTATAAATCAAATTTATAGCCATGAAATTACCGAAAACTGATAAAATAGGAGGCCGTTCCTAAAAAAAGGTGGGTGATAGGGCAAAATAGACGTCATATTCGGATTCAGGAGGTCAATTTACATAAGAATTTGCAAAAATGGTGTAGGGGGCAATTTTCATGCCGAGCAGTGTTATTAAGAGGATTGGGCACCACTAAAGGCTTCATATAGAAACTTATATTTCCGTTTAATATTTATAAATTGAGCTACATTAAGTTTGTTCAGTAAAATATATATTCAGGCAACAATTCTTATGGTTTTTAATATATGTATGTATATTTACAGATTTGAAATCATTGAATTGCGTTTTCTCAGTTAGGCTTTCTTCGGGAATTTATGTTCTTCAAAATGCTAAAGTTTCCATAGATTTTGAAATTTATTAATTAATTTTTGAGGAAAATAGTAATTATAAGATAAAAAACCTTTTTATATACCATGTTTTTCAATTTTCGGTTAAATTATAGTTATAGAACTACAGTCTGTCAAAAAATTAAATAAACACTAAACCTTTCTCAGAATTCATAAAGAATAATTCTAATTTTTTGACAGACAAAAAAGGAAACATTAAAAATATCATTTTTACGTTAAAATCAAGGATATTGTTTTTCTAAATTGTAAACATTTTGCAAATCTGAGACTATGTTTCAATGATAACTTTTTTTATGTTATTATTCAGAAAAGAAATAGCGAAAAATATATCGTATTAAATTAATTTAATAAGATAAATGCAAATATATCAGAGTCCATTAAGCTATTTTACAAAAAAAAAAAAAAAAAAAAAATTTGAATTTTAACATTTAGTTAAATAGCGAAATTTCAAATTTCAAATTTGCTTATGCAAACAAACTCCTTTATTTCAAGTACTAACTGAGGAAAATGTTGAGAAATATTTTAAGACGTTTATCAATCCCATAAAAATTCAAAAATATAAATTGTGTCAATATACCATGAACGAAATAATTTAGATTCAACGTTTAAAGAAATCAGAAAATACTATATGAAAAATATATAATATAAATGTGTAATGAAGCATCTGATAATGATATTAATTTTTAATTAAAAGATACTGTGATCTGTGTGTGATCTGAAGCGACAAATTTAAATAAATTGATTGGAAACAACATTTTGAATAAAGAAAAAGACAAAAATTTTAAAAAGTAGGAAAAATTTGTCTAAAAAAGATTAATTAATAATTAATTAAATAATTAATTTTCAAAAATGATGAAATTTATAAAATCTAAAATTTATGAAATGTCAATTGTAAATTGTATTTCAAATTTTAAATTGTTTTAAAAAACAACATTAGAATTTCAAATACTTATATTTAGAGATAAATTTATTTTAAAAGACGACAATTTATATACAATTAATAAAAAAATAAAAAAAACTGATAAGTTTTGAATTTCAACTCTGTGTGATTTGATAAATGTAAATCATGATAATTTTTTGATCTGATGCATTTTAAAAAAGTAAATTGCATTTCAAATTTTAAAATTTTAACAAAATTATTTCAATAAAATGATTTAAAGTAAAAAAAAAAAAAAGATTTTTTAAGGTTTTTTTTAATATTGACTCATTCTTTGGCATTCTGAGAAAGGTTTCATGTACAGTTAATTATTTGACTGACTGTACATTAGTACTTTATCAATGTGTATAGAATTTTTAAAGTGATAATGACGTCAATTTTTGTGAGATGCATAATTTAACTTTTTATAATTTTTTGACCTTCAAGTTTAATTAAATGTATTTATTTTTATGTCGAAAGAAAATGAACTCGTAATTTTTTTTTTTTTTGGTAACAATTAAATTATAGCTAATATTTTAATGGCTATTTTTTAAGCTATTAGGAGGTTATTATTTTCATATCTTAATTAAAAGAAAACGAATCAAAAATTCGAAAATCGGCCTTCGAAGTAATGTGTTGTCATCGGGTTCTGAGCTATTCTGAAAGTTTCAAGTATCTAGCTAGTAGGTAAGTTAGTTAAAAATCGATTGCAAGATTTGTACCGGATAAACAAGAATAGAAGTTAATAAAAATATGTTAAAAAAATTTTAAATGTCCATGTAAAAAATTGTAAAAAAAAAAAAAGAAAACATAATTTTTGTTACATTTTTATTTTTAATATTTTTTATTTTAAAAATATTGCAGAATACATCCTTAATTCTTTCAAGTGTGGGTTCTATTAAACATCCCAAAAAAATATTACATCTTTTCTTAAATAGTACAGAAGTTTTAGCATTTTGAAGATCATGAATTCATGAAAAAATGCAAACTGCGTAACCGCAGTTTAAAGATTTCAAATCTGTCAAAAATCTATCAAAAACCATAAGAATTGTTGTCTGAATATATATTTTACCAAACAAACCTAACATAGTTCAATTTATAAATATTAAATGGAGATAAAAATCTTTTATTAGAAACCTTCACTGGTACCAAGCCAAAGGTGCCATGTCCCTTTAAGAAATCTATACGAATATACATTTCACGAATATATATTTTATATGTGTAAAAACATGTCTCATGTAGAAAATTGGCAGGGAAATCATTCACTGTTCGATTACAGGGCTACACAAAAGAACTAGATAAAAGTGCGACAATAATTGCAAATTGATGGAAGTCTATTTCAGGCTGGGCTAAGTATTATTGCTTATAGGATTATATTTAGGTGCACCATGTGGTCTGTACATAATCTTCAAAAGATATACAGGGGTGCAAATATTTAAGCGACAACATACTTTTTTGTTGATAGTGGATGTACTTTACTATAATATTTTACCATTTCTACAAAAGCTGTCCAGGAATTGAAATGAACTCCTCATAGAGATATGGTAAATAATGTATGTTTCAAAGCTAAATATTCATCGCTTGTTTTTTTTTGTATATTTGCACGTTTTGAGGTTTCCTGATTACCGAAGTCAAGTTTTTTAACATTTGATCTTTGTCTGTGTCTCTTAGAGTTACTTAAAAACGAATAATTTTAGGAGATCCAAATGTTGTATTCTGAAGTTAATATAAGTTTGTTGCTAGAAAAGTTTGATCTAGATTGATAAATTTCAAGGAATGTTGCTTGCGAAAGTTGTCTGAATAATTTTAAGTGATCTTTTAATTTTAATAGCAGATTTAAATTCTATATAATTGTAGGTGCAGGAATGAAATGGGGGTTGAGGCAGAAGTAATTATCATATAAAACTCTTCCGAAGTCTAATTTGAATTGTTTTAACATAACAGAACTCGTTATCTTACCCCTTAATCTCCAACCTATACTTATAGTATTAAATATCAGGGTAAGAGAAAGTCATGTGAGTGACACACCAGATTATTTTAAAGGTTTTTAATGTATCTAGTATATTGGGCATACTCTCGCTAAATTAAACATCACGCTTTAAGATAATGCCTACAAAGAATTAGGCTGATCTTTGTTAGTGGGTTAATACATGGAGCAAAATGTAGACAACCTGAAGTGACAAATATTTTAAAAGTGTGTCGTGAAGAACGGAAAAATAAAAACTATCTAAACATTTCTGCTGGATATTTAGTTTGATGCCGCTTCCGCAAGTAGTAGTAAAAGTGTTAGTAAGGATTATCTAAATAAATTGCTGCGATCGCAGTACCTAAGGCTTCTGTTAGCGGCATCCTTATACAGAGCACACATAGGTACTTGTACTTATCTGTCTTACCAAACTGAAAACGTTAGAGGTTTCGGATAAATTAATATTTATGTATTGATAAAAGTATTAACGGGGAAATTTAAAGAAATTTTATAGACTTCTCTCTCTTTCTCTCTCTCTATACATATATATATTATCATAATATATACATAATAGTACATAATATATATATATATATATATATATATATATATATATAATATATTATGTACATAGTAATTATGTACATATATTAAGTAATAGTACATAATATATATATATATATATATATATATATAATATATAGTAATACAATATTATCAGTACAAAAATTTTGAAATTTAAAGATGATTTAACTTCAGTATTAAAACAATTAGTCGGATCATAAGCGAAGACTACCCAAATCAAATCAAAAAAAGAATAACAATAAGAATGATAACGAAAAATAAACTTCTCTCTCTCTCTCTCTACATATATTATCATAATACATATATAATAGTACATAATATATATATATATATATATATATAATATATTATGTACATAGTAATTATGTACATATATTAAGTAATAGTACATAATATATATATATATATATATATATATATATATATATATATATATATATATATATATAATGTATAGTAATACAATATTATCAATGCAAAAATTTTGAAATTTAAAGATGATTTAACTTTAGTATTAAAACAATTAGTCGGATCATAAGCGAAGACTACCCAAATCAAATCAAAAAAAGAATAACAATAAGAATGATAACGAAAAATAAACAGGTGATAATTTGCCACAACCCACAGAAGCCAATTTATTAACTAGTTAACCAAAATAAAATATTTAAATACCTTGACCAGCATTTTTACTTTCTCCAACCCACATATATGGTAGAGAAAATATTATTTTTAAATTAAATTTTCAAACTTGAATTTTTGTTATATTTACACGTTTTGAGGTTCCTTGAATCTGAAAATCAGGTTTTTAGCGGTTGGTCTGTGTGTCTGTCTGTTATCAGCATATCTCGAGAACAAATTGCAGCAGAAAGTTCAAACTCGGTATTCTAAATACGCATCATATAGAGATGCTCACTTTATTTGTTTAAAAATTATGTGCAAAAGAAGAGAACGAGAAAATAGGTTGTTGCTTTAATTTTGTCCACCAGTGTATATAAGAAAAAATATTAAATACATTTGTCATCATCGTATCACGCTGTTTTCACAGTATTCTCTAACATTTTAAACAGATACGCCTGATCGAATAACGACGTACTGCGAATACTGAACCTGTTTTCTAGAGAATTTCTAATGCACAACGTCTGACGCTCATAATGAATGACGGCCATCACACTCACATTTATAGTCCTAGTGACGTTTTTGAATGTTCTGCGCTTCTGTAAAAAAAATTAATCATCATCATCAACTTCAAGGAGTAGGCAGTTCGTTGGTCAATCCACCGCTTTTTCGGACATCTTCGGTCTTTTCTGCCTCTCAGGGTGTAGTCAAGGGCAGCTCTGAGGAATCTTGTCACTGGCATGCGTTGTACATGGTCTTTCCATTTAGTATGATATTCTTGTACTCTATCACATTAGTTGAATGTTTTAAATTCATTCCTGATTCATTTCGGACCTTGTCGGCGATTGTGCAGCCCTTTATTGATCTTACAAGGAAACATTCAAAAGGTGTCGCCTTCAAAAAGTATTGGAAAAAATATATGTGATTCTATTCTTCATAAAACACCAGGAAGTGAAAAAATTATCGGCTGAAATAAATTACAGCGACCACAAAAAAATATCAAAATTAAGCATATTTGGCGATTTCACACTGCTAGGCGTTCAGTTCGCTAGCACCGAGATTGCCGTATACGAACAGAACCCTGTTTTGTTTCTCCGCCAAGTACTCAAAATCAATCGCCTAACAATGTGAAATCGCCAAATATGCTTAATTTTGATAATTTTTTGTGGTCGCTGTAATTCATTTCAGCCGATAATTTTTTCACTTTCTGGTGTTTTAGGAAGAGTAGAATCACATATATTTTTTTCACTACTTTTTGAAGACGACACCTTTTGAATGTTTGCTTGTTAGATTTCTCATTTCTGTTGCTTGAATTCTACTCAGATCCTGGCTTTATAATTGTAAAAAAAAAAAAAAAAAAAAAAATCACAATTAAAGCGCTCTTTTGGTTAAGAAAATTTAAACTAATTTGCTAATATAAATTTTGTTACCGAAAAAATTCCCATTTTTTTTTTTTTCTATATATTTCAGTGAAAACAGCATATTGCTACGTCCAATAATTTTTGAATATAGTTATATATTTTCTCTGTGACTTTTGTATCCCCCTGTATATACAATCCTATGTATTTCACACAGAAAATTTATGTTTATTAAACTATTTTATAATAAATTAAATTTTTTTTATTAACACTACTACTATATAATACATTTTATGGGTTCCATAAAATTTAAGCTTTAAAATGGGGGTTAATGTAATTGATACATAACAAAAATTTGAATTAATATTACCTTAACTAAACTTTTTCAAAAAGTAAATTTTTTAATGAAGGTGCTTAAGATAATATTTAAATTATTGTATTTAATTGAAATTGGTTTCAATGCATGTCTTAAATAATATGAAATGCTGACTACACAATTGTTTTTATCTTTAAATTTTTTCAACTCGTTTATGGCCTTTAATCTTTCTTTAAACCATAGCATTTTCTCTACCTTGTGGTAAAATCAATATTATGTTAATTTATTAAATATTTCATGGTTTACGCTTTAAGTTTTAATTTTAATTTTTTACAGCAATTATTTCCTTTCCTTTTATTTTTTTTTACTTTGTTACAAAATGGTCTTCCAGAGGTTTTGGGGAATGTTGGGTGCCCGTAAAACGTGTTTAACCCGCTCCACCCGTCTTAAGCCGTGGTGGCCTTTGCTCCTTCTTATTATAGTTTAGGTGCTACTATGTTCATTTATTCTGGTCTTCCTTCCTGGTATTTCATCATTGGAGTGAATTATTATACATATAACTTTATTTTGTCGTACTTATAATTTATTACTCTTTATGAAATGATTATTATAAAGAAAGGATTTAGGTTTGGTGTCTTATATACATATATTGTTATATATATATATATATACGTGCAGTTGGTAACAAAGTGTCCGAACACTAGCAAAAATTCCTATATAAAAAAAGTACACTTCATACGGTTTTGTTAAATAAATCCTTATCGAATCATGTTCTTACACTGACTAAGAACAGGATTCGATAAGGATTTATTTAACAAAACCGTACGAAGTGTACTTTTTTTACATAGGAATTTTTGCTAGTGTTCGGAAATTTTTGTTACCGACTGTATACGTAGATCATCATACGTATTATAACAGTTACCTAGATTGTGGATGTTATACCAATTTATATATATATTATAAACCAGTAAAAATATTTATAATAAAAGTTCACATGTCATTCAATAAATAAAAATTGCATGAAATTTACAAAAAATAAAAATTGCATGAAATTTACAATATTTCAAAGTTTTAAGTCAAAGACACTTTTGAAAGTATAAGTATAATGCATACGAATATTTTGAATCACCGTTAGTCATACTCATAATCAGATATTATTCTGTTATCCACTTAATAGCGATAACATAATGTAGGGTTAATAACCCTCTTTGAAATTCGATATTTCCGCGCTGTTATTATTAATACACGCAATAAATATCCACGTGTATCCCTTTCAACATTCACTTTTATTTTATCTTTTTATATCTCTATAAACAATTATGAAAAACAGGATACCAAAATAAACTTTTATTTTCTTCGGTCGTGCCATTAGCCTTTTTTATTTTTATTTTTCAAGTTTGAGTTATAAGAGTAAGAGTTCATTAAACGCTAAAGCAGCAAATTTCTCTTTACTTAATTTTGTTAAGTGTATAACTGTATCTCCGTCTTTTTTAAAGTTAAATAAGTGCACTTGTTTGTTATAAAAGTTAACGAAACATTTATTCAAAATATTTCACCAACAGAAACTACAATATTTGATCATCTTTTTGGCAACAAACAAAAAAATATCTGGTTGTTTAGATGCATTCGAGTTACTAAGCAAATTTTAAAAATCTACATGAGAATTAGGTTTCTGTCTAGAAAAGACACTCTGTATGGAGTAAAATAAATAGTAGTCTTTAGGAGCAAAATCTGTTGAATTCAGCGGGTGAGGCAACACATAATAGTGAAGTTATTCTTAAGTTTCTTTTACTGGTCTGGTCTAGCAATACGTGGGTGACCATTATCATGTTGTAAAAAATAAAAAAAAATAAAAATAAATAAAATAAAAGGAAAAAAAGAAAAAAAAAAACTTTGTTATGCTTTTTGCCATATTACGTTTCTCATTTATATCATATTCTGCACGAAACATACTTTTATGGACACAAAAAATATATGTTCATTTCATTTCGTTTAGTGCAGACTATAGATGTTATAACTCTACCTACAAAAAATATCGCTTTTAGATGTAATATATATTTTAATTATTTTGGATGTCCCTGTACACGAACTATTTGTTTGAGCTCAACGAAAATGTTTAGTGTAGCATTCTTATATGATACAGATTTAGAATTTGAACTTCCTGCTGCTATTTCTTCTTGAGATATGCTGATAACAGATACACAGACAGACACACAGACCAACCGCTAAAAAACATGTTTTTCGGATTCAGGAGACCTTAAAACGTGTAAATATACCAAAAACTCAATTTCGAAAATTCGATTTAAAAACAATACCTTCTCTAACATATTCATGGTTAAGAGAAAGTAAAAAAAAAAAAAATAACTTATCAATGAATCCACAAATTAATGAACAAAAATGTTTAGAATATATCACTAGTAAAATCTAGGGAAATTTTTAAAACTCAGTCGCATGAAACATTTTAACACATTTTCAAAAAAAAAAAAAAAAAAAAAAAAAAAAAAAAAAACGACGACAATTAGATTTTTTTTTTTTAAATTAATTAAAGTATGAAATTTAGGTGGCAACACTTCATTTTAATTCCTTTTAGTACTTTTAAAAAGTGCGTGGCTCGTTACAAATTCGATACCAAATGAAAGGGGCGATTTTTTGAATCCAGGGATGCAAACAGTTTTTTCACACGACAATTAGATTTTTTAAAAATTAACTAAAGTATGAAATTTAGGTGGCAACACTTCATTTTAAACTTTTCATACTTTTTAGTGCGAATCAAGCTAATAGAAAAAATCTTTAATTTAAGATTTTTTAAAAATATTTTATTTTAAAAAATACTGTGAATATTTAAGATAGTGGATTTTTTAAAAATACGTGTATACACAAAATTATACATTGAACTTTTGTTTGTAATTAGATTAGTTATTTTTAATATAGTTTTGATTATACACTGGTTTTAATGTAATACTTAATTATAAACTAGTTTTAATATAATAGTTTTAATATAATACTTAATAATTATATACTTGTAATATTTATGCAATAATTAATTCTCTGAAAGATTTGTTCAATAAATAACTGTTTTTCATGAAATGAAATTTTCATCGAGTTTTTTTTATAATGTAAATTGAATAATACAGTAGAACCTCGATTATCCGAAGTAACTGGGACCGAACCTAGTTCGGATAATCGAAATTTTTGGATAATCGAGAATTCATCAATAATCATCTAAAATATTTATCTGCACTCGTAGTTTGGAAAGGACCGCTTGCATACAAAAAGAATGTGGGAAAAAAAAAAAACTTTAAAAATGCATATTTGTTAAGAGAAAATTTTGGATGATAGCAGAAAGTGAAAAAAAAAAAAAAGTGAAGAAGAAACCGACTTCGGTTAACGGATAGTTTCGGTTAATCGAGGTTCGGATAATCAAGGTTCTACTGTACTTTTTTTTGTGGTTCACGGGTCAAAAGACTTCCTGCGGGTCGGGTGCGGGTCAGGTTTACTTGAGCCGCGCAGGCCTCTATAACTTATACATCTATTAGCAATTTGATCTATATTCTGCTAATAATTATGAATCTATTTTATATGTTATGCTGTGAAAACATATTTTATCAATCTTTTAAGAATGATTTCATTAAATAAAGCTGTTGTGCGAGTAATTGTTATTCAGAAAATTTTAAAATTACTGAAGCAACCACTGTAATTTTTAATGACGCATAAAAAATGGAAATAATAAAAAGCACGACTGTTTTAGAATGCTATCTTGCGTAAATTTTACTCACATAAGAAATTTTAAAGCGACTTCTAAACTGTGTACATTTGTTTCTGAAAATATGCAAATGTATTTCATACATTAAAATTAATTAAAAAGCTAGTACGTTGCGGTCATTACTAAACTTTTTCTATGTCATTCTACGTAACAGCCCCACTTACTATTTAACATTCACAAAGGCTTAATCATATAGAGTCTCACAAAACAGATTTTACGTATAGAGTTTGTTGCAATATTAATTAACAGATTCTGAGATATAGTTATGTGAAAAATCACAGAAGAAGAGGTAATAGTAGTGACACCTGTCGGCTGATATACACCCAAATTAAGTCAGAATTATTTTTTCATAATGGCTATTTAACATATCCAGTTTGGTGCATTTTTCTGCTGTAAAAAGGATTTAGCCTTTTGTTCAAAGGGTAAATTCGAGCACACCAGTGCCACCTACTGTCCCATATAACCCAAATATAACTAGCATATTGTTTTATAATGGCCTTCCTAAATACCAATTTTTGTGTAATTATATGCAATAGGATCTAAGATATAGGCTTGAAGTTGCCGAAAAAATTGCATCAAAGCAGCGCCTCCACTCGTTCGATATGCACCCAAATTGCATCAGTATAATATTTCACAATGTATGTGTCAAACACCAAGTTTTGTTCGATTATACACAATAGAACCTGAGATATAGGCTTCCCGATGAGCGATTTGTACCAAAGGTTGGTAGGCACTAATTTATGTCAAGATACAACTACATACAAATTTACATGAAGTTCTGTGCAATAATTCCTGAGACCCAATTGCCACAAAATTTTGTTACACACACACACAGACGGACATTTCCTAAAAAGGGTCAAACCGCTTTCTGGGACTCTCAAAACGTATAAATCCATAGAAAACCGGAAGTCGAAAATTTTTACGATTTCAGTGAGGAAAGTTAAAAAAAAAAAAAAAAAAAAAGCCTCAAATGTATTTAAAATATGGAGTAAGTAAATTTTACGCATGGTTAATAGTGAATACTACCGTACAGATTGTAAAATTTAGTATTGTAGATTTAACAATTTATAGTACACATCTGCTTTATTTAGAATTCTGTACGGTCAATTCTCAACGTACTTTATTCTAATGTCAACGAGACTGAAGTGTGATTAAACGTTGCCATTCATGGTTTAAAAAGTTGAAAAAAAAAATTGCTATATATTCAATCAATCAAGCAGTATTTGGAAGACAGGAAGAATTCAGTTCACGGGTCATTGAACTCGGAGAAGCATTCTAACACGTTTTATCGACGGAAGAGATGCGTTCGCTTTTTCTGCTATATAGCTGACATTACACCTTAATGCTTGAAAGTTTATCTTAATATAGTAATTTAACATTCCCTAAGAGATCTGTCAGATGCTGACGTTCGAAAAATGCTTACCTGAATTGCATAACTAAACTGGCTATAAAATATTTTAAAATGGTTTTAAAAAAGAAAAAAAGAACATGCTCAATTTGCTTGTAAAGGTATTTAGACGCTATATGCATATATGTACGTGCGTATCTGATGATGTAACGGTACATTAGTGTGCGCTAATATGATAATATTGGTGCTTATTTATGGTAATTTCATGCACTAATTTCAAGATTTTTATTTATTTTATTCTTATTTATTTATTTTATTCTATTTATTTTTTTTGTAGATTGAAATTTTTAGATTATCTTTAATAAACTTTATCAAAAGATCAAATAACGGATATTTTATTTACGTTGATTTGATTTGGTATTGAGAAAATTTAAAAGAACAAATAAAAAAATATTATGTCAAATTTGGGTGCTATTATCCACAATTTAAAATTTGATTAAATTTTAACATACATATTTTTCCCAACGTTTAATTTGTACTTTGTATTAAGGGTTAGACTTTATTGCATATGCACATGCATTCAAAATTCCAAAATTTAAAAACGTTAATTTACAAAAAAAAGGCTTTATATTGTCTAACCACCCCTTAACCCCTTAACGCGCGCTGTCCTCGCTGCGAGAACGCAAAATATAAGATCCAGCTACAAAAATTCATCCCGGAAATTTTTCAGCAAAAAGTTACGTTTATAACATATCAGAAAAGGTCGATTTTTTAAACCTTAAAATTTAAAATTTCTTTTAGTTTAATTTAGTTCATGAACTCCGGTGGCAGTATAATTTAAATGATCCGAATTGTCTTGCGCCGCAAAGGGATAAATAGCAGATGCTGGTATAATTTTTTGTTTGTTAAATAGAATTAAAATAGGTGCGAAAAATTTTCTGTGTGGCCAATAAACATTAATATAATAAATCCTATAAAAGTTAATATTAGTTCTAGTATTTTGTTTCCAAAAAAATTAAAATCTGATAATGATCAAAATTTTACATTGCATTGCACGAAACAGACAAATTCTAATCCCAACGTTCTTTTCTTTCTGATGTGAATTTAATATTTACCTGTCCATTCGTTAGTATGAATATGCGTTTATACATTATGCATACCTGGTAATATTTATAATTTATTCCGGAGTACTGTTAGACTCGTCCTTTTTTTCACACCAGTATATTTTAAAAACAATTTTCTTCTTATCTCATCGTAATCTCATAATGAAGAAAATTTTTGTAAAATCAAAGTGGTGTGAGAAAAAAGGCGAGACTAACAGTACTCCGTAATAAATTATAAATGTTACCAGGTATGTATTATATTAGTTAACATGGAGGCAGTTTTCAAAGAATTAAAAAATTTTGAATGATATATATTAGGTTGATTTCTTTAGAGATCGACCTATTTTTTAATCAAGATAATTTTCGCGAAATTTCAGTATACTCAATATTGTTGCGATGGATTAAAAACCCTTCCTACCTCAAATGTGCTGCTGCTGAAAAAGTAGATTTACAGTCAAATTGTATAAAAAGGGATCGTCCATTCACTTCCGTTACGTTCGGCTGACAAATTTGGCGAAAAATGGCGGTTTAGGGCTTCTAAAGTTTCGAAGCTCTACGTTGAATAGAAGCCGAGTTCTAGAACTTTTCATTAGATTTTAAAATAGTACCATCACCAAACTCCACCGTTAAAAGTATAAATAGGAATTCGGTTGACTCATGGAGTCGAAGACTCATTGGAGTCGAGAGCTGTTCTGAGTGTTTTCTTTTGAGAGACTGCGTGTCTGTGTTCCAAAATGATTATCTCAAAATATGCACCAATATTATAGCGCTGCAAACGTCCTATAATTAAGGTTCTAATCGATTTATGTACTTTATTCAACATACACTCTTAAACAGTCCAACAAAATTGAGAAATCCAACAAATATTCTCGAAACGGTCTCATAAAACTGACAATTCAATGAATATTCTCGAAACAGTCCAATCCAGTATTGACGGTATGTCATTCATATCTGCATATGCATTTTTATCCGAACATTAATAAATTTTACATAATCCCTTTTTCGTGTATTTATTTAAAATGCTGAATTATTTCGTTTTCAACAACTTAAAAAAATCACATATGCAATAGGAAAGTTACATAATCTACCTCGATTGTACAAATTGAATTGTACGTATGGAGAACAGCGCCAGTTATTCTCCATAGACCAAAATCGCCTATCGGCGAACTTTAGTACTAATTTCTTTTCTTTTCTTTTCTTTTCCGGAAATTATCTTCCCATGTCTTTCACCGTCTCTAAATTAAATTTCGTTTCATTGGGTCCATTAGTTTTTGCCATGTATGCCTCAAAATAATGAAAATTATCTTTTGACCACTCTGTATGTTAATGTAGTTACGTTTTGTGCAGAATCAATATATTAAAATATGCTGTAAAGAAATTCATTTTATAGATTATAATAGTTGCCCGGATTTTTGGTGGGGGTCACATAAAAGCTCATTAGATCAAAACGCACATAGATTTTAATATATTCGATTTATTTTGTGAATCACTGTATGCAATGCATACGTGATATTTATGTATTTTTACTTTCGTCTATATGTATATACAGAGAAAGTATTGGATTAGTGAAAATTTTCAAACTCCAGTTTTTTGATGGATTTACACGTTTTGGGATGCCCTGACTGTTCGACTGTTTTTAGAAAATGTCTGTCTCTGTGTGTGTATCACAAATTTTGTGGACGGTGTATCTCACGAACAAATGAACGAAATTTAACCAAACTTGGCATTTAGTTGGACCCTAAGATAAACTGGTGATGATTAGATTTGGAGATCATTCGCTCAACAGGTGGCGCTGAGATCCCATTTCTTCTGAATTTTTAACATGGCAGTATAGGACAAAATTTCGTATAAATGTACATAATGAGAGTTATTTTTAATGTGTGACTTTAAAATTAATGTGAATTATTGATAATAGTAGTAGTAAACTAGGAAAAAAAGTTTGTGCATGTGGAAGCCTAGCTTCCCCCTCTGGGGGTGTAATTTTCAATATAGGTATTTTTCGAAAGATCTCGTCAATTTCTTTAAAACGAATGGTTGAACCATAGATATGTGATAATTTAAAACAAAGTTATCGATTTTTTTTCATTTTTTAATTAAAAAAAAAAAAAAAAAACTTGGGAAAAAAATCGCATTTCTTTTGATATTGGCAAAAAATTGACTTTCTTTCGGCTTTAGTGATGTAATCCTGTCAGATAAAAATTATCTGCATTTATAATGGAAAATAATTTAATAATTTAATAAATAACTAGCAGGCTTTGCCCGCTTCGCTGGACATTAAACTTAAATGAGTTGTCAAAATCCCATGTCTTTATTAATAACCCAAGTTCTCGCTGTAATTGGTAGAGGTTTTCTCGCTCGCAAAGTGAGGAGTCTAGGTCTCCACTGTCTTCGGCACAACTTACCCACTTCTTACTTCCCCTTCCTCAGCGGGTGAGTTCGAAGTTTTGCAAAATCACACTAATGTACATAATGCGTACACTTAATCAATATACAGTCTGGGTCCCCACTGCCTTAGGCACAACTTACCCACTTGTTACTTCCCCTTCCTCAGTGGGTGAGTTCGAAGTTTTGCAAAATCCCACTAACGTACATAATGCGTACACTTAATCAATATCCGCACACCAAAATTCGCCATTCTAAGATAATTCAAAGCGAATTCAAACGGAAAAACATGTTTTTACACATGTTTATTGGGAACGACTTCAGTATAAACCCACAACGATATTTGGCGATTTTTTTTGTTGGCGATTATGGCTAAATCATAAATCTAAAAATCATAAATCATATATGATAAACGATAAAATCATAATCTAAATCATAAATCCAAAATAAACAAAATATTAGGCTGCCATATTATATCGCAAACAGTCCAGAACGACATCGTTATCCTTCAAAACAACGCCAAAGAAAAATCGCCAAATTCAGCTGTGGGGTTATACAGAAGTTATACCGTTTATTGCCCTCCGACTCCGAGAAGGGGGGGGGAGATTTCGAATTTCGTGAAATCCAGTTACAATAAGTGCCGGATGCAAACAAACAATTTACGCACCAAATTTCGTGACCACAGAAGTCTTTAATAGAAAATATAAATAAATAAGTACAAAATGCACAGCTTTAGTATGGGAACCCTTTGGTGACTTTAAATATTTTAAGCCATTTTTGCGATGAACTGAATTGGCTATCTCAATTGTGCAATCAAAGATCTTGCCGAGAAACGTCCGAGCTACTTCAGTTCCGAATTTCAAATTTTGCCAAAGGGATCCAATACTAAAGCTGTTCCATATCGAATCTAGGTTGAAAACGGAAAAAGGGTAAAATAAATTAGAAATATCAGACCTATATTTATAAATTTGGTACCAAATGAAAGAGGCGATTTTTCTGAATCCAGGGGTGCAAACAGTTTTTCGATGCGACAATTAGATATTAAAAAAATAACTAAAGTATGAAATTTAAGTGGCAACGGAAAAACGGAAAAAGGGGAAAATAAATTAGAAGTATCAGACCTATCGTTACAAATTCAGTACCAAATTAAAGAGATGATTTTTCTGAATCCTGGGGTGTAAACAGTTTTTCGATACGACAATTAGATGTTTTAAAATTAACTAAAGTATGAAACTCAGATGGCAAAACTTCATTTCAATCTTTTCATAATTTGTAGTGAAAATCACGCGAATACAAAAGTCTTTAACTTAAAAATTTATTTTTATATTTCATTTTTTCATTCAAAGCATTTTAGTGAAAAGATATTTATGGCGCATGCGCAGGCGTTTTTTACCCACAATTTAAACACTAATTATAATTTTGAAAATTTCTATATATATAATTTCAAGTTGGGTGAAGACCTAAGTTTCTGCCAAGCGCCGTTGAATTCCGTCCAGCCGTTCTCGAGTGATGCCCGGACAAACGTGTTTCAGTCTTTTACCCCCTAGGGGGGAACGGGGGGGAATTTCCGAAAAGTTGATAGATATAATTTTAAGTTGGGTGAAGACCTAAATTCCTGCCAAGCGCCGTTGAATTCCGTCCAGCCGTTCTCGAGTGATGCCCGGACAAACGTGTTTTAGTCTTTTACCCCCTAGGGGGGGGAACGGGGGGGAATTTCCGAAAAGTTGATAGATATAATTTTAAGTTGGGTGAAGACCTAAATTACTGCCAAGCGTCGTTGAATTCCGTCCAGCCGTTCCCGAGTGATGCCCGGACAAAAAAGCGACATTCGGACACGATGACATACACACAGACACACACACACACACACACAGGCAAAATTTTCTGAAGTCATTTTCGGCTTTCATGGGGTGTGAAACGTGAAGATATCGCAAAATTTTTCGATTCCGACAAATTTACAGACAAAACTCTGATTTTATTAATATAGATTTGTATCGCATGAGTTTTGTGCAAAATTATATAGAAGAAAGTCTTGTGGTGGCCACATCCTACTAGTTAAATAGAAAAATACTATAGTGAATCTGAATAATATAATTTATTTTCAAAGTTTTATAAAAAATGAGAGCGTGGACAGACAGATAAACCGGATTTACAACTTTGCTAAAAACTAAGATTTAAATTTTTAGTTAATCTTTTCACTATAAGGAAAAATCTCAATGGTTTCTCATATCTAGAAATAATTATTAAAGAAAGAGAAAATAAACCACCTTTCCCATAGTTATTCCGTTACTTGAGTAATCTGCAGAAAATATTTTTAAGAAGAAGAAATAATATTGACTTTCTTTTAAAGAGGTGTATCAAAGTAATTCGTTCTGGCGATTGAGGTCAGGTGAAAGAAAAATCATCAAGCAAATCAACGAACATTTTTATACGGAAAACTAAGGAGAATTTTTTTCTTTTTTATTGAAAACCATGAAAACCGACCCAGTAAGGCTTTTATTAGATGTCCTTAATTTAAACTTTCTGCAAAAGCGATTATTATTATCGATGCTTGTCTATCAGCATATATAGTTACGCTCATCCGTGGCTGACTCTGTCACGCTTTAGGCTTAAAAGATAGGCTTAAGAGATTTCCTTGGACTCTGTCTCCTAATTTTCATACTTTAGTTAATTTTAAAAAATCTAATTGTCCGATCGATAAGTTGTTTTATCCGACGAATTCAGAAAAATCGCCTCTTGGTAACTTATTTGTAACGAATTTTTGATTAGATTTTTTAAAATTAATTAAAATATGAAAATAACAGCTTTAAAATAGATATTTAAATATTTAATTGTTGCCATTTCCTTTTCAGCATAAAATAAAACATGCTTTCACGTGAAAAAGGAAAAAAAAAAAATATATATATATATATATATATAATCCTTTTGATAGTAGAAGCAAAGAATGAGAACGAAGAATAGTTAGTCAAACAATTCACCAAAGAGACATACACACGCCAAACAAAGCAACAAGATTTCCCAAATTGGTTCAGTTATCAAGTTCAACAATAGCACTGACGCCAATCCACTGTACTACAATACCTATTGAAAATTGAAATAGGACCGTGTAATTAGACTCTGATGAAAAGAAGGTTGACTCTAGGACAATATTTCAAGGTGAAAAAAAGAGAACCCTGTAATGAACAATAATGATCCATTAAGTGCAGTAGAAGCCAAGCAACAGACACAAGATCACCAAAACCACAAAGACCAATAAGAATGAACAAATTCTCTATGTAGGAGAAGCTCAGAAAGGTGAAAAAAAAAATACATCAGGGGATGAAATACACATAAAGAAACCAAATTTAATTTCTATCAGCCTGCAAAACAAACGATACAACAAACCAACTCTTTGGTGAATTGTTTGACTAACTATTCTTAGTTCTCATTCTTTGCTTCTACTATCAAAAGGATTATATACTTACATTTAAATATTATAATTGCTGCATATGCGCAAATTGTTTGGATGTAATTGTCCAAATTATTTAGAAACAAATTTAATTAGAAATGAATTAATCTCCTGGCTGTCTAAATAAAGTTCTGTTCTTTGGTTACAGTGTTTTAATTAAATAAAATATATGATATGCATATATATATACAAAATATTAAATTTGCTCATGATTAGGAAAAAATGACGTCTATAAAATAATAATAATAATTTTAAATTTTAAAGGTAACGAAGAGATAAATAAAGTGCAAAAATTTCGCACGGGCTTGCTAGTTGTATTATGCTATCTGAATTCCCGCATCAAAGAACAAATATCAGACGGTTTGCATAGATTATGAAGCTCTTTCCAACAGCGCTAACTCCTTTCATCGTTAGATCTCCAACTTTACTTTGTATCAGTAATGACATTTTAAAATATTGTTACGAAAAACTTGTTGACTTTCTTGTGTGAGAAAGTAGTTAATAAAAAACAGGCAGGTTCTAGTCGGTGAATGCTCTTTATTCAGTGTAACTTTTCGAATCAGTACAATAAAACGAATATGCTCGAAATAATCCAGTAGTACTGTTAATTTATCTAATATTCTGGTCGCTGTCCAATTAAGCTATCACTTGTACCATAAAAGTCACTATTTGATGAATATTCTGGAACAGTAGAAGAAAACAGTCACTTTTTTAACATGCTTTTATTGACTTGACATGATGTAAGTATTAATGTATGTAACGGAATCTTGCAATTCAATTTTCGGACACTTCTGGTCGTTCCATTGACCTGAAATTTTACACACGATTTCACAGTCGATGACAATACTACATACAAGTATTTCCAGGCTCCTATCCTCTCAGGGGCAGGTTCTAGGAGCAAACAAACAAACAAACAAATATATATATATATATATATATATATATATATATATATATATATATATATATGTATATATATATAACTCTATCGTATGTGGCACACGATTTGGCCGTATTTGCATAACGTCAAGCGGCAACAATTAATCTTTTTTTTTTTTTTTTGGTTAAAGATTTAAAAGCATGTAAATATTATGGTGTGTAAATCATACGATTTTTTTTCTTACCCTGCGTTTTAATACTATAAAGATAGATATTTTGTGCTTTTTAGTTCACATTTCAGTAAAAGCTTGTTCTTTAATTTTTTAAAAGTATAATTTTATTTGTTCAAGAGGAGTAAAGCAAATAACGTCAAATACACCAGAGAAGAAATTTTCGCTAGCTCATGAATAAAGTTCAATCGCTTGAAGCACAGTCTCCAAAGTGCAATCACTCAGAATAACACTCTGAACAACAATGACTCGCAGTGCCATCGCTCTCTTCTGCAGAAGCCAACTCACTCCTATTTATACCTTTTGGAGATGGGTTTTAGTGGTAGTTCTATCCAGAATCCTATGGAAAGCTCTAGAACTCGGCCCTCATGCATCGTACAGCTTCGAAACTTCGGGAACCCTAAACTGCTATTTTTCACCAATTTTGGTCTCCAAATCACTAAATTTATCGCCAAGTTTCAAAGTTTGTCGCCAAGGCTGATCTCACTGAAATGAATGAACTACCTCTTTATTTTCACTTTGCCTGTAACGCTACTTTCACTGCAACAAGACAAACGATACAGGGGAAAAGACTTAATCCGTTGTAATAAAATATTTTGCTTTTATTACAGAGAAAGATACGTCACACAAGTTAACTTAAAAGTTTTATTTTTAAAAGAGAAAACATAAAAATAGATTACGTTTGTGTAGCCTTGTATATTGTCGAAAAACTGCATATATACCTAATAGTGTACTAAAAATTTAGTAAAGATTCCACTCTGTAGATACACTGAACAAAAGCATAAGGACAGACAGATTAACAGAAATCCCAAACACATTTCAACTTTGTTAGTCAATATTTAAAAAGAAAATATGAAAACGCTAATATTTTTGGGGATAGATTGTTCCATTTCCCCCAATAAAAAACGCAATATATTTTACATTCATCAAAATGCGTTAATTAAATTACATGCATGACATATCCTTTCTCGAAGAAGAGATATCACTCATTGCAGTATCCCCCTTTCACCCCCCCCCCAAAAAAAAAAAATCATATATCAAAACTCATCTCTTTTTACATAGATTAATTAAAACTATCTATATCCAGGGTAAATAGGAGAAAATAACTACAGTAACTGACGCTTAATAAATTCACTGGTTAATAAAATCAGCCGTTTAATCTGATCAAATAGCCAGGACCGGAATCAAATCAATACAAACTACTTTTAAAATCGCCGCTTAATAAAATCAGCATAGCCGGTTAATAAACTCAAAAAAATTTCTTCAGCAGCAAAAATGTCATTTATGCACGCAAAACAAATTTTTTATTTACACTTTTTTTTTTTTTTTTTTTGAAATACAAAGGAAAATAAAACACAGTAGGGTAAGTGTACCAGTGATTGACACTATTAGAGCAATCTCTGATGTTTTTAATGTCATCAGAAAATATTTTTAGAAATCTTAAGTTAGTACATATGGTATAAAAAACATTCAGAACCACATGTATGTTAAAATATATACATTTGATAACAATTTTTTTTTTTTTTTTTTTTTTTTTTTATGAATTTTTATCTGATACCCTCTCAATGTTCCAGTAATTGACACTGCCAGTTTTTCATTTTATCAGTCATTGGCCCCATATGTTCCAGTGTTTGACACTGCTAGTTATTCATTTTACCAGTTATTAGCACCCTATGCTCCAGTGTTTGACATAAAATGTTAAAATTCTTATATGTAAAATATATGATTTTATTATTTTTTCTTATTTATTAATAATTTCGGGATATATGTCAATTACTGGAGCATGCTAATCACTGGAGCACCTACCGTAATATTTCTATTATCTCTCTTTGTTGAAAATTTTACACTTGCAACATAGTTACAAATTAAACACTCCCATCACTTGTCTCAGTAACAATTTCAAGGAATGTATTTTTAAAAGTTAAGTAATAAGTTACAAATTTGATTTCATTCGCAAGTTATTATTATTATTATTATTATTTTAAGTTTTTAATTAACAGACAATTTCTAGTTCTTATTTTGAAATAACTAAGAAGCAAGAGGTTTAAACGGAAAGATTTTAAATTTAAAAGAAAAGCATGAAATTTCGGCAAAGTAATGATGACTTTCGTCAAAGAAAAACGCATCGGAATTTTGAATGTGTTCAATTTACTTACTTTGAAGAACCAATTAATCAATTATCTTTCAAATCTTAATTAATATTATGTATTTATTCCATTATTCATTCCATTTTGAAATTTCTTTCCAAATTCAGGAAAATAATACCTTTTCCCCAAATTCTTATGTAGTTACTGTCATTCACTACGGTATGTTTGTGAATCTCAACATAATTTAATCATTGCCAATTTTTTTTTCGACAGAATGAATAAATAATAATAATAATAATAAAAAAAACGCACATTTATTTAAAATAAGAAAAATAAATTAGAAAAATTAGAAAATAAATTACAAATATCAGTCGTATCGTTACAAATAAGGTACCAAATGAAAGGGAAAATTTTCGTGAATCCGATGGATTACAAAAGCTTATCACAAAAGCTTATATATCGGACAATTAGATTTTTTAAAATCAACTAAAGTATGAATTTTAGGTGGCAACAACAGAAGATTGTATGGAAACCGTTAGGAGAAAAAAAAAAATCTGCTTCACATTGAGTCACATGTTTTTGAAGTGGGATTAAAAATTGCAGTTTTCAAGTTTTTTTTAGTTTTCTCTCACGAACACAAAAATATAATATACAGCTTGTACCCCACAAGACCAACTTGCATTTCAAATTTTATCAAATTTTTTTGTTAATAAGCAAAAAAGTTCCTTTTTTTTTATCAAATTAAATTTTATTATAACTTCGAAAAGATTTATGTGATACGATACATTAAGAATTTTGGTTTTAAAAGTTTTTTTAAATAGATTATTCTTGAGTGTAGCAACACTCGCCGAATATAAAAATCAGCCGCTTAATAGGGCTCAGGACGAATGTGATTTTAATAAGCGGCGAGTACTGTATTCTGTTTAATTTCCATAAATAGTATTGTAATAGTCTCATTCATTTCTCGTAAGATCAGCTTCAAGTGAATATGGTAGAGAGATGCACCGGACATAAGAGACAGAGAGATAGGCAAATATAAACACTAAAAACGAGACAATTATTATATATAATAAAAAATTAAAAACATTATAACCACAACATAAATTTAAACGTTTCGAGCTCTTTTAGGCCTCCCATTAGTAAAAACATCAAAAAGTAAAAGTTGAGACAAACGGACAGGATTCTTTTATAAAAGTGCAGTGTATTCGGCTGGAACTGTCCGTTTGTCTCAGCTTTACTTTTTGATGTTTTTTTTAATGATGAGGGGTCTGAAATGGCTCGAAACGTTTAAATTTATGTTGTGGTTATGATGTTTTTAAATTTTTATTGTATATAATAATTGTCTCGGGTTAGTGTAAATAAATAAGTGATAGAATTTTACAAGACGTGGTGATTTTTAAATATTTTAAATATAAACTCATTTCAACTTTGTAGAAAAATGTTTAAAAAAGAAAACTTGAAACCACATATAGTTTTCATGGTATCTCACTAACGATTGTTCTGAATTTCCTGCATAAAGCATGCAGTACTTTTTAATTAGTTGATTAATATGCTTAAAAATATATCAATGAAATTAAATACACGGTATATCATCCCGTGATTAACTCAGTAAATATATCACGCATTGCAGCATACACCCAAAATAACCATTTTTAGAACTTAATCTCTATTTACCCATATTGAATAAAACTATCTATTTTCAAAGCAAATAGTAGAAAATAACTATTACAGCAAATATTCTGTTTAATTTTTTGAAATACTACTGTAATAACTTCATCCATTTCTCTTAAGATCAGCTTCAAGTAAACAAGGTAGATAGATGCACTGGAGAGGAGACGGAAAGATAGAAAAACATATAAACACGTTTAAACTTTGTTGAAAAAAATTAAAAATAAAAATGATACTTTTAAAAAATTAAAGAACATGCTTTTATAGAAATGTGAACTGAAAAGCACAAAATATCTATCTTAGTATTAAAATGCAGGGTAAGAGAAAATCGTGTGAGTGACACACCATAATATTTACATACATTTAAATCTTTAATTAAAATAATTTAGAATTAAACAAAAACCAATTTTAAAAAATCTCCCATGACTGGGCTCGTATGCTAGACCTTTAGGTTCGTAGCGCGGAGCTTTACCTCACAGCCACAGCGTTCACGTAGGGAAAGTCTTTTTTACAATATAGATTTTTTGTTTGCTCCCAGAGCGGTTTCAAACATACAAACATACATACAGGTGAAGCTAATAAAAGCGTGTAAAAAAAAAAAAAAAAAGAAAAAGAAAAACTGAAACTCCGTATACTTTTTATTGTACCTCCCTAATGACTGTTCTAAATTTCTTGAATAAAGTACATAGTACATTTTAATTAGAGATTAACTAATATTCAATTAAATATGTCAATCAAATTACATACATGGTCTATCAACCCTCGATTAACTCAGTAAAGATATCACGCATTGCAGCATACACCAAAAATAACCATTTTTAGAACTTAATCTCTATTTACCCAGATTGAATAAAACTATCTATTTCCAAAGCAAATAGTAAAAAAAAAAAAAAAAACTATTGTCGCAACTATTTTGTTTAATTTCCTCAAATACTACTGTAATAGCCTAATTCATTTCCCGTAAGATCAGCTTCAAGTAAATACGGTAGACAGATGCACTGGACAGGAGAGGTCAGTCACCTGACCCATTTAGTGGGCACGGTGTTTAGTCATCCCGCGTTCACTTTCTCTACACACCGACAATACAATGAATGAATGAAAACAGCAAGGCGAAATAAAATACATACATCACATGGAAAAAATATTCATTTCCGAATTTACTTTCTTGTCCCACGGGGGAAATGTATACCATCTTTTTTTTGGGGCGATTTTTCTTTATTTTGTTAGTTATTTGTGAGTCAGTTTTAAGCTATTTCACTTTCTCATACTTTTTCTTTTTCTTTTTCCGGAAAAAAAAAAAAAAAAAAAAAAAAAGAAAGAAAGAAAGAAAATCTAGGAAGTGTTAGATATTTTTTACGAAATATTTTATTCAAAAGAGATCGAGATTTTGCAATGTTCTTTTTATGACTATTTTAAGTGGATTTTTCTTAAAGACGTGGATTTTCAGAACAGTTTTATTTTACTTATATTGAAAAGAAAATAAATATTCCAACACTAAAATTTACTTTGTAAAAGTTTTCAGTTGTTTCGTACTTATGTATTTGTTTAAATTTTCTGCCTATTGTAAACCATTTACAAGGATAGGAATTTTGCGTAAAGTGCTCAACTCTATTGTAGAAAAATAATAATTATAATTATTTTGTCAAACAATTATATTTGCATTTGGAATACATATAAAAAATTTTACCCATTAGATAATTTTAAAGAAAAAATTATCGTATGTTATAGATTAATAATATAATCCATAATATTGTTGGTATTTACATACCTACAACACGAGTAATCTGTAGGAAAATTTTAATGCAAATAAAAGTATTCGTATGAATAAAACCTGTCCTAGTTCCTTATTTATCTTTGTACTATTAGGAAAAGGAAATTAGTGATTCCGTATTATATTTTTCTTCCAAATTTTTGTATTATTTATCCTTGCCATTTTTACAATAGAAGCATGAGCAATACATAAGAAACTTTACTCTAAACAAATAAAATAAAGTTTTGATCGTAAATAATTAGAAGGTAATTGATCTCAAACATATTCTGCCACATTCATTCATACGGTTGGTTGGTTGTGGGGTTTAAGGCTGATTGACTACGCTAGGGTCCTAGGCCTATTGGTGGAATGCCTCCGTGGGGGTCTTTCTAAGGGGTCCTAGCACGTATTTACGCGAGTTTCGGAGAAAACCACGGAAAATCCCTAACGAATAGGATCGAGCCCGGCACTTCCCATCTACCAGCTTTGAGCACATACCCGCTCGGCCGCTGGTGGGTCCTCATTCATACAGATAAAACCTGTTCTAGTAGGGAACTAAAATTTGGATACATTATAAGACTTTTATTCTGATTTTTCTTTTGCAATATTTATGTTTGGCAGTTTCATAACTGTACCACGAGTAATACTGTTTATTAAAACCCGAATAAACTACTACGTCAGAAACTCCAAAGAAAAATATTTGAGATGCATACAGCTGTTTCGGTAGCATTAAGCGTACCGTCTTCAGTGCAAAAAGAATTCAGAATCTGGAGAAGTGCTCGTATATATAGAAGAGGGAAAGAATTTAGTTCAACCCATAGGATTACGGGAAAGGTGGAGTGTGTGGCCAATAGGAATTTAGGAATGTTAGCTGTGTAAACAGTAAAAAAATTAAGAAAATGTGGACTGAATGTAAAATTTCCAACAGTCAGACAAATAGGGAATAGCGAAATCCCAATTTACACGGTTTTTAAATTTTTGATAAATATGAAAAGCTTCAAAGAAATCGAGTTCATGAATGAATTTAGGTCTGCAAATTATTATATTGTTTGTTTTTCGATTAGAGTACAATAAGCACTATTACGGATGAGTCAGTTCTGCTGCGATTTTATCGAAACAGTGTTGGAAGGAAAACGTCAGAAATAAAATTTCGGGAAATGTTCATCTCAGTGATAGCATCCACTCCTTCTCCAGTAGAATCTCCTTTGTTTGTTTTGGACTTGAATTGGAGAATGGACATTACTTAAGCAATTTTAATGTAAACAAATACAAATTAATTTTACTGTACAATATATAAATGATAGTTTATCTTGAATAGACTATCTTGAATTATATGAAACAGCATACAAAATTATACTGATAATGTCATATAAAATTATACGGGTATATCATATCAAATTATACGGGTAAAACATATACTGGTTGGGAACTAAAACTAATGATGCATTATCAAATCTTCATTCCAGATTTTAGTAATATTTGATTTCGGTATTTTCATGACAGCAGCCCGAGCAATATACATAGGAAATTTCCAATGTAAACAAATAAAAGTTTTAAAAAAATAGTAAAAGATTATTTGTCTAAAACAGATTCTGTCACATTAATTCTAATGGACAAAACTTTTTATAGTAGAGAACAAATTTTTTATAGTTCGAATATAGTTACAGTTTTTGTATAGTAATAATTCTGCTGTACTATCAGACTTTTATTCGTTTTTTTCTTTTACAAAAATTTATCCTCCATGTTTACCTAATTTACAAGAAATATTCAAGAAATTTTAATGCAAACAAATAAAAGTAAATTTTTTTAATCTAAAAATGTATAAATGATAATTAGTCTAGAATAGATTCCTTCGCATTAGCTGATAGGGGTAAGACTTCTAGTAGAGGGGAACTAAAATTAGTGATGCATTATTATCAAAATACTATTCTAGATTTTAGCATTACTTATCATTGGTATTTACATAACTGCAACACAAATAATATGTAGAAAAAATTAATGCAAACAAATAAAAGTAAAAATTTTAACGTAAATAATTAAAACTAACTCATCTGAAACAAATTATGATACCTTAATTCATCCAGATAAAATCTGTCCTAGTAAAGAATTAAAATTTGGTTTACTATTAGACTTTTATTCTATATATATACAGTCTGTAACAAAAGTATCCGAACACTAGCAAAAATTCCTATATAAAAAAAGTAGAGTTAATACTGTTTTGTTCAATAAATCCTTGTCGAATCATGTTCTTAGCCTGACTAAGAACCGGATTCGACAAGGATTTATTTGACAAAGCAGTATTAACTCTACTTTTTTTTTTTTTTTTTTTTTTTTTTTTACATAGGAATTTTTGCTAGTGTTCGGATGCTTTTGTTACCGACTATATATATATATATATATATATATATATATATACATACATATATATATATATATATATACATATATATATATATATATATATATATATATACATACATATATATATATATATATACATATATATATATATATATATATATATATATATATATATATATATATATTGCAATATTTATCCTTGGTATTTGCATAGCTACAGCATGAACATTATTTAAACAATTTTAATGCAAGCAAATAAAAATAAAAATAAAAAAAATTTAATTTAAAAATACATAAATGATAACTGGTCTGGAACAGGTTATATAATACACATTTTATCGCATTAGATTATACGAGTAATGCTTCTACTAGTGGCGAACTAAAATTAGTACAGTCGGCAGCAAAAGTATCCGAGCACTAGCAAAAATTCCTATATAAAAAAAGTACACTTAATACAGTTTTGTTAAATAAATCCTTGTCGAATCTTGTTCTTAGTCAGTCTAAGAACATGATTTGACAAGGATTTATTTAACAAAAAGTATTAAGTGTACCTTTTTTACATTGGAATTTTTGCTAGTGCTCGGATACTTTTACTGTCAACTGTAAAACGTTATCAGATTTTCATTCCAGATTTTTTCTTTATTTTTCTTTAGCATTTACATAGATACAGCAAGAGTGTCATTTTGGTCAATTTTAAAGTAAATTTTTAAATACAGATAAAAAGATAATTTATCTACAACAGATTTTACCGCATGAAATTATACGGATAAAGCATACACCAATAAAGAAACAAAATTAGTGATATATTACAAAGATTTTCCTTTCAGATTTTTGCTATATTCGTTCTCGGCATTTCTATAACTGTATTACAAGCAATATTTAGGCAATTTCAATCTAAACAAGAGTGCTCCATTTATAGGAAACTTCTCCGAATAATTCGATAAATTACCTAATAGTATGCAGAAAATAAAACAAAACTTTTATCACATAAAACATTTGTTTTGTGCAATTCAGTTGTTGTATAATACACTATTAATATTTCATTTTGGCTCGTTGTTCCATGTTGTATCCCACGCGTTTTTTCAAGCTCGTCAATATGGAAATTTTCCCTGACCTATTTTCTTTTAGTAAACTGCTGTTCGTGGAATACGTTTCACAATATAAAAAAAAGCAACGGTCATTCAGCATGATTCACCTCTTACAATCCTCCCCCTTCGATTTGGGGGGAATGACTGACATTACCCCCTGATCCCATTATTCCTCCGCATCTTTTGTTGGTAGTGGACGGAGATGAGAGATGAAATTTTAGAACGAAAATTTTCGTTCAATATGGAAAAGTGTTTCGTTACAAGCTCCCGTAATCTCTTCTTTATATTTTCAATCGAAAGGGAGCACGTACAAAGGTTCTAGACCACTGGTAGCAGGCTAATAGTGTCTAAATATTAGCTAACATTGCATTAACGTTATAGCCTTTCTCTTTTCGAAATATTGAATAACTTTAGCTGATATTTCACAATAATTTTTTTATAAAATTATACATATTATTTTAAATCTGTAGTAGCGGGCTAATAATGTCTAAATATTATCTAAAACTGCATTAACATTATTAACATTACAGGGTTTCTTTTTTCAAAAATTTGAATAAAAAAAGCTATATTATTTTAAATCACCAAAGAAACTTATTAAGTACTAGCAAACCTGTGCGAAATATTCGCACTTTTTATTTTTTTTTCCTTATTTACCTTTAAAATTTTAAACTCATAAATGTTATGCCAATTTCACCACCTAATTAAAATTTTAATTTATCAGAAGCCAAATTTTTATTAAAACCAAATTAATATTGTACAATAATGAAACCAAAACCATTTAACGAAAGGTCTCCAAATAAAATTAATGGTTCACGACCCAATTTTCTTACTTCCACAGGCAGTACAGCTTTGATATAGGACTCCCACGACGCCTTTTAAATTTTTGTCGCCATGTTAGCGATGACTTTTTATTAATTTTAGTATATTATTTTGTTTAAAAAAAAAAAAAAAAAAAAATAAACCAATTCCTATTTTGATTATATTTTTTATGATTGTGTTTTTTAGCCAATTTATGACACAAAAGTTAATATTCTGTATATATCTTTAAAGTAAATGCTAGGTTTAAAATGACGCATGCAAAGATTCTGAAGAAGCAACTGTTAAAAATATATTTTTCCACAAAATAAACTCATCAGATATATGTCGTCATTTTTTCTTATTAGTTTATTGAACTGAGTACGCGTGCTTAAATATTGTCCATGTATAAATAATATTTTTTATCCTTGCGTATTTTATTAATTACACCACTATCGTATCGTTTCAACAAAAATTAATTGAAACTGGTCCACGTTAGAGAAATATTATATAGATATTTAGTGAAAAATTTAGTTAAACATTACAGAGATTCTCTTTTCGAAATTTGGAATAAATATAGTTCATGCTTCTCTGTAAGTTCTCATAAAATTATAATTTATTGTTTTAAACCTTTGGTAATAACGTTTTAAAACTCAGACTAGTAACGTCTAAAGATCAGCTAACATTGTATTAACATTATTAACAATACAGTGTTTCTTTTTACGAAATTTTGAATAAAAAAAAAGCTATATTTATCATTTTAAATTAAAAAGAAAACCTACCAAGTACACTGAGTGAAAAATTTAGTTTAACATTACATTGTTTCCCTTCGAAATATTCAATAAATATAACAGATATTTCACTATAAATTTTCATAAAGTTATATTTATTGTTTTAAACCTGTGGTAGCAGGCTAATAATGTATAAATATTAGTTAACATTGCATTAACATTATTAATATTACAGTGTAGAATTTTTGAAATTTTAAATATAAAAAGCTGCATATATTAATTTAAAAAATCAAGAAAACACTAAGTACGTTTAGTAAAAAATTTAGTTTAGTGTTACAGTGTTTCCTTTTTCGGAATATTGAATAAATATAACTGGTATTTCACTATAAATTTTCATAAAGTTATATTTATTGTTTTAAACCTGTGATAGTAGGCTAATAATGTATAAATATTAGCTAACATTGCATTAACATTATTAACATTACAGTGTAGAATTTTCAAATTTTCGAAATTTTAAGTATAAAAAGCTGTATATATTAATTTAAAAAATCAAGAAAACACACTAAGTACGTTTAGTGAAATATTTAGTTTAACATTACAATGTTTCCCTTTTCGAAATATTGAACAAATATAGCTAATGTTTCACTATAAGTTCTCATAAAGTTATATTTATTGTTTTAAACCTCTGGTAGCAGGCTAATAATGTCAAAATATTAGTTAATATTGCAGTGTTTCCTTTTTTTTTTTCGAAATTTTAAATTAAAAAAAGCTATATTTATTACTTGAAATCATCGAGGAAACATGCGAAGTACAGTCAGTGGAAAATTTCGTTAAATAAAAAAAAAAAATTAGTTAAAAAAAAAAAAAAAAAAAAAAAAAAAAAACTTTTTAAAATTGTTTCAAAAGACATTCTCTTTAAACTCGGCATTTTATATCTGTATAATATGGAAATTCTACTCTAAATTTTTTGTTGAGATTAAGCAAATGGTTCGTGTTAAGGACACCCAAAAGAATCTAAATACATTATGTCTGTGTACAACATTTCTGGTAGATACTTTAACATCTATAGGCTGTCTAAACAAAATGAAAATAAATAAATAAATAAATAAAAAGTTATGTGGATAAAAGCATCTTTCATGTAGAATATGGTATGGAATTCACTTACCATTTGTTTACAGGGCTATCCAAAAGAACTAGAATATAGTGCGACAATACTTAAAAATTGCCAGATGTACATTTCAGGTTGTTCTTTATGTTATATTAATATAGGATTATACTTAACGGCCCTCTTCACTCACCGCCGCCGGAAGCCGAAGCTAATGTTGTTCAATGGGAAATTTTTCTTTACAAATAACTTATTAACTAATGCATATTTTTAAATTCTGTTTTCACATTCTGAAAATTTCCAGCTGTTAAATTGACGGACCTTTTTTAAAAAATTATTTTTTTATTTTTTTATATTTTATTTTGAAGCTCCAAAATACCAATTTTCAATATGGGAAATTTTTTCATTTTGCAATTTCAAAATAAAATATTAAAAATTAAAAAAATACATTTTTAAAAAAGGTCCATCAATTTAACTGTTGGGAATTTTCTGAATGTGAAAACAGAATTTAAAAATATGTCTTAGTGAATAAGTTATTTGTAAAGAAAATTTCCCTATAGAATAACATTGGCTCGGACTTCCAGCGACGGTAAGTGAAAAGGGCCGTTAAGTACATAATGTCCTATGTACACAATTTATAGAAGACATACTTTGCTACTAATAATTAAGCGAAAGCATTCTTTTTTATTAAATGTGTTTGATGGAAGTGCTTTACTAAATTTTACTATGTCCAGTAAAACTGTTCAGGAATGTAAATTAATTTCTCATACCCATATGGTTAATAAGGTGTTTTTTAAAATTAAATTTTCTGCACTTGTTTTTTGCATGAATACACATTTTGAGGTTCCTTTAATGCTAAAGTCTAATTTTTAACTGTTGATCTTTTTGTATGTCTGTTATTAGTGTAACTTAAAAACTCAGGCAATTCGAATATTGTATAAGAAGTTTACATAAGAATGCTACTTGAAAATTTTGATCAAGATTGATAAGTTCCAAGGAATGATGCGACTGAAAAATGTCTGAATAATTTAGAATAAACTTTTAACAAAAAGCTCGAATTCCATATAAATGTAAGCATTATATTCGAACGGAGGGTGTGTGTGAATAGTTTTGTGTGAGGGGGGGGGGGACACAAAATTATTTATCATATGAAACTGTAGTTAAGCCTATTATGAATTCTTTTTAACATAGGTTATATACAGTACTTATTATCTTATCCTTTAATCTGTAATAAGTCTTTATAGCATTGGAATGCAAGGTAAGAAAGATTTGTGTGAATGCCAGGCCAGATTTTTTTTTTTTTTTTTTTAATTTGTTGGTCATTAATTTTTCAATCAATAAATATAAGTATACAGATATACATTCAGAAAAATTATCTTCAATACTATATGGTCATACAGTTTGAAATCATATTATATTTTTTTAATCAATTTTAATTGCAAATGTAATAAATTTAAAAGAAATTTTTATATTGAATTAAAAAATTTTCAGCACTTTCATGCAACAGAATTATTTTTTTATAGCTCTAAAAGGGGGATAAATTCTTATAAAGTGCAGACTTTTTTTTTTCCCTTATAAAATTATAAAATATTACTATTCTATTGTGAATACTTCAAATAGGTTTATTATTATTATTATTATTATTATTAGTGTGTATAACGAAATTATATTGATAAAATGTCTGTATTGCAGTGTGTTGTAGAATTTAATAAATGTATTGTAAAATGCTGTAAAAAAAAAAAAATAAATAAAAAAAAAAATAAAAATCTTTTAAAAACTAATATGTTGCAGCCACTATATGATTTTTTCTACATTTTTCTATATAAATTCACTCAATAAAAAAAAATATTAATATTGTTATTCATTAAAATTATCTTCTATGATGAATGCAGTAGATTTTCATTCTACAGAAGTATAACACTAAATATCCAAAGAAAGTCAGTATTATCCTTTATATATAGCATCTTAATTTTTTTTTTTTTTTAATAAAAAAAAAAAAATTCGACAACTTAATTTTAAATTATGACAGATCGATGGTTAAACCATTCATTTTAACGGTATGGAAGAACTATTTTGAGAGATACTCAAAAAATTGAATAGCGATGCTCCTACAAATAGAAAGAAAATCACAGTTCACTATCTTATTATAAATATATATATATATATATATATATATATATATATATATATATTAATTTCAAAATGACTCTTAAAAAATAGTATTATTTATGCACATTTATACGAAATTTTGTCCTATACCGTCATGTTAAAGATTTAGAAAATATGAGATGACAACGCCACCTTTTGAACGATTTTCACGAAAGTTGTAATTTGTGTAAAGGTGCAACTGCACACCAATTTATATGAAATTCTGTGCATTATATCCGGATATACAGTTGCCACAAAATTTTGTCTCACACACATACACACAGAGACAGACTGACAGACATTTTCTAAAAATGGTCAAATCGCGTTCTAGACCTCTCAAAACGTGTAAATAGATTTGAAGTCTTTAAATTGCATTTTCTCAGTTTGCACTTTTTTACGAATTCATGACCTTCAAAATGCTAAAACTTCTACAGGTATTTTAGAAAAGATTTAATATATATTTTTTGGATGTTTAATATAACCTACTTAAAAGAATTAGGGATAGATTTTGCATTTAAAAGATTTTATCTTTAAAAGAAAAAAAATTAACAAAAATTATGTTTTTTCGCAAATTTTTACATAGACATGCACTTTTAGATTTTTACTTTCTCTTACCCATAGGGTCGAGAAAGTATTGTTTTAGGGTCAAATTTTCGAACGTGTGTTTTTGTTATATTTGCATGTTCCGAGGTCCCCTGAATACGAAAAATCAGGTTTTTAGCGAATGGTCTGTGTGTCTGTCTGTGTGTCTGTTATCAGCATATCTCAAGAACAAATAGTAGCAGAAATTCCAAACTCGGTATTCTAAATGTGTATCATATAGGGATGCTACAGTAAGCTTTTCGTTGAGATGAAGCAAATGATTCGTGCACAGGGACACTCAAAACTATTCAAATACATTACGTCTGTGGGGGAAATTGCAGGTAAGTGGAGTTTAACATCTATAGACTGCACTAAACCAAATGAAACGAATATATATTTTTTGTAATAGAGATAGTCAACTGGAATTTTTTTTTGTGTATGTAGGAGCCTCGCGTCTCCCCCCCCCTCGAGGGGAGTAAATTTTCATGATGGTTATCTTTCAAAAGAGCTCGCCAATACCTTTAAAACGAATGGTTGAACCATCGATCTGCGATAATTTAAAATAAAGTTATCGATTTTTTATTTTTATTTTTAATAAAAAAAAAAAAAAAAAAAAAGTAATATTTAGAATAAATTCAACTTTCTTTTTTTTTGGATAATTAGTGTTATACTACTTATCTAATATGGAAATCGTCTGTATTATTATAAAAGATAATTTTTTAAAATAATTTTTTAATGAATTATTTTTTAAGAACCGAATTAAATTCTATATAAATGTAGGTGCATTATTGAAACGGGCGGTTGAGGGGGCGGTAGCCCCCCTCACATAGAACTAATTATCATATAAAACTCTTTCGAAGCCTAATTTGAATTGTTTAACATAGGTTTATATAACAGTACTCGTTATCTTACCTCTTAATCTCCAACCTGTATTTATAGTATTAAATTTCAGGAAAAGAAAAAGTCGTGTAAGTGACACACCAGATTATTTTTTTTCAAAAACTAATTAATAAATTTCAAAGTCCACTCTTATTTCTTTCAAGTAAGTTCTATTAAATTCCCCAAAAGTATTTTAAGTCTTTTCTTAAATATTTGTGGATGCTTTAACATTTTGAAAATTTTGGATTCATAAATAAATGCAAACTGAAAAAAACGCAATTTAAAGGTTTTATTTCTGCAAAAAATATTTAAAAAACCATAAGAATTGTTGCCTGAATACATATTTTAATGAGTAAATCTAATATAGTTCAATGTATATGTATTAAATGGCTTATTAATAAGCTTTTATATGAAATCTTTAGCGTTGGCAAGTCCCCTCGCATCAATAAATACAGAATTGTAGGTAATATTTGGCCAATATTAATTTTCAAATCGAGTATAGATCATTTCTTGACTATTTCTATAATGTTCTGACCAATTTTGGTTTATTCTATGAGAGTCGAGCTACGAAACACTGCCGGTATTGGCTTGACAACACTGGTAGTCTTTGAACTGTGAAACCAGTTTTACAGGATTAATTTCAAGGGCGTTCTTCTCTGAGATTCAGTCGCTTCGAAAGGGACAGTTTTCTTTCGTTCAATATGCGTTTGCTTTTTATCTGCGTATTATTCATTTGAATTACTCGTTAATATCCATAACCATATAGTAAATATATTCATATAATCTATATAGCCCTGCAGCCAACCTGAAAATTTCATTTCAAAATGTTAAAGTGACATTGGACTAGCTAAAAAAAAAAAAAAAAAAAAAAAAAATCTGCAGATAAGTTGAAGGTATTCGAAACAAAAATAATAAAATCTGTAGAATAACTGCAGTTTAAAAGGAAAAAATTTGAGGTTTGGAAGCAAGTATTTTTTTTCCCTTTCTTTTTTTTTTTTTTTTTTTTTAATCGTTCCAAGTACCTTCAGATTATATGCAGTTTTGTGCAGTTTTTTTTTTTTTTTCTTTTTTTCTTTTAATTTTTGAAGTTTTTCTGAAGATATTTTTTAGCTGGGTTCAAAAAATAAATAAATAAATAAATAAATAAAAACAAAAATAAATAAATAAATAAATAAATAAATAAATAAAATAAAATAAAATAAATCAAAAAATAGTAAATAATAAATAAATAAAATAAATATAAAAATAAAATAAAATAAAATCTGGAGTGACGCCACTTGACTTTCCGAGCATTAAGTAATTAGCGGTTGTATAAACAAATTTAACTAAAAAAAAAAAGTCGCTAAATAAACAAAAGAAAAAATTATAATAAAGTGTTCGAGTACTTTTCTCCCTGTAGTATGTTCTTTAATTTAACGCTATTGCACTCCAAATAATTTGAGCCCATAGGTCATAATGATAAAGAATTTTTCTTTGTATCCCTGTAAAAGTTTATAAGTACTAGATTCCCCAAAACCGATGCAGTTTGTGCGACAGTGCTCTATAACCTACATATAAATTTTCAGCTTAATCGGATAAAGCATTTAGACGCTATCACACTTTAAATAATTTTAGCCCATAAACCATAATGAAAAAGAATTTTTCTTTGAGTCCCTGTTAAACAACTATAAGTACTAGATTCACCAAAATTAATTGTGTTCGTGCTGTGGTGAGCTATAACATATGTACCAATTTTCAGCTCAATCGATCAAATCGTTTAGACGTTATCATGTTCCCTCACATACATACACACATACATACATCACTATAAAAATAGCAAAAATGAATTCAGGAGACCTCAAAACGTATAGGAGCACCAAAATCTCAAAGTCGAATTTTTGTCATGATTACAATACTTTCCTTACATATGTATGTTCGGAAAGTAAGAATACAATTATGAATCTATTACTACAAAAAATTAGTTTCATCTAGTCTATTTAGGAATGATAAACGTCATATTAAAATTAACATTCACAATATATTTAATTAAGATATTAATTAAAATTATCAATTAATTGTTAAATTTAAAAATGCTCCTCACGCATTCATTTTTTATATAGATTCCAAAAAATTATTTTACAGATAGCTTTAGATATTTTTTAACAAAAATTAGGTAACAATCATATTTATACGGATTCTTTTTTTTTTTTTTTTTTTTTTTCATTATTATTATTATTTTTTTTAATTCAAAAGTTTTAAATTTAAAAAAAGAAAAAGTAGAAAATTTTAACTAAGTTTTGTTCTGATATACAGGGTGATTATTATTAAAGTAAAGTTACGATTTGAAAACGCTATAATTTGAAAACTACCCATCAGAGCGGTTTGATATTTTACCAGAGCAATCGTGAGGCAATGAAATTTTGTTTGGCAAAAGAAAGAAAGAAAAAAGTTCCAAAATGTGCCGTTAATTTTCCGTAAAGTATTTGTTTCGTGAAGCTCTTCTTTTTCTCTTTTCACTATGACTGTTTCCGCTGTAAACATGTATTCTTGTCTTTTTGCTAAAAAAATTGTAGTAAACTTTTGAAGTCTATTGTTTCCTGCTATTCCATCGTGTTGCTAACAACATTCCTCTGTTTAATGAGTCCATTTAGGCGTTTCCCCTGACATTACTCAGACAGAACTATCTCTAGGAATATGTTGGAACTACTTTTTTCCTCCTCCAAATAAAATTTCATTGCCTCACGATTGCTCTGGTAAAATATCAAATCGCTCTGATGGATAGTTTTAAAACGATAGCGTTTTGAAATTCTAACTTTAATTATAATCACCCTGTATATAAAAAACCTTCAAGTGAAGTTTAATGAAGATTCGACAAGAAACAGCCCGCATGGAACGTTTTGAACTTGACGCAATTGAGTAAAAATTAGTTTCGAGAAAATAATGTTTACAATTTTTATTTTACAACAGATGCAATATTTGTTACTTTCTTCTATATGTAATATAGCGAAAGTATTGGATGCGTGAAAATTTTCGACCTCCGTTTTTTTATAGATTTACACGTTTTGGGATGTCCTGAACACGAATTGATAGTTTTTAGAAAATGTCTGTCTGTCTGTCTGTGTGTATTACGATTTTTGTGGACGCTGTATCTCACGAACTAATGAATGAAATTTAACCAAACTTGGTATTTAGTTGCACCCTGACATAAACTGGTGCTGATTAGATTTGGGGATCAATCGCTTAACAGCTGGCGCTGTGATCGTATTTTTTGCAAAATTTTAACATGACAGTATAGGACAAAATTTCGTATAAATGTATATATTGAGAGTTATTTTAAACTTGTGATTTTAAAATTATTATGAATTATTGATAATAGTAGTAGTTAACTAGGAAAAAAATTCTGTGCATGTGGGGGCATCGCTTCCCCTCCTGGTAAATTTTCAAGATGGGTATCTTTTGAAAGGTCTCGTCAATACCTTTAAAACGAATGGTTGAACTATAAATCTGTGATAATTTAAAACAAAGTTATCGATTTTTTTTTTACTTTTACCAAAAAAAAAAAAAAAAAAAAAAAATATATATTATTATTATTTTTTTTAATTGTTACTGAGTGAATTTGTATAGGAAAATATAGAAGAAAGTCTTGCAGTGGCCACAACATACTAGTTTACAAATATAAACGCCTATCACTCAATACAGAAGGATAAGAATTGTAAATCTTTTTGTCACACATTATTACTTTTATGTATTTTAGTAAAATTGAAAATTGATTTTAAGTCCAGTTTTGCCATTTCAAAAATACCCTGTCGCATTAACTGAGATTCACTCGCTACAGTACGCATAGTTTTATTTTGTTCAATCTACATTTGCGCGTTTTATATGCGAAATATTCATTTAAAATTTTATTTAATATTCAGAGCCATATAGTCCAACCAGTAAATTTGTTTTCGAAACACTTCCTGGTGAATAGCTGGTAATTAAGCTACATTGTAAAAAAGTAAAAACAAAATTTTGGATTAATTTCAAAGGCTATTTTCTCTGATTAAGATTCACACATTGCATCATTTTGCTTTGTGCACCCTGTGTTTGGCATTTTAAATTAATAGTAATAATTTGAATATACTATTAATATTTACAGAAATACAGTTTAGCCAGTAAATTTCTTTTTAAAATATCTCATGTTTAGGCTAGGTCATATAGAAACAGATGTGCTTAAATTTGCAGATTTTACAAGAATAGTTATTGTAATGAAACAATTTCATGTGCGACTTTTCTTGTTTGAATTTATGTATTAAATAAAATGCATTAAAAAATATATAATATGCTATTACATCCCCCCCGCCTATAAGAATGAATTTTACTTGTATTTTATATTAAATATTTATTGACAGACAAAAAACTATCAAAATTAACACGTGCTTGATTTTCAATCAGTCAGCTTTGATTTTTGAGTAGTTTCGATTTATCAAAATTGAATAATAATAACATGTTATTTATTAATTAATTAATTTATTATTATTATTATTATTATTATTATTATTATTATTTTATAAATAATAATAGTTTTTAGAATCATGCATAATGTATTTAGTTTTTTTTTTTTTTTTTTTTTTTTCCAGCATTCGTTTATTCATAGCATGATATTAATTTGAATTTTTTAGTTTACATTCATCTATATATATATACATTCAATTTTGCGTTCTGTTTTAATTTTTTTCCATGATTAAGCTGTATTAAATGGAAAAATATATGTAAGTTTAAAAATGTTAGTTTTGCAATACTAGTACTTCTAGCACAGTTTTAAAAGAATAGTTGCAAGGGCGCATTCTCTAATTGAAATTCACACCCTGTAAAATGTACATAATTTTTGTTTTGTTCAGAATACGTTTTTATATTCATAGAATGATATTCGTTTGATATTTTACTTATATTTAGCAATATGCAATACAGTCTGTGAGTTTCTTTAAAATTCTGTTATTATTAAGCTGTATCGTATGTGGAAAAAGATATGCGAAAATTCGAAAATGTTGGTTTTGTATCGCTCGTATTCTTAAGGCTGTAAAAACTGTTTTACAGGAATAGTTTTAAGGGCGCTTTTCTCTAATAAATGCACACACTGCAAACTATGTATAATTTTGTTTTGTATAGTACGCATTCGTATTTTAGTAACATGATATGATACTTGTTTCAATTTTTAGTTTATAGTCAATGATATACATTGATGTTTCTGTAAGTTTCTTTAAAATTTTATCATCGCGAAGTTGTATTGCATACATATAATAATTATAAGATAAAAAAAAAAACTTTTTATATACCATGTTTTGAAATTTCTGATGAATCATAGAGCTCATATCAATGTGCATAAAATTTTGAAAGTGATATGACGTCAATTTTTGTGAGATGCATAATTTAACTTTTTATAAATTTTTAACGTTCACGTTTTAATTAGATGTATTTATTTTTATGTCGAAATAAAATGAACTCGTAATTTTCTTTTGGCAACAATTAAATTATAGCTAATATTTTAATGGCTATTTTAACGCTATCCGCGATTGTAATGAAATGCTCGCCCTCTGGTGGGCTAAGGTGAAATTATCACACCACTGCATATCCTCATATTATGCAATCGACTTTCCATGATGAAATGGCGGAGAAAGAATAATAATTACACGTGGCTGTTATATTTACTAACAACTGCAGTGTTCAGAGAGCGCCATCTATCGATCATTACAAACGCGGATTAGGATGTTATTATTTTCATATTTTAATTAATTATAAGAAAACTAATCAAAAATTCGAAAATCGGACTCCGAAGTATTGTGTTGTCACCGGGTTCTGAGCTACTGTGAAAGTGAAAGTTTCAAATGTCCAGCTAGTAGGGAAGTTAGTTAAAATTCAATTGCAAGATTTGTACCGGACAAACAAACAAACAAATAAACAAACATACAAACAAACAAACAAGAATAGAAGTTAATAAAAACATGGTAAAAAGATGCATGAAAATTTGAAAATGTTAGTTTTTAGTTTTTAACACTTATACTCTTAAAAGACTGTAAAAACTGTTTTACAGGAATAGTTTTAAGGGAATTTTTCTCTAGTTGACTTTCATATGCTGTAAAATGCATAGTTCTGTTTTGCTCAGTGTTTGTATATCCTAGTATTCATTTTATTTTAGGTTAATATTCGCAGTCACGTTGCTCAAATCTATAATTATTAATGTACATGAACAAAAGCAACATGGGCCAAAGATAGGGTTCGAAATTTCATCCACCTATTTCAATGCGTTACACATTAATTACAAAAAGATGTTCATTCATTATTAAAACGAATAATGGTTAGACTATATTTGAAGGTGCCCCTTGATTCTCGCCAAATTGTGATCGCGGTAAATATATTAAGGTTAGCCTATTTATATGTATAGGTTATATGTATATAGTGTATATGTATAGGTTATATGCATATAGTGTTATAGATTATTAACAAAAATGCACCAAACAATTTCGCCAAGGGGGCACCCTCAAATATATTTTTACCCGAATAATCACTTACGAGGCGTCTTTTTAATTTTGATTTTTCTGTGCATAACACCGCGTCGGGAGAGCATTCCGATACTTATTGCTATATGATTCCGAGTCATCTTAACCACTTCACCGCCCACTGTAGTATGTTTCCCCCGAGTTATCTCGGGATGGCCGGTGAAGTGGTATGTATTCTACCTCTCCTAAAAGTTCTGAAACTTGTCGTGGTACTAAAACACCCTGTATATAATATAAATAAATGTGCAGTACACACGTGTGGATATATCTTTACATATTCACTCTTTTAGATTTACATAAATTTATATTTACTAACTATTTTGTATTTACTTGATTTGATTACATAAGTTTTGTAATAATTTAAATATGTACTTTTGTTTGGTAAATTACATTCAATTTTATAAATCAACATTTGTATAAAACTTATACAAAAAAAAAAAAAAAAAAAAAAAAAAATAATAATAATAATAATAAAAAATAAATAAATGAATAAATTATTTATTATTATTTAAAATACACTGAATAACTGGTGTTAAAAAATAATAAACAAGAAAATTCGTAAGTAAACGCCATAAATTGTAAACATTCCCAACAATATTTTGAGGCAAAATAATTTAAACATATCACATTTTAAACATCTAAACAATAACTTAAACATTTTATGATTATTTCATGTTTACACGCGAAATAATCGTAATATAGGGTAGGTGCTCCAGTGATTGGCAGGCTCCAGTAATTGACATCTATCCCGAAATAATTAATAAATAAGAAAAATAATAATATCATATATTTCACATATAAGAATTTTAATATTTTATGTCAAACACTGTAGCATAGGGTGCTAATAACTGGTTAAATGAATAACTAGCAGTGTCAAACACTGGAACATAGGGTGCCAATGACTGATAAAATGAAAAACTGGCAGTGTCAATTACTGGAACATTGAGTGGGTGCCAAATAAAAATTAATAATAATAAAAAAAAATTGTTATCAAATGTATATATTTTAACATATATGTGGTTCTGAATGTCTTTCATGCCATATGTACTAACTACAGATTTCTAAAAACATTTTCTCATGACAAGAACATTAAAAATATCAGAGATTACTGTAAAAGTGTCAATCACTGGTGCACTTACCCTAGTGGGTGATCAAATTATTAGAAATACCTTTTTTTTTTACTTTTTTTTCTTTCTAATATCCAAAAAAATATTGGACGAAATGGCTTTCAACTTTAGTCATGCGAAAAGCTTTTATAAGCTCGCATTACACACATCATTTTAACATTAGTTACAAGTGCAATTAGGGGACGAACCACAAGTTGAAGAAAGGCACAAATACTTTGAATAAATCTGCGTCATAAAAAGCTACAAAAGAATTGTAAATTTAACACATGATTAATTTACTAAGAATAATATTTGTTTGCTTTTTTGGGGGAGGGAATCGTATGATTATTTAGACAGATATAATATATATATATATATATATATATATATTTAAACTATTAATTTTGTTTGGAAAGTTTTTACAAAATGTTGATCATACATTAGAGAAACATTATTCTGAAACGGGAAATTCACACGTGTAATATTTACTGAGACATGAGAATTTGTAGCAAATATTTTTTTAATGCGCATACGCAAAAGATAGAAATTTGTTTATTCTATAGTATGAAAGCTAGCTATTTTAGGTAATTTCTTTCAAAAGTTCCTTTCAATAGAATAAGAATTAAGAAAATTATCGGAAAAAAAAAAAAAAAAAAAAAAAAATGAGCTAGAGTTTCAGAACTTTTTTTCAGAGTTGAAATTTCATAAGGTTTTTTTTCTCATACTACATACAATCGGGTAACAAAAGTCTCCGAACACTAGCAAAAATTTCTATGTAAAAAAAGTACACTTCGTACGGTTTTGTTAAATAAATCCATGTCGAAATCTCTTCTTAGTAAGTCTAAGAACATGATTCGATAAGGATTCATTTAACAGAACCGTATTAAATGTATTTTTTTTACATAGAAATTTTTGCTAGTGTTCGGACACTTTTGTTAACGACTGTATTTATTTTCGAGATTCAATTATTTTAACTACGTTGAGACCAAGATATCCTTTTTGTGAAAAACCCCTTATGGACTTGTATCTATAATAAAATTTTATTTATTTACTAATATACGTGAATTCATAAATGGTTTTACATTCATCAAATTAAATCATTTCATTTCATCATTTGGTCATCATAAAGAATTTTTTACAAGTTCTCTCCGTACGCCTTAATGATAAGAAAAACTTTGCCGCATTACTGTACACTAACTGCGTACAGAATACGCATCCAAAAGTATCATTGCAAAAAGTACCCGTAGACTTACTTCACTGGAAAATCCTATAAATTTCAACTGGAAAAAACTGTAAATCAAAAGTGTAGTTTAAAACCGTAAAACTGTATCACTGACGTATATTTTACGGGGAAATCCTGTAAAATCAAACAGGTTTTCCGTTGAAAGCACAGTTTTGTTCTGTATATTTTACGTAGAAATACTGGCATTCCGCCCCAGCTGCCAGTTTTTTCCCCTTACTTTTACGGGTTTAATTTTTGCAGTGTACATAGTTGATTCCGTAGGATTTATGAGCCTGTGTACCAATTTGCAAATCAATCAGGTGATTTTTTACGTCTGCTATCGTGGCACACACACATCAAAAACTTACATACTGACTAACAAAACATACTGACGTTTCGACGATAAATATTTTCGTTATTGAGTGTTTTGAATATTTTTAATTTTAATTTTTTTTTTTTTTAGTAAAAACTATCTGTCCTATCTAAAATCAGTTTTAAATTTCTAAAATCGAACTCTAATTATTGAATTGTAACGATCAAAACAACTCTTTCTAATATCTAATTCTGATACATTTTACTTCCTCTTAAACTAATTTGATTTTGCATTTTTGAAAATGAGCTAAAAAATCACGCTACTTAAGGAACAAAAACAATTTTCGGAAGTTTATCGATTTCCCATATAAAAATAAATATGGTATGATTCTTTTTTTATATCCGTATAAGGTGAAAGGCCGCTTAAGATTGAGCTATATCAGCAGTTATTTTTACTTCCTTTTATTGCAGCAAAGAAATTTTTTTTTTCATCTTTTGTTTGTAAGTGCCATAAGCATTTTTTAAAAAACGTGTACGCTGCATAAGATTTTTCTTTTGTCACCAAGCATTTTTACCCAGACGAGAATTCGATTGATATTCTGTTAGTTCAAAGAAAAATAATTTTCTCAAAATTTCACAAAATAATTTGTACGACTAAACTCAGTTATGGTGACTGGGTTTTAAAAAACCTTTCATTTAAAACATTTTCATTTCCATTTTTCTTTCTTTCTTTCTTTTTTTTTTTTTTTGGAGGGGGAGAGAGAGAATTACCGTATTTTCCTACGTATAACCTGCAGGCTTGTTTAATCAGTTTCATACCAGAAATTTTAGTTAACAGACAAAATTATTTTTAAACGAGGTTATTTTGTCTCATACAAATGTACCTTTATCAGTAAATTAAAATCTATGGTGTAAAACCGATTTATCAAGTATGCGGATTATACACAAGAAAATACTATACTTAACACATTAATTGCCAATCACGTGATATCGCGTGGTGCGAGCTCTCACCAAACGGCCAATCACGCGTTATCGCGTGGATGTCGTTATTAAGTTTCTAAGTTGAGTAGTATAACGGCCACAGCGAAACGACGCGTATTATTTATATTGGCCTATAGAGAAGGGATTTTTAATTTTTTCATTTGTACGAAATTCCAATTTTCAGTTGGACAATGAACGTGTTAACGTTAGACTTCTACAAAAAAAAAAAAAAAAAAAAAAAGAAAGAAAGAAGGAAAAGAAAGAAAAGAAAAGATTAAAACTGAGGGGTTTCTAACACATTTTAGTTTTGATAACACTGGCTACTATATTACGACATTTTTTCTTTTATTAGTTTTCTTTTGCCAAGATATGAAAGTATGGTTAAAACATCGGATTTTTGAATCTAATTAAATTTTGTATATAATAGCATGTTTTGAGGTCCTCTGAATGCAAAAATCATGTTTTTCACTGTCTGTTTCTGTGTGTCGGACCAGTCTATATGTCTGTTTGTCTGTGTGTAGTATTTTCTATTGACATAACTCATAATCGGATATTATCATGAAATCCAGACTTGGTAATCTAAATTTATGTCATACAGTGTTAGTCAAAACTTTTTACTGAAATCTGTCAAATGGTCTGTGTGCAGGAATATACAAAAGAAATTAAATACATTGTAGTCCATTAGCGGAATTAGTCTTTGGCACATTTTAATATCTTTAGACTGTACCAAACCTAATGAAATTGACATATATTTTTTATATGCACAAAAACTTGTTTTCTACAGAAGATAGTATAAAAAGCATTCACAACTGGTTGTCATAGCTGCACAAAATGATTCAAACATATTAGGGGCTATGATGGGAATTACTCAACGAGCATTTCGTTTTGTGTAAGACTTTTCTTTTTTATTTCCTTTTTTTTAAATCTACTTTTTTAACTCTTCTAAATTTGAATTTATTATTTATAGCACGTGCACAATTTATAGATGATGTCACCATCAATAAACGTTTCACTGTAACATTCTGCATAACAACGCCACCTACTAATATGCACGAAAATGTAACTAAAACTTCTCACTAAATATCTTACATATGCAAACTGGTGAAATTTCATTAAATATACGTTGAGATCTAGTTATGAGAAAATCACAGAAATTGAGATAACAGCGCCACCTGTCGAGATATATACTCAAAAAGTTAATTGAATTCTTTTTCATAATGATTATTTATGTACCAAGTTTGGTGCATTATATGATATATAAAAGTTGATATATAACCTTCTCATAAACCGGGAAAGTGCAGCATCGCAGCGCCACCTGTTGGCCAATATGCACCCAAATGGAATAAGTATAATGGTTTATAATGGCTGAATCATATATCAAGTTTTGTGCAATTACATACAACAGAAGCTGATATATAGATTTACCGTGAATGGGAGCAATCATTGAATAGCAGTGGCATTTGATGGACGATTTGCAATAATTTATGTCAAGTTGCAACAAAATGTAAACTTTTGTAAAATCCTATGTATTAGTTCTTAAGACAGAGATGACACAAAATTTTTGTTGTACATACAGACAGGAATTCTTTAAAACGGGTCCGATCGTGTTCTGGATTTTTCAAAACGTGTATATCCATTCAAAAACAGGAAGCCCCCCCCCCCTTTTTTTTTTTTTTACGAATTTAATACTTTCTTCGATTGAATATAGAAAATAAAAGGAAGATGATAGGGAGTTTTATCAGTATTTAATTACAATAAGCGAACATTGTAATACCACTGATTGAATCAAAATAAAAATTTGAGTTAAACCGCTTATAGTTTAGCTTTTATTTTGAGAGAAATTCTGTTCATTCTATCTTTCATAACTTTTTGAATTCACATGATATTTGTTTGGGAAATTCATGTAAATAGCTCAATAATTTTGTATTTTAAATTATACAAATGAATTTTTTTTAAAAGCTTGCATATGCGTAGTTAAAAATTTAGTAAAAATGTTCATATTTCGTAAGATTTTTAACATTTTTGCATTCTTAATGAGCATGTTGTGTCTAGTGTAGTTTCTGTGTGCTAAGTTTCCTTAATATGGATTTGAACTTGGTCTACTACCCTATGTGTTACAATTAAAAAAGTAGCACTTTTTGTTTTCCAAATTTTTAAAGAAACATTTATATTTCTATGGATATATGTGGTTGCCTCATGAAAATTTATACAGATAATTAGAAAAATCCTCATAATCACATGCTACAGCTAAAACGACTTTCAAGCATTACTTTTTACAGGGTGATCCAAAGTATTTTGATTTTTGTTTAATTTTTTACTGTCTCTTTTCCTCTTCAGGACAAATATATGAGGTATAACATGTTCTTTATGCCCCCAAAGTTTCAAAATTATTCCTAAAGAATTTTTTGAGATATTTGACAAAACGTATAAATTCCAAAGTGTTCAAATACTTATTGGTAGATAGTGTATTAGGATAGTGTATTAGGTAGATAGTGTATTAGGATAGTGTATTAGGTAGGTATTGTATTAGGATAGTGTATTAGGTGGATAGTGTATTGAAAATTTCTTTTATTGCGCTTCCTTTTAACGGCCCTCTTCACTTACCGTCGCCGGAAGTCCGAGCCAATGTTATTCTATGGGGCAATTTTCTTTACAAATAACTTATTAACTAATGCATATTTTTAAATTCTGTTTTCCCATTCAGGTAATTCCCAACTGTTAAATTGACGGACCTTTTATAAAAATGTATTATTTTTATTTTTAATATTTTATTTTAAAATTGCAAAATGAAAAAAAATCACATATTGAAAATTCGTATTTTGCAGCTTCAAAATAAAGTGTAAAAAATTAAAAAAATAATTTTTAAAAAAAGATCCGTGAGCTTAACAGCTGGGAATTTTCCGAATATGAAAACAGAATTTAAAAATATGTATTAGTTAATAAGTTATTTGTAAAGAAAAATTTCCCATAGAGCAACATTAGCTTCGGCTTCCGGCGGCGGTGAGTGAAGAGGGCCCTTAACAACCCTATGAAGCATAATTAAAAAATATTTTTCACTGTGAAATGCTGAGAAACAGTTTTTTCTTGTTAACACCTTGCAGATAGCATCAATAACAGGATTCTTTCACAGGTGTTCTAATTCTAAACATCCGTTCCACTTTCTTCTAAGGTTCCGTTATGGCTTTCAGGTAAATTCTAAATTTAGAATAATTCTTAACTGACAAAATCTGATATTAAACTTAAAATAAAATGCGCAGGCTGGAAGCAATAAATAAAGATAAGTAAGGAATAATAGATGAAATTTATGTAATAAATTTCGGTAATTTACCAGGATAGATTATCGAAATTGGATACTTTAATTTGGATAATTTAAATTTTCTAACTGATATGACAATTCTAGTGGTACTCTATTTTAAAAAGCAATTTAAACCAGAATTTTTATTTTGGAAAATGTTTCTTATTTATGAAACGTAGGTCCTTAATTTAATACTGCAATGCTATCTTTTACCGTTCTCATTCTTAATAAATTGTGGTTCCATTTCTTATGAGCTCGAATTTATTATTATTATTATTATTATTATTATTACTGCTTTTTGTTCACTGTATGTATGTTGTTTAACTTCATTATATTTTATATTTCCTTTTTGGCAGACATTTCAGTTTCTGATTTTCTCGCTCCATTATTTTCTGATGTTATAGTGGAAAGATGCGTGGAATTAACCACAGCTGCTTCCAAGTTCAAAAATATTCGAAGTCTAGTTAGTCTTAATTTAATTCGTTAAATGAAATTTTTTGTTTAAGCATTTTTAATGTTACGACAAAGCCTTTGACGAATTTGTCGTTTTTCTTTGTTCTTCACTGAAAAAATATTCTGTAACTGACATCTAGAATCTAAATTGTGGCTCTAATAAAAATAATTCCATGTCATCCTTATAAATTCTAGTTCTTTTTGAAAGCAAGTTCTAGAAACCCCTATTAGGATTCTAGAGCGTTTGCCTATACTATCGAGGTAAAATCCATTTAAAAATCTCTGCAAATAAATGCGAATACAAGGGACAAGTTTTAGCGACTATAATCTTTGTTAATGACCCAATTCTAGAAAATAAAGGGAGATTTTCTCGCAATACAAAGCATTCAGAATATTCAGAATATTCAAAATATTTTTTTCACTAGCTAGAAATGCATAGACTAGAAATTCTCGATCATTTTGTCTATTCAGCTTATTGGTGTGCCTTATACGCATAGCTCGAAAATCTATATTTCAGGGATTTAAAAAATAACCACTTATTCGTTCTAGATGTAGGCGATATATTTTTTTTCTCAGTCTTGAGACTAAGGCAGTGTGAAGTGTCCATCGTGGGGTCCTTCATAAGTCCCCACGGGTTTTAGAAAGCGCAGCTGATATTTAATTTTATATTCATATAAAAGTAATAGATATTGTTTTTTGTTTTTTTCAAAATTAAAGTCATGGCAGAAAAAGATTTACACTGCATGCTACCATAGTTATTCGAGGTAATGTATCTTAAGCAATAACATTTTACTATTAACACTAAGTAACTCTTTGCTCGAAACAAGGAATTAAGCACTAAAAATATCTGAATTTTAGAAACAACAACAAATTTATATTAATATTTTATTAGAAATACTTGCAATTTAATTGAAAAAAAAAATGCTAATAATGAACAAAAAGGAAAATTCAATAATAATAAACGAAACTATTTATTAGAGCATATTTCTCAAATATAATATTTTGCAGATTAGTCAATTTTTAAGAAAATACGCTTACCTTAGTATTCAATCAAAATTTATTTTCCAATCGGCCAGTCAACATAAATTGCAAGAATATTTTTTAGAATTTAGAAATATGTAAGTGCATGAGAAGTGAAGGAGTATTTTAAGTTACATTTTTACAACCCATCAATTAAGAATTTATTTTATTTTATTTTATTTTACGTTGTATGAAAGCAGAGTATCATATTGCAACCCGGTAAGAAAGTGACACATATCAATAATTGCACTATTTGAGAAAAATAATTTGAAAACAACAAAAAGTATTGACTAATATTAACATAAAATTAACAGAACTGCCTCTTGGGGAATAAGTTTCGAGATTGTAATGTAATGCGTTTTTTGCACGGTGAGGCAATTCATAGACATTTTTCAGTGATATAAACTCAAAATTGCCATTTTTGACTTGTGTCATTTTTATTGTCATGTCTTCAATCACCAGAAAAATTGTTCTATTATGTTAAAAACTCCAACATTTCTATAAAGAGACAAATAAAATTATTATGGAAAAGAGTCGAAAATAATAATAATAATAAAAATTATGCAGACACGACATTATTTCATTATTTAAAACATGAAAATCTGACATTGACAGATTTTAATTTAGTGCCAGAGGCCTACTGCTAAACTTGTTAATATCGACAAATTCTTCTATAGTTAATTCGTGACGATCTAAATTCCATGATAAAGTTTTCATTAAATCAAACCAATGTGTTTCAGCTGCAGATACTGTAACAAATAACGTTGGAAGTCCAAACTGTCTTATAGCCGCAAAACAACGTTTTTTCTCTTTTTCCCAATGAGGGGGAGGTGTGCCTTGGGGGGGACTCATGTCAAAGGTGTGCCTTGGGGGGGAACTCATGTCAAAGTTGTACCTTGGGGGGGACTCATGTCAAAGTTGGGCCTGGGGGGGACTCATGTCAAAGTTCGGCCTGGGGGGGGACTCATGTCAAAGTTGGGCCTTGGGGGGACTCATGTCAAAGTTGTACCTTGGGGGGGACTCATGTCAAAGTTGGGCCTGGGGGGGACTCATGCCAAAGTTGTGCCTTGGGGGGACTTATTTCAATAAATCCCCATTCAATAAACCGACTGAAATAGGCCCTTAGCACTATTAAGAGTGTATTATAAAAATTCGACAACGCTGTAGCGACTGAAATAGGGGTACCTTGGGGGGGACTCATGTCAAAGTTGGGCCTTGGGGGGACTTCATTCAATAAATTCCCATTTAATAAACCGACGGAAATAGGCCCTTGGCACTATTAAGAGTGTATTATAAAAATTCGACAACGCTGTACCGACTGAAATAGGGGTACCTTGGGGGGGACTCATGTCAAAGTTGTGCCTTGGGGGGCCTTCATTCAATAAATCCCCATTCAATAAACCGACTGAAATAGGCCTCTAGCACTAATTAAGAGTGACCTATAAAAATTCGACAACTGTACCGACTGAAATAGGCCTCTAGCACTAATAACAATAATAATAACATCAGAAAGCATTATTATTAATTGAAAGCAAAGATAGGTGCCTCGTCTGCAAATTCATTTGTTGTACTTGTGAACAAAATACAAGTAATATAAAAGAAAATTTTTTTAAGTCAATTCCTACTTACAAACACTATCGATATAATTTTTTTTTTAATAATTTTGAATTAGGAAATAAAAAGCGCGCGTGCAAAATTAAATAAAAATAATTATAAGATAAGAAAAAAACTTTTTATATACCATGTTTTAAATTTTCTGATAAATCATAGAGCTCTTATCAATGTGCATAAAATTTTTAAATTGATAATGACATCAATTTTTGTGACATGCATAATTTAACTTTTTATAATTTTTTAATGTTCACGTTTAATTAAATGTATTTATTTTTATTTCAAAAGAAAAATAACTCGTAAATTTTTTTTGGCAGCAATTAAATTATAGCTAATATTTTAATGGCTATTTTAATGATATTAGGATGTTATTATTTTCATATTTTAATTAATTATAAGAAAACTAATCAAAAATTTGAAAATCGGACTTCGAAGTATTGTGTTGTCACCGAGTTCTGAGCAATCCTGAAAGTTTCAAATTTCTAGCTAGTCGGGAAGTTAATTAAAAATCGATTGCAAGATTTGTACAAGATATATATAGGGAGAGTGGGAACTAATAGTAAGAATTGAAAAAAAAAAAAAAAAAAGAGCCCAAAGCTTATTTTTGTTTTCTAACTAACAGATATAAAATTTTGTTCAAAACAGAATTTAATTTAACGACAGGTCTTTTTTTTTAAGATATACGGTAACTGTGTTTCGTTTTTTAAAATTTCTTCCGTACAGCTTTATTATAAAACCCATTTGGTGGCTTTTGAATTTGTGTTGTAATTTTGACAATGAACTAAAATGGCTATTTCAATTGTGTAAGTAATGATCTTGGCGAGAAACGTCCGAGTTACTCTGGTGCCAAATTTCAAATTTCGCCAAGAGGTCTCAAAGCTGTTTTATTTCTTTAGCACGATTTCCCCCAATGTTGCTTAAAATATTTTTTAACTTGTTGCAAGAGGGGAAGAAAAAAGAGTGAGTGAAATAATAAACATCCAATTCAGAGTCCAATTTAAAAAGTCTCCAAGCCAGAATTGGAATTTTTCAACAAGCCAATTTTCCGTTGTTATATTATTCCAAAATAAAAATGGCTAAAACATTTACTATATCAATCGCATCCTTAAACTACAAACTCAAATTCCAATTTAATTATCTTGTTGTATTTTTTATTTTATTTTGCACACGCATTTTTTATTTCCTAAATTCAAATTTATTAAAAAAAAAAAGTGCACGTTCGTTTTTTTTCGACAATTATGGGTTCGTAATCAATCAATAAATTTCATGCTTTTATTGTTCTTTATTTGCTATGGTTTTTTTTTTTTTCATCCATGCGTCTCCTAATCTGGTCTTGGCAGGCTAGGGGAGTGTTGTCGGCGTAAAACAAGTTTAACCCACAGGCAAGTCACAACTCTTGCCGTTTGCCTCCTTCCTTCCTTTCTTGGGTTGTATTTTCCCCTGGATTTCGATTTAGTTTGGGCTTTTCTGTTGGGATTTGGTTGAGTTGGTTTGTTGTATCGTTTGTTTTGCGGGCTGTTAAAAATTAAATTTGGTTTCTTTAAATATGTGTATTTCATCCCCTGATGAATTTTTATTTTTTTTTCACCTTTCTGAGCTTCTCCTACATAGAGGAATTGTTCATTCTTATTGGTCTTTGTGGTTTCGGTGATTTTGTGTCTGTTGATTGGCTTCTGCTGCGTTTAATGGGTCATTATTGTTCGTTACAGGGTTCTCTTTTTTCACCTTGAAATATTGTCCTAGAGTCAACCTTCTTTTCATCAGAGTCTATTTACACGGTCTTATTTCAGTTTTCAACAGGTATTGTTGTACAGTGGATTGGCGTCAGTGCTATTGTTGAACTTGATAATTGAATCAATTTGGGAAATCTTGTTGCTTTGTTTGGCGTGTGTATGTCTCTTTGGTGAATTGTTTTACTAGCTATTCTTCGTTGTCATTCTTAGCTTCTACTATCAAAAGGATTATATATATATATATATATATTTACTTATTTATTTGTTCATATTTATTTATTTATATTTATTTACTTATATATTTGTATTTGATTTTTACAGATTTGACATAATAATTTAAGATTTAGAAAATTAAGTGATAAAATTTGATATTGGCAGGTATTCTGGCATATTTAAGGTAAAACACAAAAAAGGGCGACAACGAAAAATCACAGATTGAAAGAAATGAAGACGATCTGTCATACTTAAAAGAAAAAAATATATATATTAATTTGTTTAACAATTGCGAAAACAAAATTTATCGATAAAGAAGCTTTCGATTATTATTATTGTCACTGCTGTAGATGTCATTTTTATTCGTGCATAGTTTTTGAGTTTATACACATTTCTTTAAATAGATTTTTCGGCAGTTGATGATAGATTTTCAATTAATTTAAACTTGTATGAAAATGTACGTCAGACAAGGCACATAGATGATTTGTTTTATTTTTAATTTCTCTTACCCACGTAAGGTAGAGAAAGCCTTTTTTGGGGTTAAAATTTCAAAATTGAGATTTTGATGTATTAATATGTTTTGAGTTGCCCTGAATCGAGAAATCAGATTTTTAGCTGTGTCAATGTGTGTTTGTCTACGTGTGTGTCTGTTATCAACATATCTCAAGAAAAAAAAAAATAGTTGCAGGAAGTCCAAGCTCAGCATTCAAAATCTGTATCATATAAAGAAACTACGTGAAACTTTCTGTTGTAATCGAGCAAATAATTCGTCTACAGGGACATCTAAGAGAATATAAGTATATTGTGTCTATGGGCAAATTTTCGGTAGGGGCAGTTTTACATCTTTAGGTTGCCCTAAACAAAACGAAATTAACATATAGGGTGATTATAATTAATGTTGCAATTTTAAAGCGCTCTAGCTTTAAAACTATCGGTCAGAATAACTTGCTTACTAGAGCAATCCTGAGGTAATGAAATTTTGTTTGGCGAAAGGGAGAAAAAAAGATCCAAAAAATATCATTAATCATCCTTAAGGTGTTTGTTTCATGAAGCTCCCCTTTTTCTACTGTCACTATCACTGTTTTTACTATAAACAAACATCCTTGTCATTTCGCTAATAAATTTGTCGTAAACCCTTGGAGTCTATTGTTTCCTCTCGGCTAACAATATTTCTCGGTTTAACGAATCCATTTAGGCCTTTCAATTGACATTACCTGACAGCGCCTTTTATCTACACATTTCGGAACTATTTTTTTCCATAACCAAACAAAATCTATTGCCTCAAGAATGTTCTCCGGTAGTTTTAAAGTTAGAGAGTTTCGAAATTGCAATTTTAATTATAATTACCCTACATCTATTTCATTACCATGTTCCTTATAAAAAATGGTTTCATTATAAATATGGTTAATATAAATTCTTTATAAATATGGTATGAAAATTATTCGCCATTCATTTACAGGGCTTCACAAAAGAATTCATATATATCGAGGGTATACTTGGAAGTTACTAGAAGCTCATTTAAAGTTGTGTTATGTATTTTTCGTAGTATGTTAAGTTTAAGTACACTACGTGCTATGTCGTCGTCTATATAATTTATAGAAAATATACACTGCTACCTAAATTTAACCAAATACGCCTTTGTCTGTGGAATGTAATTGATAGAAGTGTTTTACTTAATTTTACCAATTCCATAAAAACTGCTTATAAATGTTAATTAGTTTCACATGCTGTGTTCTGATTCATTTCGACCAAACATGAAAATAGACGAAATTTTGTATTTTGTGTCAAATATTTTCTTAAAAACGCAAAAGAAACTGTTAAACTAATTTAGTTCGAAAACAGAAAATGGAAGCACGATGAGATATCGAAATTAAAACATTTGGTGTCCATTTTGACTCCATTACGCACATTCAAAAATAAATATCTCTTTGGTCAAGTTGAAATAAGCACAGCATGATTAAAAGGATGCATAAGTTGGTTAGTTGGGTTTTATGTCGCACTAGTGCCGCATAGTGGGCGATTGGCGACGGTCTGGAACTCACCCCTAGAGGTAGTCCGGAAACATGCCATCACAGTTTTCTTTCTCCACGGAAGGGATGGCTTTCCCACTTCGATGACCCCCAGCGGTATAATTTTGATGGGAACATGGAGGACATTGCGGCCACGACAGATTCTACGTGCATCAGCCACCGTTAGTGTACACCATTAGTGCCGGTCTTTGACCGGCTCGAATACCGAACCTGCAATCTTCCAATTACGAGCCCGGCGCTTTATCGGCTGGGATATCGCGGCCCAATGATGCATAAGATTCTGTGACTTATATCACCTTGGTAACACATTTTTCTAGACCCCATTCACTATTTTTCTAGACCACACTCGCTATTTTTTAAACTAGTATTTTGTCATAATTTTCATCTTATTCAATCGTAGTAGAAGAAATAAGTTTTATACTCCAAAATAATGGCTCTGAATTTTATAGGTTCTTGGAATTTCATTTTTTACATTCTGCCATTCAATTTTTCCATTTCCTACTACTTATCTCTTATTTCTTTGACCCCGAACGGATAGTTAAGAGTGAAAATAATTCTTTTGTTTGGGCAATACGCGATGTCTTATCGTGAAAAATGAATTTCATATGCAACAAAACCGTGAAAGCAATCTCTACATTTTCTCTAGTTTCAATTTTAAATTAAGTTAAAGTTCAACAAACCGTTAGCGGCTTTAACGGAAGAATGGTTTGGCAAGTTACACATATGCATGAATAAATGTTTATGCGTTTACATGTATGTCTATGCTAAGCAACCTGCTCTGAATCATAAATACAAGCATGAGAAATTTAAATTTTGTACTAATGATGAAATTAGAGCTGAAATTTTTAACGATTTACAACAGACAATTTACTATTTAAGGGGACTCGGTACCCTTTGAACAACATTTTTTATTTAAGCATTTTACAACATATTATTAAGTGGTTTTATTAAGGAAAATGATTTTACCACAGAAAAAGACATTCCTACTGGTACAATTTGAAACAATTTGAATTTTTTTTTTTTTTTTTAATTAAATAATTTTTAAAATGTATCTTCTCCTACAACTTCTAATTTTTTGAAATATATATATATATATATATATATTGAAAACCTTTTCAAACATTGAATAGATGAAAACAAGAAACATTGAAAAAGATAAAACAGAAAAATTTAAAAAAGATATTGCGACTATAAAACATCCATAAATGGAAACATGCAAATTCATTACGTTTTCAAGGGAGCAGAATGAATGTTGCATGTAAAGTAGGTGTTATTTCTGTCTTGTTGTATGCAAATTGCTAAATATTTACAACAAGCTACCCCCAATAACACCACCAAAAAAGAGAAAATTAAAACTGAAAAGTTATAAAAACCTTATTAAAATCAAACATTTTGATACATGCAGCAATATACAATATTATTAATGGAAATACTAAATAAAAATAGTTAAATGAAATACTAGTAATAATTAATAAAACTAAAGTATAACATACATTACACCTGAAAAACTTGTATAAGAAACTAACCCATGCACGTAAAACTAGAATATACGAGACATACATGTGGCTGTAAACAGTTAGATTCACAGTTAATTTTGGAATCGTATATATATATATAATAAGGTTTTTTGAAGTGTCTTCTATAACTCTAAGGATCGGATTTCTAAAAAGTTAATTTGTTTGGGAGTAAAAATATAAAGTGTTAATATATATGTAAAAATTCAACAAAAAATAGGTTTTTTTTTAAACTATCTATTTCAAAAAAAAAAAAAAAAAAAAAAAAAAAACAACTTTTGGTTTTATTGCAAATCCAATCCTTAGTTTTATAAAATGCACTATAACGAACACTCAGAAAAAAAATTAAGTCAATTGAGAAACATATATATTTAAGTTTTAGCGTTTTGAACATATTGATATACTGAAAAAAGACGAACTGAGAAAAACCACGTTAAAGATTTTAACTTTGAAAAAATATTACAAATCTACTTTAAATTACTACTTTAAATGTTATTTTATAGTTCTCGGATCTTCACGAAACTTCATCAGGATATACCAGGGGTCTTAAGGTATATTTTAAGCAAAAAATTATTTTCGTCATTTTTTACCAAATGAAGGGAACTAAGTCTCCTTAATGTAAAGTTTTTTTTACCCCGAAGAAAATATTGTTTCTAGACTATATGCGTTTAACATTAATAATTTTAAATTTTTGTTGTAAAAGTTTAGGTCGACAGGAGTGTTAGAGTAATTCGGAGTAAATTTAGAGATGGAGTAATTTAGAATTTAATAATTCTTTCAATTTACAAAAATTTGTCCATAAAAATGAAAGAATTATTCATTGAAACATTTTATGTAGAATTAAAAATATCTATTAATTCTTAAAACGAACTACACAAAATGTGAGATATTTTTTATTTTATCATTATTTAAACTTTAAAACGAATGTGAAAAATTAGTTGCTTACTACACTGTTAAAAATTTCAACAGAAAACTCAGTGTAATGTATTATCTTAAGTCTTGCGTAAAATTACAGAGAAAAATAAACGGAGATGCTAAAAAACTTATTTTATACATTCATTTTAATAACTAATATTAATTTAATTAATTATTGGTGAGAATATATTTCGGACTTGGAATGCTTTTTCTAAAGTAGAAACAGTCATTTTTAATTTTAATTCAAAAATTAAATAATAAAATTAGGTAAAAATACAGAATAAAGATTGAGAATCTTGATTATTCACTTTTAACTAAGAATTACTGTAAATTTACAGAGACTCTGGATAAATATTTACATTAAATTTACAGAAATTTTTAACAGTGTAGCAAACCTGTGCGAAATTTTCGCACTTTATTTCATTTCTTATTTACTTTTAAAATTTGAAACTCATAAATATTATACCAATTTTATCACCTAATTAAAATTTTAACTTACCAGATGCCAAATTATTATTAGATCCAAAACCAAATTAATATTGTGCAATAGTGAAACCAAAATAATTCAAAGAAAAGTTTTAAAATAAAATTCATGGTTGACGGCCCAGTTTTCATACTTCCGCAGGCAGTACAGTTTTAGTATAGGACCCGTTAGTATAGGACAATTTTAGTATACAGTTTTAGTATAGGAGTTTTAGTATCACTCCTCTTTTAAACTTTTGTCGCCGTATTGGCAATGACATTTTATTTATTTGTTTCGGAATAATTTTTTGTTAAAAAAAAAAAAAAAAAAAATCTAATTCCTATTTTGATTGCATTTTTTATGAATGCATTTTTTAGTCGATTTATGATAATTATTCATATTCTGTATGTATCTTTAAAGTATAGCTAGGTTTAAAATGACGCTTGCAAAGGTTCTAAAGAAGCAACTTTTAAAAAATACATTTTTCCATACAATGGTCTCACAAGACAATTGTCATTTTTTTCTTATTAGACCAGGAACGGCCCTCTTCACTTACCGTCGCCGGAAGCCCGAGCCAATGTTATTCTATGGGGAAATTTTCTTTACAAATAACTTATTAACTAATACATATTTTTTAATTCTGTTTTCACATTCAGAAAATTCCCAACTGTTCAATTGACGGACCTTTTTATAAAAATATATTTTTTTTAATTTTTAATAATTTATTTTGAAATTTCAAAATGAAAAAAATTCACATATTGAAAATTCGTATTTTGCAGCCTCAAAATAAAAAAAAATTAAAAAAAAAAATAATTTTTTAGAAAAGGTCCGTAAGTTTAACAGCTGGGAATTTTCAGAATGGGAAAACAGAATTTAAAAATACGTATTAGTTAATAAGTTATTTGTAAAGAAAAATTTCCCATAGAATAACATTAACTTCGGCGTCCGGCGGCGGTGAGTGAAGAGGGCCCTTAAGCTGAAACAGCGTGCTTAAATAGTGACCATTTATGAATATTATTTATTTTATCCTTGTGTATTATATTAATTACACCAATATCGTATCATTTCGACAAAATGTAATCTCAATTGGTCCACGTTAGAGAAATATTATATAGAAAATTCTCTGAAATATGATAAACTAAATAATAATTATAACTTATTTTACGAAAAATCGTAATGGATATTGAACTTTTATAAAGACTAGTTGACCTTCTTCCGTTTAGCACTCTACGTCTACCAGTGGTCGAGCGGTTCTGCGCTCAAAGCTATAGACGTGAGGTGCCGAGTTCGATCGCAGATCGCGCTCGTGGGCCTAGCTGTTCGAAGTTTTTTGTGGTTTTCTCCGAAACCGACTAGGACCTCTTAGAAAGACCTCCACGGAGGGCACTCTCCCTCATGTTTAGGACCCCAGTGCAGTCAATCGGCCATAATTCCCACAACCCAACCCGTTTACCAGTGAATAATGAACGTGTTTTTAAATATATTATTCCTTAATTGTTTGATGTATTCATCATTCTCTACAGTTTTGTCTTTACAAGCAGAGCCTCCTTAAGTAGATGCCTGTCGCGTAGCTCGGAAACTAGGCAACAGTTGAAGCGGTAGACAGCGCCACCTAGTACAGATTATGGGACTTTTTTATTCAACTGTCACCAATAATTTAACGATGTGATACACTATATATATATTATCGGCGTTGCTTCGATTCTGTTCGCCTTTTATGTATATCATATCCCACTTAAAAAAATTTTTTGGTGGCTGTTGAATAAAAAAGTCGCGCAATCTGTATCAGGTGGCGCTGTCTACCGTTTCAACTGTTGCCTAGTTTCCGAGCTACGCGACAGGCATCTACTTAAGGAGGCTATGTTACAAGGAACATCAAATGGATATTTTCCATATTCAGTGAATTACAGAAAACCTGGTAGTTTAAGAATATTTTGGTTTTTTTATTTGGAAACTTCTTGCAAAGCAGCTTATGCAGTTCTGACTGCAAGTAAAATATTAATATTAATCTGAATATTATTTTTTCCAATAAAAAAGAAAAAATAACTGCAGATAATTTTTCATCAGTAATTCTTTTTAAAACTAAAGATCACACTTTAATTTATAGGTTAAAGTACAGGTTATTTTTGTGGGTCGTTATAGTGAGCATCGGCCATTTCTTCGTCGTTATATCAAATGCGAAATAAAATCATCTTAAACGAAAGTCAATCGAGACTTTTCTAAAAGTCGATATATCGTGTTGGATTGTTATAACACCGAGTCGTAATATCGCGTGTCTATTGTAATATATAATCTTTCTCTGAACTATTTTTTCATTGTATTTTATTCGTTTGAAATCATGGGTAAAATTTTATTTTATATCTATTAATAAATCGTTGAAGTTTTGATGCCAATTTTTCTTTTAAATTATCATTATTATTATTATTTTTTTAATTTTATTCGTTCGAAACTCTGAATGGTACTTTTTTTTTTTTTCAATATAATGTTGTAGTTATGAGTCACAATCTCAAACCGAGTGGCTAATACCGGTATGGTATGGTATTAGGATTAAGGCTCGATTAACCACACTACGGTCCTAGACCTGACGGGGAGTGCCCTACATGGTCCTAGCTCGTATTTGCGCAAGTTCCGGAGAAAAACCATAAAAAATGCGAACTGCTAGGCTGACGAGTGCCTGGGATCGAATTTAGTACCTCACGTCTACCAGCTTCGAGGACAGAACGTCTCAGCCGCTGGTAGGCCTATGGCTGATATCAGAATTATAATCACTGTGAAATTATGATTATTCTTATTATGAAGGCAGTATATTGAATAATTATATCTCTTTAAAATTGAATATATTTTTTTAATTTTAAAAACATCACTCTTAAGATAAATTAATTTTTGTAATTAATATTTTTTTTAATGTATTTAACACAAGACATTTTAACGAATGAAAAGTTTAAAATTTTAATAATTTTAAATACAATTTTGAATGAATCCTGTACCGCATTTAGAAATAGTATTTCTTAATTTATCTCAAAGTCAACTTTGAATGATGCATTGCTTTACAGTTATTTCATTTCAATTAACTGATAAGTAAAACATTAGATATAATTATGGAAGATATTAGATCTAATTATATCTTTTGAAACTACACCCCCTGCAGTTCTTAGAGAACCAATTATTTCTTTAAATAATCAAAACTTTCGTTGAAAAATATGAGGCATAACATGTTGTTTAGATCCGTAAAATTTCAAGATAATGCGTCATGTATCTGAAAATAGAGTCAAAATGTATAAAATAGAACGTATTTTCTATTTTTTGCCCAACACCTCTATGTACAAGATGAACTCATTTATTAATAACTAGCAGGCTTTGCCCGCTTCGCTGGACGTTAAACTTAAATGATTTGTCAAAATGCCATATCTTTATTAATAACCTAAGTTCTCGCTGTGATTGGTAGAGGTTTTCTCGCTCCCAATGTTAGGAGTCTGGGTGCCCACTGTCTTCGGCACAACTTACCCACTTCTTACTTCCCCACCCTCAGCGGGTGAGTTCGAAGTTTTGCAAAATCCCACTAATATACATAATGCGTACACTTAATCAATATCCACACACCAAAATTCGCCATTCTAAGATAATTCAAAGCGAATTCAAACGGAAAAATATGTTTTTACACATGTTTATTGCCCTCCGACTCCGAGAAGGGGGAGGGGGGATTTCGAATTTCGTGAAATGCAGTTACAATAAGTGCCGGATGCATACAAACAATTTACACACCAAATTTCGTGACCACAGAAGTCTTTAATAGACAGTATTATAAATAAATAAGTACAAAAAGCACAGCTTAAGTATCGGAGCCCTTTGGTGACTTTAAATATTTTAAGCCGTTTTTGCGATGAACTGAATTGGCTATCTCAATTGTGCAATTAAAGATCTTGGCGAGAAACGTCCAAGCTACTTCGGTGCCGAATTTCAAATTTTGCCAAAGGGATCCAATACTAAAGCTGTTTTATATCGAATCTGGGTTGAAAACAGAAAAAGGTTAAAATAAATTAGAAATATCAGACCTATATTTATAAATTTGATACCGAATGAAAGGGGCGATTTTGCTGAATCCAGGGGTTCAAACAGTTTTTCGATGCGGCGATTAGATTTTTTAAAAATAACTAAAGTATGAAATTTAAGTGGCAACGGAAAACGGATAAAGGGAAAAATAAATTAGAAATATCAGACCTATCATTACAAATTCAGTACCAAATGAAAGAGGTGATTTTTCTGAATCCTGGGGCGTAAACAGTTTTTCGATACGACAATTAGATTTTATAAAATTAACTAAAGTATGAAACTTAGATGGCAACACTTCATTTCAATCTTTTCATAATTTGTAGTGCGAATCACGCGAATACAAAAATCTTTAACTTAAAAAATTATTTTTATATTTTATTTTTCCATTCAAAGCATTTTATTGAAAAAATATTTATGGCGCATGCGCAGGCGTATTATACCCACAATTTAAACACTAATCATAATTTTGAAAATTTCTATAGATATAATTTCAAGTTGGGTGAAGACCTAAGTTTCTGCCAAGCGCCGTTGAATTCCGTCCAGCCGTTGTCGAGTGATGCCCGGACAAACGTGTTTTAGTCTTTTACCCCCTAGGGGGGAACGGGGGGGGGGGAATTTCTGAAAAGTTGATAGATATAATTTTAAGTTGGGTGAAGACCTAAATTCCTGCCAAGCGCCGTTGAATTCCGTCCAGCCGTTCTCAAGTGATGCCCGGACAAAAAAAGCGACATTCGGGCACGATGACACACACACAGACACACACACACGCACACACACAGGCAAAATTTTCTGAAGTCATTTTCGGCTTTCATGGGCTGTAAAACGTGAAGATATCGCAAAATTTTTTGATTCCGACAAATTTACAGACAAAACTCTGATTTTATTATTATAGATAAAAATTACTATTTATTCTAATTTAATGTTAGCCTTTTACTGTAAAACAAACTTTTATCTCGTGTAATGTCTGAACAAAAAACTGGAAAACGAAACTTTTACTTATGAATTAGTTCGAATTGATGTATAAATAAACAATTTTGATTAAAAATACTTTTTATCTTTTTTTTTTTTTTTTTTTTTTTCAGTATCATCTAATAATAAAACCTCTTCATTATTTATTTATTTATTTATTTATAATCTTTTATTTCTTTAAAAACTATGTCATTTTTTTTTCATGTTATCACCTATTCTGTCATGGTTTTTCGTTTTCATTTATTTTTTATCACTCGTCAAATATCTCATTACCAAGGCTAAGGTAGTCTCTTAATGTCAAGCCCGCAAAACACGTGAGTAAAATGGCAAACTATGTCTCAATCAATGCGTGACTCATGACTTTCCTTTGTTATTTGATTAGTTATTGTCTTTTCTGACATCACAAATCACCTATCACAAGTTTCCTTTTCCTCTTGAACATCGAGTGATATTACTCGAAGCAGAAAACAATCGGATCTTATATTCATTAGGGCGCCGTTAAAAGTGATTTACTTTCCTTTGACCCATTATAATTCTCCTCCCTTTCTACTTAAACAAGTTAATTCCACTTTCCTTTATTCTGCTAGTTAATAACAACAACAACACTTGACCTACTTCAATTAAAAAGGGTGGACTCGCACTTATTTACTAGCAGCCGTATTTATGAGATTAGTAAACAAGCCGGTTCAGCGCGTGCGTCCGGACAGTACTAATCTCACCAACAGCCGTGGCCCAAGTGTTTTTTTTTTTTTGAATTCCGTTTTCACAATCGTTAAATTAGTACTAGTTTCTAAAAATTTATGTTCAAAATTCAGTGCTAATTTAGCTGTTATGAAATTTTTGAATGTAAAAACGTAATTTAAAAAAATACATTAGGTAATGAGTAATTGTGGGAACAAATTTTTCTACAGAATAACATAAGCCTTGGCTGACGACAGCAGAATTAGGTATTATCCTTCTTAAGGAGACTTTCTACTTATCGTCGCCGGAAGCCAATGCCAATGTTATTTCGCGGGCAAATAATTTTCATTCTAACTCACTAACTAAATACATATTTTATAATTCCGCTTCCACATTCAGAAAAATCATGACTATTAAATTGGTTGTCAGTTTTCAAAAATGTATATAAATTTTTAATTTTTAAAAATTTTCTTCAAATCCAGAAAATGCAAAATTTTATTTAGTGAAAATTTGATTGTGCATTGATAACAAAAATATCTGAATCAGGCCCTGCAAATGGTTCCTATATCAAAATTTTAATAATTTATTATTTATTTTTATGCGGACGTAATTTTGTCTTGGTAAATTTAAAAATAAAAAATAATAACGTAAGATACATTAAGTAAGGTACAATATTCATAAAAAAAAAAAAAAAAAAAAAAATTAAATAAAATGGAAAATGTGAGAATAATTTAAAATATATTCAAAGAGAGAGATGGTCTGTGATTTCAAATAACTATTGAATTTACACAGGTGCAACTGATGCCCATTTCTAGTACAGTAATGGGCGGTACACGGTTTTAAAAAAGTTATTTTTTGATTCTTCATATCGGGCGTCATTGAAATTATTCTAAACCGTTGAACCACCTCCCCCCTCATCAACCTAAATTACGATCCCGCACCATCCAATGGCCAATCTTTGAAAGGGACCACAAGGACTGCACCTCCCTTTTGATTCTCTTTTCGATCGCCTGCCCCCCTGATGAGGGGTTATTCTGCTCTAGTTGTTGGTCAGTAGGGAAAAGCCATTGTACAGGATCGTCCAGATTCGAAGGGTTATTCTGAAAAGACTATCTCTATTACGGACATGAAAAAAGTATTTATAACATGGAAGCCACAATTAATTTTAATAAGTTTTTATTAATTTATGAAGAAGATGCTTTCTGTACGGTAAGTTATACGTATATTTAATAATCTTTAGCAGTTACCTTCTAATATTAGGACTACAGGAATTTTTTTACATTTGAATAAATAATAATCATGATAATAATAAACATCTGAAATTAAATAGAGCTAATATTGGAATTTTTTAAACCATTTTTATGCCTTTTACTATTATGGACTTACTGTCCTATTAATTTTATGTTTTTAGTTATGCATGCCACGTTTGATTTTTTATCAGAGATAAGGAACTCAGATATGTGTTCCAGGAACTCCGAGATATACTTTCATATGTATATGTGTGTGTCTTTAAAAGAAGTATATATATATATACATATATATATATATATATATATATATATATATATATATAATTTGGTATTATTATATTTTAATTCGAATGAACAAAACTTTCTGTAAGACCTAATTAGTGTTGCCAGCTTGTAGGGAACTTTTTATTTGATAATCATTACTAATTTTGAACATAGGTATAGTACTTTATATAGATCTATCATTCCCATGTTATCATGCAAAGATTTTTGATGCCGAAAAATTTTTTTGGAATCAACCATTAACCGGTATTGAAATGCGGCAATTGTTGTAATAGAATAGAATGTTGATGAATTTTTAAAATGCCGATGTACTGCGCGGCTTTCAACTGTATTAATAAATGAATGAAAGGGAAGATTTTCATAAAGGAAAGGTTTTCATAAGAAAGTTATGTTTGACTAATTTATGAAAAATATAATTTTTACTAGTTAGTTGTGATCATTTTATTTATTTCTCACTTAACATAATTCGTTATCGTTTGCTAGCAAGCCTGTGAGAAAGTTTCGCACTTTATTTATCTCTTACCTTTAAAATTTAAAATTATTATTATTATTTTATAGACGTCATTTTTTCATATGCATGAGCAAATTTAATATATATATATATATATATATTCCTTCACGTGAAAGCATATTTTATTTCATGCTGGAAAAAAAAAAAAAAATGTCTATTTTAAAGCTATGTCTATTTTCATATTTTAATTAATTTTAAAAAACCTAATCAAAAATTCGTTACAAATAAGGTACCAAATGAAAGGGGCGATTTTTATGAATCCGTCGGATTAAACAGCTTATCGATCAGACAATTAGATTTTTTAAAATTAACTAAAGTATGCAAATGAGGCGGCAACTTGCGTTCACACACAGACAGGGTCCAAGGAAATCTCTTAAGCATTTTTAAGCGTGACAGAGTCAGTCACTGATGAGCGTAACTATTTATGCTGATAATCAGTTGTTTCGTTATTATTATAAAATAATTACTGTTTTGATTTTTAATGGAATACTTTTTTTAAAGTTTGATATTTTTTAAGATTTTATATTAGTAAGTAATATAGAATTTTCAAAATTCTTTTAAATGTAGTTAGCAGCGGCGCTGGTGAAGAACGTTAGTTTTTGTATATAAAATGAGTTTAACTAAAAGAATTAATTATCCGTGCGTATTCACTCGGAGAAAGACGGCCATTAACCGGTAAAAAATGCCGTCTTTCTCGGAGTAAAAAGAAATCACTTTTTCTCCCTCGATGATCAATCTATGTCTTATTACTATATTTATGATTTTGAAGAATGATGTTTGATATATATATATATATATATATATATGATAGTCGATTAGACAGAAAAACAATTAGACACACGTTACAAGTGGAAATTTGTGGTGGTAAAGTATCTACAAGTGTGCAGTACTGGACCTAACAGAAAACTGCAACTGTTAGGCTTCATATTTAACTAATATATATATATATATATAATATTTCCTTTAAAAACGTATTAATTTTAAGATAAAATTAAATTTTCAAATTTTATTCTCTGTATTAAATATTCTGTATAGCCGGGAATTTTTTCCTTTTGAATAGAAAAAGAAATAGCAATAATACCAGTTTTTTTTTTTTTTTCGAAAATATTTATTTAGGATATAATGAACAAATACCTTTTTTGATACAGATAGCACTATCAAATGAAAATTTTCTGATGTTTATTGTTATTAAATTAGTTTACAAGAATAGTACTTTTCGATAGATTTAATATGAAGCTGTTGCGAGTATGTCTAATATGGTGAGTAAAAAGAATATATATGCATATTTAAGAATATTTTTCTATAAAAACATATTAAATTTAATTTTTTAGATTTTATAACTATGTTCTTTAAATTAATATCAGTATTGGGACAACTTTTAAATATTCTTTGATTTATATTTTTTCTAAGTTGTTCGTAATGTATTGTTAATATTTGTAAACATTAGAACAACTTTTTCAGTATTCTTAACTAAATTGTCTATAAAAAATTTTAATTATTGAGAATTATTTGTAATAAAAATATACAAATTTCCGATCTACTGAAAATTAAATTCAATGTACTGTCAGTATTTTCTCTGTATTAGTATTGTAAAAAATATTTCCAAGAAAAGCAGATAAGTTCGGCATTGAAGGATAAAAATGGAATAATGTTGGATTTTTTTAAAGAGAATATGTATCTCTACACATTATTTAAAATTATGTAGTAACTTTTAAAAATATTATTAATTACAAAAACAAAGTTTTGTTTGTTTTAATCCTTTATTTAGTCTATTTTAGTTAAAAAAAAATATGTTTGAAGCTATTTAAAAAAAAATATATATATATATATATATGTTATTTGGCGTGTGTATGTCTCTTTGGTGAATTGTTTGACTAACTATTCTTCGTTCTCATTCTTTGCTTCTACTATCAAAAGGATTATGTATATATATATATATATATATATAAAGTTGTTTATTATTCAGTAAAAATGGAATATGAATATTTCATTCTTATATTGAATTATAATGAATATTTAAGGAAACTTTTAATTTATGTCTCAATCAAATATAGAGATTTCCATCATTTTCTGAAAATCGTTATTTCCACACAGAAATTTTTATTATATTTCCATAGAAATTTTTTATGATCAAAATTGCATAGAAAGAATGGTTCAAAAATAATGTAGCAAAAAAAAAAAAAAAGAGATTCTTTTCAACCTCGTAATTTCTGGTCAATTTTCAATCTTTATTCTGTCGTCAATAAAAGTTCAAGAAATTACAATCATTAACCTTTTATGTCCATAATTACAAAAAAAAAAAAAAAAAAATAAAATAAAAAAAAAATAAAAAAAAAAAAAAATGTATAACTTGGTCTTTTGTTATTAAAATGATAAAATAAAAATCCACAAATAAAGTAATTAAAGAATTAAAAAGGAAAAAGAAAGTCAAATTATTCATTTTCGTCATTTTAACGTATTAGTTAACCCTTTCTTATTCTTTCTGACACCGATCATTACACCCAATCAATCATCTTTATTATATATAATTAGTAAGTTAACCATTAAAGTTTGTTTTACTTCCTTTTTTTTTCCTTCTGTCATCATTCGTTTCGTAAACTCATTTAATCATTCTTACGCATATAATTAATACATTAAGAAAGAATTCTTCCCTATCATTATATATTAGTTTATTTCACTCACTTATGTACAAATATAATAAGGAAATGTTGACATGGATTCCGTTTCATTCATCAAATATATAGAAAAAAAAGTCATGCGTGCCGAATTCAATGACACCTGACAAGTCAAAAATTTAACCAATAATTAATGAAATGTTTAATTTCATATTATTAGAGATTTTTCACCAAAATACGTGTTTATTCATCACTTTCAGCAGTTCGTATTCGATTAAATTAAACAAAATACAAACTGTTATAGAATATAAAATGTTATAGAAGATAGTTATAATTCAAAATAGTAAATGTGCTTAACAGCAGAAAATCGTTGAAAATACTTTTATTGGATGTTATTTATTTATTTATTTATTTTTTTTTTTAAAGAGAGTTTCCGCAAATAGATTGAATGAAAAATTTTGTTTTCAGGAGTCAAAGGCATCTTGATGAGAGATTAACTGCGGAAGTGAATTAATTCCATATTTATAACGCAGCTTTTAAAATTATTTAGGTTAGAAAAAAAAATTAACTATATGGTATTTTTTTAGAAATTTCACTCGTAAAAATTTCTATTAAAAAAAAAAAAAAAAAAGCAGAAATATAAATGCACTTTATTAGATAGAATCACCGCAAAAGTACGAAATTTTAACGTTATTATTTATTTACTTGTAATATAGGAGTTCATTAAACTGCTTCATTAAAATTGCAAAGAGTTGAGTGAACTTTTAATAGCTTGGATAAGAGTTGCATATTTTGGCGCTAAAAACCTTGTTGAGATGTTAACATTATTTGCGAAAACGAATTTTATTTTAAATTATAAATTATTTTTTAACGTTATTTAGGTTGCTTATATGGTATTTTTAAGAGTTTTTGTTATAGAAATTTATATAAAAGAAAAAAATACATAATGCATAAATATAAACGCATTTTATTAGATAAAATCATCTCAGGAGTATAAAATTTTAACATTGTTATTTTTTTCTATATTCAGTATAAGAAAGTATTGGATTCTTAAAAATTTTTCAACTTCCGATTTTCGATCGATTTACATGTTTTCAGAGGTCCAGAACATGATTTGACCATTTTTAGAAAATGTTTGTCTGTCCGCCTCTCTGTCTGTGTATGGGACAAAAATTTTGTGGCGACTGTATCTCAGGATCTGTTGCACAAAATGACATATAAAATTTATACGTAGATGCACCTTGACCTAAATTAATGTCTGTCAACTTTTAGTACCAATCGCTCGACAGGTGGCGCTATTAAACATCGATTTTCGCAGTTTCAGGGAAGGCTACATCGCAGGAACTACTGCACAGAATTGCATATGAATTTACATATAGCTGCACCTTGACATAAAACAGTTTATGTTAACTTTTAGTGGCAATCGTTCAAAAGGTTGCGCTGCTATACAATGATTTCTGCAATTTAAAGAAAGGCTATATCTCAGGTTCTATTGCGTATAATCGAACAAAACTTGATATATGAAAAAGCCTTTTTAAGACATTATGCTTTAGGTGCATATTCGCCGATAGATAGCGCTGCTATACTTCAATTTTCTCCGAGAACGGAAAGGATGTCATGTGCACAGTAAAAATTCATTTTCGCTTACAAAAGTTTATATTTCCACTTAATATACAGGGTATATTAAATGGAATCTAAGGAACTACTGCACAAAATTACATATAAAATTTATATGTAGATGCACCTTGACCTAAATTAATGTCTGTCAACTTTTAGTTGACAGACAAATTGCTCGACAGGTGGCGCTATTAAACATCGATTTTCGCAGTTTCAGGGAAGGCTTTAAGCATCAAAATGTTGGACAAATTTTGATGCTTAATAATTTATAAAAATAATGAAAATAAACTTAAAATGATAATAAACACTAAGGGTGTTTATAAAAAGATGGACACATTTTGATACTTAATAATTCATAAAATAATGAAAATAAACTTAAATTGATAACACTAAGGGTATCTATAAAATGTTGGACACATTTTGATGCTTAATGATTCTTAAAATAATGAAAATAAACTTAAATTGATAACACTAATGGTTAGATAGACTCAAAAAGTTTTATGGCCCTTGTCAATGGACTTGTCGCCGTTTATCGACCAGAGAATATCAAGACGGTAGACAATTTCGCGTCACAGAACTGACATTTAAAAGTAATAAGTTCAAAACTTTGAATCAACACCATAAAATGCAAGAACTCGCAGCAGTTTTTTTCTGGTCGAAAGAAGACACGACCCTTCGTCAGTCGAACAAAGTAGGCACGAGTGCTGCAAACAAAGCGGCAATCTACCTTAAGATCGTATATATATTACTAGAGTGCGCATTCCTCATCGAGGCGTGTAACTGACATCGAAATCACTTGATGAGTGGTTTTCAATTTTCACCCTTAAAGGTCAGGAGATCACACTTCTCCTCTGTCAAAGGAGTGACAATTTTTTTTTCGTGTGTGCAACAGTGTCATCCAGTTGCGCCAAGAAAAATGCCGAAGTATTGCTATGCATTTGGATGCAAAGAAAAATTTGTTGAAGGTGGACTCTTATCATTTCATAAGTAAAAATACACTTTTAAATTTCACTGAAATATTAATATAATATTAAATGAAATATTTAAATGAAAATTTCTTTCACTGCATGTGTGATAAATCGCTTTTAAAAGATATATTTATATTTATAACGCGTTATAAATTGCAATTATTAATAAATGACACTTAATTTTTCGGACTATTATCTCTACTTCATGTTTTTCTAAAATACTACTATTTATTAAGAGAGAGAGAGAGAGAAAGAGAGGGGGGAGGAGTGTTGCAGTAGCAATAATGAATCTAGTATGGAAAACCGATAGTTTCTGACCGTTTCACTCGTCACGTGACCAACGAAAATCACCCTCAATGTTGGTTATCCGTTTGAATAGAACTTCTGTATTGAATACGCTTACTAGAAATGCTCTAGGAATCTACTGTCATGAAATATCTCTTTCGAAGAACCATACCCAAACCATTAAAGGAATGCAAAATATCTAACTTTAATGTAAGCTTAAAGCAAGCTGCTCATGTTATCTCAAAAATGTTTCAATTAACTTTGCGACCAATTATAGAAACAGAGAAATTAAAAAGGCACCTTTCTATATGTTACAATTTTCCCACCTCCAGCAACGAAAATCTTACGTTATTCCATGAGGAAATCTATTTATATTAGCAGTAAGTATTTTTCTGAATTCCGTTTTCACATTCAGAAAATTCAGTTCATTTTTCGCAATTTCTATCTCCAAAATGAAAGATAAAAAAAATTTAGGCTTTGTAACTCCGACGAAATGTATACAAGAAGTTTTTGAAGTAAAAAAGGAAAATAGTTTTAACAAGCGAGAAAACTGATGACCAGGCTGGGAATTGAACCTTTCAGTTGAAAGGTTTGTGCCTGTCAAAGGTCGATCGGTCAGCTTAGTCATAGAACGTTTGCTAATTATGCCAAGACCTAGGTTCAGTTCCTGGCCTGATAAGATTTCGCTATTATTAAAATTAATTTGACCTTACCTTAAAAAAACTCCATATGAGTTTTCTGTCTTCAATTAAGAGCGTATAATACCAATTCTAGCCGCCAGCAAAGACCCATGTTATTCAATGCAAAAATTTGCTACCAAAATTACTCGTTAATTAATGTATTTTTTCCCCCTTAATTTCATTTTCACATTCAGAAAATTCACAACCGATAAATCTGTTCTTGTTTTTTGAAAAAACAGTTTTTTTTTTTTTTTTTTTTTTTTCAATTCTGACTATTTCATTTTGAAGCTAAAATAAAATAAAATAAATTGAGAAAATGCAGTTAGTTAATTTTTTGCAATTTAAAAATGAAAAATAAAAATCAATTTTTTAAATCCAAAACAAATTTAACTCCTGCAAATATTCTGAATCTGAAAACGGGAATAAAGCAGAAGAAGAAAAAGAAGAAAAGAAAAGAAAAATAAATAAATAAATACATGATGAGTAGTTCAGCAAATAAATTTTTCCGTAGAATAACATTGAATTAGCCTTTCGGTGAAAATATTTATTGCATGCTCTTAACCCTTTGAAGTGCAAGGTAATGCTGCTCGTTTAATATTAACAGCTACCAGAACTGATGAACAGAGTTAAATGAAAAGCAATAAATGACTTTTTTTTTCTAAGTTATCAAAGTATTTTTATTTTTATTTTTATTTTTATTTTTATTTTAAATCCGGTATGAATTTTTACAGTTGTGATTTAGTAATTGCGCCCTCTAGACAAGGACACTGCTCACTAAAAGGTTAAGGGGTCGCGATAGCCCAATTGATTGAGCGTCGAGCTTATAATCGGAAGATTGCGTGTTCGATTCTCGAACCTGCCAAAAACCATCGTGTACATTAATGGTTCCCAGTCCATGTAAAATTATTCATGTCTGCAATGTCCTGTAGGTTTCGTAAGATTAATACTCCTGGAGGTTATCGTAGTGAAAAAGCCATCCTCTCCGCAGACGATCAAAATTGTGATGGCGGGTCTGCGGACAGGATGAATCCCAGACCTTCGCCAATAGCACACTAGGCTAATAGCGTACTATTGGCCTAGTAGGCTATTAGCCACATTGCCAATCCAAAACTGTTTTCAGTTAAAATTGTTATTATTAGTAGCATGTAATTATATAACTTAATCCTTTTCTTTTTCTTTCCAGGCTAGGATGCAGTTCTCTAAGCCAAGGTGTTCCGCTGAACGATCTCCGTCCCCTGGAGCTGGTTTTCAGGGGTATCAAGATGTCGTGCAAGCAAAAAAACATCCTACACGACGTAACGGGATTAGTGAAGCCTGGAGAGATGCTTGCGGTTATGGGACCTAGCGGTAAAATAATTATGTTTCAAACTGAAATTATCTAATGATCTCTAGATTAATTATTATCATCATTATTGCGAGACAAGTATTACATATTGTCTAATGACCGTCTTAATTATAATTCCAAAGCATTATTAAGTAACACAAATAATTTTTTATTCAGTATTTTCGCATTGAAAACTCATTAGCCAAGGTTGTTCGACAAAGTAAAGGTCAAAAGGCCTTGAGGCAGACTTTTATTTCTTTCTTCAATAGAAGAAAGTATTGGATTTGTGAAATTTTTAGACATTCGGTTCTCGATGGATTTACACGTTTTGAGATATGTCATGAATACAATTTGACCATTTTTAGAATATGTCTGTCTTTGTTGTGAAGAATATGTGAGGATAGGTGCCGTTGTGGTGTTATATTTTGTGCGCCTTCCTCATATCTACAGTCAGTAACAAAAGTGTCCGAACACTAGCAAAAATTCCTATGTAAAAAAAGTACACTTCACACGGTTTTGTTACATAAATCCTTGTCGAATCGTGTTCTTACACTGATTAAGAACACGATTCGACAAGGATTTATTTAACAAAACCGTATGAAGTGTACTTTTTTTACATAGGAATTTTTGCTAGTGTTCGGACACTTTTGTTACCGACTGTACCCATACCTGCTGTATGATAAGATAATAGAACACAGAAACAGTTTTCAAATTTAATATAAAATTGTAATTGAAATTCTTAATTGAGGGGGAAAATGGGACTACTTTCCTATACGACTCATAAAATAGAAATATCCTATATTGCTTACTTAAATAGGAATAATAAATGATCTCAATCTCTTGCAGATTAATAAAAGTCAGCGAACAATTTCATTTAACTACAAAACAATAAAATAATTCTTATTACCCATTCCTTAAAAGCAACGTAGCAGGTATCAAAGTTGTCAAAAGATTATACTTTAGATACATTAACTACAAAAACTATCAGGAACAGAAAAACCCCTGACTATAGCCCTCGTACTGGACTGCTCACAAATCAGAACTAAAGCTGAAATACGTCAGCACTAAAGTTGAACGCAATATGAACTCAATACGAAACAAAGCTGAGCCCCATATTAAAGCCTAGCATGATTTTAACATTCCGTTTATACATCAAATAATTGACATTTTCCATTCAACTCCTCTTTCAGCAAACCTACTCCGAAACTAATTTATTCGTTAAATCTTGCAAAGTCCAAAGCTTACCTTTTAAGCTACGTATCTGTTAGCAATAGATTGCTTTAGTAAGCAGAGTAACAACTCTCGCTTTGCAAACTTCCTACGTAAACTCCATGTAACCTCACAAATGGTCTTGTACGACCTCTTCATAGTATTCAAGTAATGAAATGCAAATTTCAAAGTAAACTTACCAAATTAATTTATTTAAAGAATATTAAAAGAAAATTTTGCCCTAGATAACTAAACCCAGAATTTTTTTTTCAACATCTTGAATACTAAAGAGAATAATAGAATAGCATTTAGCGTACCGTCATCAGTGTAGACAGAAATGAAAGGGAAGTGCTTCTGTACGTAAGAAAGGAATTGGATTCTAATCAACCAATAGAGTTAGATGGAATGTGAGGAATTAGCCAATTAAGATTAGAGAAACGGTAGTTTGGCTTATCCCGCACATTCCACCTAGATTTATTTTTTAACTCCCCCCTTCCTTCCCCACAATAATAATAGTAATAAAATAAAGCATTTTTTCAGATATGGTTTATAGTGCTAAAAATTCACTTTCTTCCCATACTTAAATTTACATTGCTCTCAGATGAAAATCATCTGCATTTATTATGGAAAAATATTTTGTTAATAATTTTAACAAATAATTTGAACGACATGAATTTGTATAGGAATAAATAGAAAAAAATCTGGTGCCGGCCACAACATACAAGTACTTTAAGTAATGCTGCATGTATCTGATATGATCCCGTCCTCTCCCGCTCTCATCATTTGTACGAAAATGGCCTATTTCAGGGTACCCAGCATGAAGGACATGCAAAAATAATTGCTTTAGTTGCTTTTAATTTATGAAATAGTAGCCAAAATAGTAGCCATTCCGAATGAAATAGTAACCACGCCGATCCAAATACAGTCAAATCTCGTTAACGTGAATCTCAAAGGGAATAAAAAATTTGTTCATATTATCAGTAGTTCATGTTATCAGTAGCTCAGAAACAGATCTTCATTTTCATGGGGATTGTGGAAATAGTTCATGTTAAAAGTAATTCACGTTAAGCATGTTCACGTTAACGAGGTTCGACTGTAGTATTAAAACAGGAATAAACTACTACGTCAGAAACGCCAAAGAAAAATTATTGAGGTGCATACAGCTGTTTCGGTAGCCTAAAGCGTACCGTCTTCAGTGCAAAAAGAATTCTTTTTGCACTGAAGACGGTACGCTTTAGGCTACCGAAACAGCTGTATGCACCTCAATAATTTTTCTGAAGTGTACTTTTTTTACACAGGAATTCTTGCTAGTGTTCGGACACTTTTGTTACCGACTGTATTCTGTAAGCGTGAGCATCTTTTTGATGAGTGACCACAATTGACAACGTTAGCACTTTTTCGCTACTGGAAAATTTTAATAGAATTTTTTATTTTATTTTAGCAATAAAAACTGTTACAGAAACGTATAAAAATTTCTATTAAATTTTTCTGGTAGCCAAAAAGTGCTAACGTTTGCAATTATACTGTAAAAAATAACGGTAGTTTTTACAGCAGAATATGCTAGCGCATATTTCTGTCAGCACATTTTGCTGTTAAATAGGGTAATTTACAGCGGAAACATCTGTAAAGAGAGGCTCTTTTACAGATGTTTCTGTTATAAATTACACTGTTCTGCATGAAAAATGCCCCCAACACCATTTTTACAAATTCTTATGTAAAATGACCTCCTGAATCCGAATAGGACGCCCATTTTGCCCTATCACCCACCGTTTTTAGGAACGGCCCCTTATTTTTATCATTTTTCGGTCATTTTATGGCTATAAATTTGATTTTCTTTCTTTTTTTTTTTTTTGGGGGGGGGGGATTATTACAACTGTTAAATATCTTCTGAGGGGGCTTCAGAGTTGGAAAATTCTGAAACAGGAACATTTGCGGCAAGGTAAAAATTTAGGGGGGATTTGCCCCTGAAATTATGTATTACAGTTTATATATTTTTTTAATGTATTATTAATGATATTTATTAAACTTTATATTTTTTTGTTTAAGTTTAAAATTAATTCTGTTTCATTCTCCAAATCAAATTCATGGCCATAAAATTACCGAACAGTAACAAAAATTGGAGAGGGGGTAGTGTCCAGAGAAATCGGTGGATGACTGGGCAAAATGGTAGTCATATTTGGATTCAGGAGGCCATTTTACATAAGAAACAGTAAAAATGGTATCAGAGCTTGAAACAAATTTTTTTGCAGCGCAGTGTTTTTTTTTTTTTTTTTTTTTTTTTTTAACAGCAAAATGTGCTGGCACCCGTTTTTGCTAGCACATTCTGCTGTGAAAACTGCTGTTATTTTTACAGTGTGTACAAGTGACTAATAAAAGCCATTTACTTTTTGGTCTTATCAGTAAAAAAAAATTTATGTATATTTTTTTCCCTTTAAGGTTCTGGTAAGACCACTCTGTTAAATGCGCTTAGTGGCAGGGCCAAACTTGACAGCGGAGTTATAACTTTAAATGGAGAAGTTTTAAACAAAGAACTTAGGCGCCGCATCTGCTACGTTCTCCAACAGGACATTTTCTTGCCAAATCTCACTCTAAGACAGACATTGAAGGTAAGTTATTTTTAAATTTCAAAAAAGTTTTCATTTTTATAACCCTTCCAGGGGCGATGGGATATATTATATCCCACTTAATTTTAATTCCGAGCTGTAAAATTTCGTCCCGGAAATTGTTTAAGTTTTATTTTGTTGTTGTGACTCGCGTTTCTGCCACGCAGAAACTCCGAGTCCCGGTAGTGAAACAACTCTGATTTAATATAGCAGGGGAGCACCTTCCGTGTTTTCTAGAGGAGCACCACAGGTGGTAAAAGAATAATTTAGCTCCTTAAACTGGCGAAGGATGACAGCATCAGCAGAGAACAAGAGTTCGAATTTTGGTCCACATCAGGGCCGAATAAAGCTCATGATCCGGCACCCCTAGAGGTATAATATTTATAAGAACTTGGAGGACTATGTGACCATGGCAAATTTAACGTGCACCAGTCGCAATTAGCGTACATGACTGTCTTCGGCCGGATCCATGATTTAACCTGCAATATTTCAATTACGAACCCGCTGCTATTACCGACAGGGTTGGCAAACTGGGCCCAGCCCAGAAAAATCTGCCCGGGTTTTTCTGGGTGGACCCACCGACAAAAACCCACTGGGGTTTTGCAAGTAAGTGGGCTTTTGCTAAAAATTATTTATAATTTACAAATCCCATTTATAAAGTATAGAAAACACCTTACCTTTTAAGAAAAAGCTCTTTATTTTCTAAAAAGTTGTATTAAACATAAAAAGTAACTTCAGTTATAATAAAAGCAAGTTTATTTTCTGTAATTGGTTCAATTTTCCTTTTCCTGTAAAACCGAACGAGATTTTTGTTTATCAGCGGACATAAATGTTGTTCAGTATCAATATTTAACTAATTAAATTGTTCAGTTTTAAAACTTTATAATAATTTTAATTTTAGTAGCAACATAATTATAAATCTAATAAGATTTTCTTCTATAACCGTTTCAACTATTAAAAACTTAAAAAAAAAAAAAAAAAAAGATAAGCCAGTGTAACTTATTTTATAAAATAAATAAATAAATAAATAAATGATATGTATTGTACTTAAGAATTTAAATTCTTTTATTTTATCAGTTATTGTCATTAAGAATATTTATTTTGAATAATCATATATTAAAATAAACTATAGCTTATTCTTACTAATTAACACAATTTTAATATTAGAATCAAACCAATTTTTATTTCTAAGATAAATATTAGATTAATTATTAATTAGTAGTTTAATGTAATTAGGTGTATTACAACTAATATGCTAAATAACATATATCTAACATTGCAATGCAAATGTATTCAAACAAAAATCCGCAAAAGCCCAGAAAAACCCAAGTGGGTTGAATTTTTCTAGAAAAACCCTGGTTTTTGCCAACACTAATTACCGATATGCCCTAGTTTTAATTTAATAATATAGAGAGAAAACTTCAATTATTTTATTATTATATTATTAAATTATTTAGTAATATAGAAAAAAAATCATGTACTTTTTTTTGGAATAATATATAGAGAAAGCTTTATTTGCTTTTTTCTCTTTTAGATTGGCGGTAGTTGATTTGTAATGAACGAAATTTCATTATCCCTGAAAGGGTTAAATAAAGAGAAGTGTTTGTCTATGTGACAGTTTGTGGCCGCTCTGGATCTTAGGTTAATGATAGCAGAGTTTTTAATGGCGGCTTTCAAAATAAATTATTTGCAAATTTAACGATTTTAGCCTATGAATTTCTAAAATTCTTCGTGTTTTGATTATTTTCTTACTGCATATTCACGCATTTTGCATACGTTAACGCATTTTGTTATATGCATTTTTAATGCGTTATGCCCAGCACACATTTGGCTAATATAGTGCATTCTTTATTTCGAATAAACTTTTTTATTAACGAATATTATTTTTTGAACCAAAGGTTTAAGTTTTCGCAACAACATTCTCATAACTGAAAAATGTTTCAGATACATGCATGGTATCCATTTCATCTTTTTTGTTTTGCTGAATTTTTATTTACCATAATTTGAAATGAATTTTTTTTAAGGCTGAACTTTGTATCTCATTGACTCTGGTCTATGAACCACGTCACTTTCAAAATCTTTTTTTTACCCTGGCACAATTACACCATCACGCTTATGAGGCAATAAACCTACTTCTAATATAAACTTACCCATTCATCCCCTTTCATGTGCGCAAATGTAATTGTTCAGCTGCGCTACTAATAATAATGAAAAAAAAAAAAAAAAAAAAAAAGCTTATATTTAACAAAGAAATACACGTTTCATAGGTTAAAAAAAAAGAATAAAGTAAAGGAAAACAAAATTTATGTGCACTACTATTTCAATAGCGAGTACTACAGAGATAAATAAAAAATGAATAAAGGGAGAGAAAGTAAAAATGGTGGCAGGTATAAAACATACAGGTGTTACAATGCTTTGTTTAGATTCTCATGTAGAAAACAAAAACTTTATAACCGACAAAAGTTACTTGATTTACTTTTACTGCACCATTTTTTCAAGCAATTTATGTTGACATCAACTCTTTATCTATTGTGTTGAGTTGAGATGTATCGGATAAACAACAATAAAAACTTATTTTTTCCGGTGATATTTCAAAGGAAAACAATAGAAAGTCGGTCAGAATGTTTTCTCTCTTCTGCATTTACAATCGAACAGGGAAAGTTTTGTACCAAGGACAATGTATTTTCATGTCTTTTAAAAATTCAAATGTTCCTTTCAACATTCAGTTTCATAAATGAGAAATGAATAACGACATGATAAATCATTTGTATCTAGATTCAAGCAGTGACTTATAGACGGTTTGATTTGGAATGTTCACTGTAAAGTTGGAAAAAGATTGAGAAACATGGCAGAAAAGGATATAATGGAGCTTTAATAAAAAATTGCATTAATCCAGAGATTCAGATGTCTATTTTTAGGATTTTATAATAAGGAATATTATAAAAAGTTGCGGTTTTATTGGCAGATACCAAATGTCGCATATAGGGAACATAGCTGCTAGCTGTGCTGATTTTTTTGTAACCACTGCCACCAACTATCTTCAGATGAATTATTTTGTTATAGACTTCGAATATTTTGGAGCTTGGAAGCACCTGTGGCCACTGTCACACAAATTCCTCGGCATAATAACATGAAAAATTAACAAAGCGAGGAAATTAATAACTGAATTGTCTGCTGGAAGGGAAATAGAAAGCAAAAATAATGAAGTTAAACAACAATAAAACATAACAAATCGAAAATAATAAAATAATAATAAAAAAAAAAAAAAAAAAATGAGGCTCATAAGAAATGGAACCACAATTTAAACAATGAGAACGGTTAAAGATAGCATGCAAAACTCAAAGAAGGGGGTTAAATATAATGATATTGTATTTTTTCAAAAACATTTTATGAGCCCCTCCCCCCCCCCCCCCCCCCACACACACACTTTTTTTTTTTTTTTACAGTTAGATATAAAAATAAATATAAAAGTTTACAATTAAATATAAAAATAAATAAAAAAGTTATTTTGCTATATTTTTTTAATGATTAAATAACTTCAAAATTACTTTTCAAAAAAAAGTGGTGATAATTGTTTATATAAATTAAACAGTTACAATGAAATTTAAATAAAATATTTTGTTGAAAAATACAAATTTATTTTGTTGGCTGATTTTTTAGATTAATTTTCTCATTTTAACAATAATTTTGTTCAGTTAACTAAATTAATTCGCTTTGATTGGCCAAATGAATAGGGTTGAAAGAAAGAGTAGTTTTTTATTAGATAATTTGATAAGCTGCGTCATAGATCTCTCTGTAAACAGCCAATAGGCAAGCAGTGTGTTCAATCAACAAAACTATTTAGTTAAAGTAACAAAATATTAGGTGTACCGGAAAGTTCTGTCGTTTTGAATTAAAATACTGACATCGGAAATTTATCCTGGATAAAATTGAAGATATTCTTAGGTAACTTATAAGATGGTTATTTGTAAAGTACCATGTAAACACTGTTAAACAAAAATTTCCGGTTTCATTTTATTAATTCAAAACGACATAACTTTCCGGTACACCTAATAATTTGTGTTTTGTAAGAAAATTTTTTCTGTATTAAGAAAAAAATTTAATAGATTTAACAAAATTTTTGCTGTTTATACAAAATAAATTTTTCCGTGTAGCAACTATGATGAGGTCTTTGGTCAATTAATTTAAATACAATCCTTAGTAAAGCCTCAAAGGTTTTTACTTTCAATCTGTAATAAAAGCGCATTCATTAGCATTCTGGAATGAAATACAACGAAACAGTTTCCCCCAACTCGTGGAAAGAGAAAATGAAATATTAATTTAATTACGAATACTTACACGCATATAAGACAAATCTGTATTATAGTAAGAAAACTAGAAAGTATCAATGCATCCCTGATAAATTCTGAAACATTTCCCCGATATTTACAGAGAAAGAAATGACCATTGCGCGGGAAACTACTTCGATTTTGGTTTCTTATTACTGTATTTTAATATGCAGGAAAGGAAAAACTTCGCTAAAAAATATCATTTGTTTATTCCCCTGCGAAGGAGATGACTTGGCCGTCGTAAAAAGGATATTTTCGTTGATGATGTTGGCTGAAAAGTAAAATCATTAATAAAAGTTAATTTCCATTTAAAGTCCAGGCTCGGAATGAACTCAGAGACATATTTTGTTCATTTGCAAGTTTATTCAACATTTTTCCAATGTACATGACCATAGTTTATTAAAAGAGCATAATATGTTTTTTTTGTTTAACGAAAAACATTCTGGAGTGGGGAAACAGTACCGAGAATCAAGCCGGGCCTCAGGCCCGAATCGCTCTTGAGATTTTACATCTTACATGGTCAGTAAACAGTAAAAAAGTGTGAGATGAGATCCTAAACTGAAGCAAAAAAATAATAATGCATTTGGCGTTGAATTATACACGCCAAGTTCAAAGTTTAAGATAGGGAATGGTTGCATTACGTTAGGAATATTCATATGTATATTTTTAAAAAGTGGCGAGTAATTTATTGACCGTTGTTAGTGAATGTTGGCATGATTTCGCCAAGATTTAGACCCTGGGAAGATAACTAGCTAAGCAAATACTCTATTTAACCGTTGATGTAAATTAGGCGACCAGAGGATGCATGAGTTACATTTCGAGGTACGATTAAAAGAGACCGAATTAATTATTTTCTGGTTTCACAAAAGAAAAGGATAGAAATAAGTCAAAACATTATCATTTACAGAGCGAAAAGAATTTCGAGTACGTTAAGCTTGCTAATAGAATACTGGTAATTGATCAAAAAATGTTTCAGTTACATTGAAAAAGATATGAAAGGGAAGATATAAAAATTAGAAAACGTATATTGTAAAATTTATTATTCATAGGTTAAAAATAGTTATATCGTTTTATTTTAAGTAGTTGTTTAAAATTAAAGAATTTAATTTATAATTTTATTTATTTAGAGAATTTACCTATCCTTTAAAAAGAAAAATAAATTTTATAATATGTGATAATCTATATCACATCCCCCCCCCCCGAAGTTATCATTGATAGATAAATAATCTGATGTGGCACTTACATCACATTTTCTTTTCCAACATAAAAAAAAAAAAAAAAAAGAAAGGAAAAACAGATTATCACAGTTTAAGGTGTTAAATAAAAGAGAGCACTTAAACATTTCCAAATTACTTTGAAAATTGTTTTAGAAATAGTTTTTTTTAATACATTACTCTGTGATACAGAACCGAATACTGAATTTGGATTTCTTGCTAATATAGTGCAAATACCTCCCCCCCCCCCACACACACACACGCGCGCACGTGGAAATTTTTATTTTATTTTATTTTATTTATTTATTTATTTTTAATAACAAAAGATTTATTACTAAATTAGTTTGATTTTTCTCCATTAGGTGGCGCTTTAATTGTAAAATAATTTTTTAGAGTGGCGCAGTATATTTAACACACAATCAGATTATAAATATTCAATGTGACAGCCGTCATTCATGTCATGACATGAGAATGACAGCCAAACGTTGCGCATTAGGAATTCTCATAATGAAGCATAACTAACAATGTCTTATCTCTTAACAATATCATAATTTTCTTTTTAGAACGATTAACAACAGTAATAAGCAATAAATATTTAATTTAAATATTCGATACCATCTAAATCGTATGCAACACGCCAAAGTCAAATTAATTAGTATTCACAATATGGTGTCATTTGAGAAGGCATGTGTTTAAAATGTTAGAGGATATTACGAAAAAAGCGAATATGAATTTGTGAAAATATATCAAGCATTTGTTTTCTTATATATACATGAGGAGCAAACATTCAAACCGTGTTTTTCCAGAAATAAAAAAAATGAGTTAGTGATTTTATTTTTTAACTTATCATAAAAACAGTTTGTCTACATATCTTCTTAGATATGTCTACATATTTTCCTAGTATATAGTAATACATCTAAACAAACGATGATTAGATTTTAAGTTTAGTTATTTTTTAATTTATTAGTTTTTGTGTTGTCTGAAAAATTATGTCCGAAGGAGAAAACACGGTTTGGATGTTTGCTTCTCATATATATATATATATATATATATACTATATGTATGTATGTATGTATAATATATATATATATATATATACTATATGTATGTATGTATGTATAATACATACACACACACACACACATATATATACTAGTTGGCATAGGTGGACTCTGCTCAGTTCCCCATCATACTTATGTTCTCCGAAATTTCTAGTGCGAGACATATTACTAGTGGATCTGCAGATCAGGAGCCTCAACGTCCTATTTGCATCAGACATTATTCAATAGGTCATTTTTATTTATTCCTTATTATATAATAGTATATATTGATTCGATCGACTTATTACCAAAATCAAATACATTCCTGAGGGGGGCGGCAGCCCCCCTTCAAACCCCGTTGTATCTCTCTTTGTATACCTATTTGTATATGATATAAAGTGTTACGAAATTGTAAATAATTGCATTTATTTTTGTATAAATTCTTTCACACAGGTTTAGTAAGTTGATAAAATGCTAATTTTGTGCCTTTATAGTCGTTTTAGCGTTAAAATAGCCAAATTTTCCTTTAAAAACGCATTAAAAAGCTCCTATAAGGGAAGAAATAAATTTGGCGCCAAATTTGGCGACTATTTCCCTCCTTGGCGGTTTTTTTGGCGATCTTGGCGAGAAAATCCTTATTAGGGATACACCAAATATGGAAGCTCTAATCTCATTGGCTGATGTGATACGAGGATTTTCCAGAACAGTCTGTTTTCGATAGAAAAGTATAAAAGGAGCATTATTTTCGCCAAGGCGGTCAGTCTCAGATCTATATCAGTTTCGTCAAATGCTTGCTCAATGGGCTCATGAATATGTGTACCAAATTGCAAGTCAATAGCGTTATTTTGGGGGCCGCTATCGCGGTACATACAAATTCTTCCCATAGGCCGTAATGGTAAAAAAAAACTTTGGCGTGTACCTGTACACGAACTTACAAATGGAATGCACACCGAAAACTATACAGCTAATTTCGTGGGCATCATGAACATGTGTACAAAATTTCAAGTCAATAGCGTGTTTTTTGCGGCCGCTATCGCATGACAGACAGACAGACAGACGGAATCCAAAATCCTTTTGAGTCTCAACAGAGGGCCTCCATTCACATTTCGGCAAAAATTGGAAGTCAATAGCTTGATTTTTGCGGTGGCTATCGCGGTACATACAGATTCTTCCCATAGGCCGTAATCATAAAAAATACACACCTAAAACTATACAGCTGATTCAGTTGGGCTCATGAACACGTGTACCAAATTGCAAGTCAATAGCGTGATTTTTGTGGCCGCTATCGCGGTACATACAAATTCCTCCCATAGGCCGTAATGATAAGAAAAACTTTGGCGTGTCCCTGTACACAAATTACAAATGGAATACACACCCAAAACTATACAGCAGATTTCGCGGGGCACATGAACACGTGTACCAAATTGCAAGTCAATAGCGTGATTTTTGTGGCCGATATCGTGATACATTCTTCCATAGACCGTAATGATAAGAAAAACTTTGGCGTGTCCCTGTATACGAACTACAAATGGAATACATACCAAAACTATACAGCTGATTTCGTGGGGCTCATGAACATGTGTACCAAATTTCAAGTAAATAGCGCTTTTTTGGCGGCCGCTATCGCGCGACAGACAGACAGACACAGCCCAAAACCGTTTTGAGTCTCAACAGAGGGCCTACACTGACGTTTCGGCAATAATGTTCAAAGAAATCAATTTGACCAAATCTTCATACAGTGACAGAATGAAATCCCCGCCTAATAGGCTATCCACCGTTCACTTCGATATATTTATCTTATTCTAATCTATTAATTTATTTTATCGGGGTCAATTCTGTTGTTTAGTTTTCATGCTACTATTTCCAATGCAATAATCCTCAAATTCATATTTATATGAAAAATTTACAATTTCGCTATGTTGATAAAATCGTAAATTACGAATAATTTCGAAATTTTCCTATTAGAATATTTGTATTCAATCATGTTCAAACAAATATCATAAACGTAATTTTGAAGTTGTCTAACGTATTTAGGATCCTCAAAATGGAAGTTTATGCTCAATTTTGCTTTATTCTGACATGTTAAATAAATCGTAAATTCCAAATAACTTACGAATTTTTTAAATTGGAAAAATCATAGTCTATGATATTCATGCCAGTATCCTAAATATTATTTCGAAAGTGGTGTGACATCTTTACGATGAAAATATCCCTCAAGATTGACGTTTATGTGAAATTTTGCTCTATTCAGCCATGTTAAGAAATTCGTAAATTTCCAATAACTTACGAAATCCTTATATTGGAAAATTCATAGTCATTAATATTCATGCCAGTGTCCTAAATAATGTTTCAAAAGTAGTCTGACATCTTTACGATGAAAATGTCTCTCAAAATTGACGTTTATGTGAAGTTTTGCCCTATACTGCCATGTTAAGAAATTCGTAAATTGTCAGTAACTTGCGAAATTTTCAAAGTAGCATATTTATAGTTACTGATGTTCATTCCGGCATCAAAACTGATATTTTAAAACTGGTCTGACATTTTTACAGTAAAAAGTTTTCATTTAATGCACGTTAAAGTGATTTTTTGTCCTATTCTCCCATGTTAAGAAAATCGTAAATTTCGAATAACTTACGAAGTTTTTAAAATCGAATGTTGCAAATGAATAGGGTTCTTGCCAGTGTCGAAAGTTATATTTTAAAACTGATCTGACCTCTCTGCGACAATTTGTTCTTGAGATATCGTGTACACAGACTAACAAACTAACGGACTGACCCACTAACAGACTAACAGACTAACAGACACCCTACAGACAGACACCATAGAAATTTTGTCATTTTCGGATTCCCCACACCTGAAAACGTGTAGAAAAGTCAAAAAACCGAGGTCGAAATTTTTCACGATTACCTAAGTTCCCCATACCTATAGTATGATGGGGAACTAATATATATATAAAATCTTACGCTTTTCTGCGTATTTCAGTGAAAACCACATTAATTCTACGATCAAAATTTTTTGAATAATATATTTTTTATTTTTTAGGTGACTTTTGCATCACATGGCATATCTTCAACTATACTCACTCAGTATACTCACCACTCAGTATACTCACCATGTCAACCGTTCAGAATTTTATAATCCGACTGAATATTAATTTTTTAGAAAAGACCCATGCTGTCGAGAAAATTGCCGTATTCTAAAAACAAATTAAATGTAAATTAAATTTTAATTTGCAAATTTCCCCATATTTTGATGTATTTTTAAATCTCATATGTATATATATATATATCTTTTCACTATATTTTTACATTTTGAATATTATTGCATTTCAGTGTTTTCCTCGATTTCAATTATGGTGGTGACAGTCCATACTTTTCCAAGTCTCTATTTTTTAATAATATTCGTTGATATATTTAATTAATGAAAAAATTGGTTCCGGAAAAGGTTGGTTCCGGAAAACACAGATTATCGCCACCCTACTACACCAACATCATTTTCAATATTTAATAAATATTAGCTAAACTAGAAACATTTGTATTTAATATTAGTTTTAAACATTAGTATTTAATATTTTTTGTATGTATATTTTTCAGTTTTGTGCTCTTCTGAGGTTGCCATCATCCATGAGCACAAAAGAAAAAATGGACTACGTGGACCACCTCGCTGATGTACTGGACCTACGGCACTGCCTTGACACACGTAAGATTTCTATTTACTGAAACGAGAAAAGAAAAACAAAACTTTTTTTTTTTTTTTTTTTTAGTATGGAGGACTATTAGTCTTAATCTGCGGAATTTTACGATACCAGTTTTACGATCGTTGGACATTTATCGAAATCGAAAATGTATCGAAAATATAATTGAATAATTTGAAAGCGATGTTATAATTAAAAAAAAAAAAAAAAAAAAAAAAAAAAAAACTAATAGTCCTCTATGCTGAACTAAATTCTGCTTTTGCCAGAATTTCATCAAAATCGTTTTATCTGTTTCTTTCTTTTTTTAGAAAGAAAAAGAAAAGAAAAGAAAAAAATAATAATCAGTATCGAAACGCACAGTATCGAAAAAGATTTTTTTCAATTAGAAAATACATCACATTCAAATCTAAATTTTTATAAGCTTAAGGATATATTAGACATTAATTTCTAGAAAAATTATTATTACTCCATTGATATGAAATATTGCATAACAGCATTATTTTTGCGCTGTTTAGATTATGGAAGAACAACGAGGGGGAAAAGTGAAAAAACAACTAACATAAAATACACAAAATAAAAGTGATGCCCGGACAAACGTGTTTTTGTCTTTTGCCCTGCCCCCGGGGGGGAACGTGGGGGAATTTCTGAAAAGTTGATAGATATAATTTTGAGTTGGGTGAAGGTCTAAGTTTCTGACAAGCTCCGTTGAATTCCGTCCAGCCGTTCTCAAATGATGCTCGGACAAAAATATTGCACAGACATGCGGCCACCATGACACACAGACACACACACACACACACACACACACGGGCAAAATTTTCTGAAGTCATTTTCGGCTCACATGGTGTGTGAAACGTGAAGATATCGCAAAATTTTTTGATTCTGACAAATTTACAGACAAAACTCTGATTTTATTAATATAGATTAAAAAAAAAAAAAAAAATGTTTGCACGTTTTTTTTTTTTTTTTTTTTTTTTTTTTGGACATAAAAAGAAATATATTTACTTATTTATTCATTTATTTATTTATGGCATCAATTCGTTTTTTCCTTTTTTAATAATTTTAAACTTAAAATTGGGATTTGCATTTAATATCTTTTGAACTAATTATCCGATTGAACTAAAAAATACGTTGTTAGCACGATTTTGTCCTGATAAATAAGTGTACCCATTTTTGATAAAATAATTAGGATAGATACAATGACAAACTTTCAGCTTTATGTATTTAGATAAAAACAAAAACTTTTGCACGTTCATTCAAGGTGATTGATAAAAAATTGGTGACGACGCTGTCTGAAAGAAATAGTACGACCTGTCGTACTTAAAATAAATAAATAAATAAATAAAAGGAATTTTGTAAGTATAACAACTTTAAAAAAAAAAAAAAAAAAAAAAAAAGATCGTGTGCAAAAATGTAGAATCTGACAGTCACTTTGCTATTATCAATAAATACTCAAAAAAGAAGAGAAGTATTTAAAAAAAAAAAAAAAAAAAAAAACGAGAGAAGAAGATGGGAAAAGAAGAGGATAAATAAATAAAAAATATGAACTATAGCAACGTGCTGAACGCGGAAAACGGTGCAAAGTAAGGGGGAAATTTGAGGGGCGTTTGTGTGGAATGAACTTAAGAAAGGAGGAATGAGAGGCGAAATAGGTTTCTAAATTCATCAATTAAAGGAGCCTGACGGAAGAAAAATAAAGTTACGTATGAAATATTACAAAAACGAACAAAAATAAAATAATTGGACTGTTACGAAAATAACAGCAGGATGAATAACACAAGGTGATTTCCGCATTTCCTGCCGGCTAAATCAACTAAAAAATCTGGAGAGACTCCACTCGACTTTCCTAACACTAAGTAATTAACAGTTGTATAAATAAATTAAAGGAAGACAAATCGTTAAATAAACAAAAGTGAAAATTATAATAGGATGTTTGGGTATCTTTCTCCATACTAATTTTATACTAAAACTGTATCTATTCTTCAATATTCAACTGCATTGACAATCTATTAGAGTTTTCTGGATTGAAATTTTGTCAAATGATAAATATATGGTGATATTTGAATTTGGTATCGATGTAAGGTGGTGTATATACATAAGGAGAGGGACCTGTTTAAAACATAAAGATAACTCTTTTTTTTTCGTTCGAAGAGTTTTACTGACAAAATCTTTATGGCGCATGTGCAGGCGTTTTTTACCCACAATTCAAAAACTAATCAAAATTTTGAAAATTTCTATACATATAATTTTAAGTTGGGTGAAGACCTAAATTCCTGCCATGTGCCGTTGAATTCCGTTCAGCGGTTCTCACGTGATACCCGAACAAAAATAGCGACATACAGACACGATGACACACACACACACACACACACACAGGCGAAAATTTCTGAAGTCATTTTCGACTTTCATGGTGTGTGAAACGTGAAGATATCGCAAAATGTTTTGATTCTGACAAATTTACAGACAAAAGTCTGATTTTATTAATATAGATTATTATTATTTTTTTTTTTCCTTTCTTTATCGAAAAAAAATCCCCCTTCAGGAGAATAACTTTTTCGCAAACCGCGTTAAGTTTTAACTACTCCTTTAAATTTTATGAATTTTTAAAATGTCTACAGACTTTTGGGACACCCAGTATATTATATAATAAAACTGTTTCTAAACCTACTTTGAACTGTTTTTAAAGTACATTTATGTATATCACTTGTTATCTTACTTCTTAATGAATAATTTTTACAGTATTCAGATTGTGTGTAAAAGAAAGTCGTGTTAGTAACACACCAGATTAATTTGCTTTAGTTGACCAGTTCTTCAAATAACTATGTACGGGAGTTTTAGTCTACATACATTGCTTCTAAAACGTTTTGAAAAATTTACAAAAAGTTCAAGAACCTTTACACAAAAAGCTCTTTTTTTCCCCCACGCTAATGGAATGACAATCATCTCTTGGCACCACTTGTTGGAACACTACTATTCATTAGATGAGTCAAGTAAGAAAGGAAAAAAAAATCTTTAAAAAACACTCCCAAGAATTGAATTCTTCATCGTTTTGTACAGCTTGAAAAGAATAATGAGAAAAGGGCGGGGGTGTGTGAAAGAAGACCTGATTTTTGTAGTTCCCAGAACGCTTGATAATTTAGAAATTTTGACTTTCTGGATTAATTAACTGAAAAAGGAAGATGGGGAGAGCATGCAATTTAAAGAAATGAATACACGGTGGAGTGATTTAACTCATTTTTTACTGTATTGTCTCTCGTAACTAAGCGTAAAATAAAAGACTGTTAAAAACATTTAAAAGTACAGGGTGGTTATATTTAAACTTTCCCTATAAACAGCATGCTACAGCGCAAACGGGAGAACGGAATGCAACGAAATTTGATATATAAGATATACAAGAAATGCGCTCACGGAGATTCGAAAAAAAAAAAAAAAAAAAAGTTCCAAAATGTCTACCAGAGGGCTTCTTTTCCTGAAAAACATTAAGTTCAACACAATAAGCGACCAAAACGGAATACAGAAACAATATTAGCAATCCAGAACACGAATTATGAGTAATGAAACGTAAAACCGGGAAAAGCTGTCAGTTTTAGGGGAAAAAATGTCGAGATTTGGATGCTTGTGAAGAAGAGGAAGCTTTGTGGAAAACAGGTATTACTTGATGTGGTTCGATGACAAGGTGATCAGAAACTAGTCAACAAATGTTAATATTGTTTCTGTATTCCGTTTTGGTCGTTCATTGTGTTAAATTTAATGTTTTTCCGGAAAAGGCGCCCTCTATTGGGTATTTTGGAACTATTTTTTTTTTCAAAATTCCGTGAACGCATCTCGTGTATAGTCTGCAGGCCTCGCAGCGTTCCTAAAATTTTACTCCCATTTTATTATATTGACACCACTATCGTACCTAAGAAAATCTTCTTGAATGTTTTAATGCTAAAACAAGTCTAAACGTTAAAAAAAAAAAAAAAAAGCATTATTTTACGATAGTGGTGCGAGTATAATTAAATGAGTGTAAAATTTTAGGAACGCTGCGAGGCCTGAGTCTGTGTATCAAATTTCGTTGCATTCCGTTCACCCGTTTGCGCTGTAGGATGCTGTTTGTAGGGGAAGTTTAATTATAACCACCCTGTAGATTTAGGAACAATTTTATTTGACATATGTATGAGAGGAGATACCACCCCCCTCACGCCCCCCCCCACGCCCTGAATAAATACAGTGCCTTTGTTTATTTAATAATAATAATAATAATAATAATAAACAAGTCTTTCATAAAATTTAAAGGTTTATTCCAAATTATTTAGAGAACTTTTACTCGCAGCATGCCATAAAACTTTAGCAATCTTGATCCAACTTTTCAAGTAGCAACCTTTTTTTTTGAACTTGAAAATACAACATTTAACCAACTTTCCATGTAGCAACCGCTTATAAACTTGTGAAAATCTGCAATTTTTTTTATTTTTAAGTTATGCTTATAACAGACATGCATACAGACCAACCTCTAAATATTTTTTTTTATAAATCCCAAAAACCAACATATATTTTACCATGTTTTTATTAACTTCTATTCTTGTTTGTTTGTGTTTGTTTGTCCGGTACAAATCTTGCAATCTGTTTTTAACTAACTTCCCAACTATTTAGACATTTGAAACTTTCACAGTAGCTCAGAACCCGGTGGCAATACTTCGAAGTCAGATTTTCGAATTTTCGAATAGTTTTCTTTTAATTCATTAAAATATGAAAATAATAAGCTCCTAATAGCAATAATAATTATAAGATTAAAAAAAAAACTTTTTATATACCATGTTTTAAATTTTCTGATGAATCATAGAGCTCTTATCAATGTGCATAAAATTTTTAAAGTGATAATGACGTCCATTTTTGTGAGATGCATAATTGAACTTTTTATAATTTTTTAATGTTCACGTTTAATTAAATGTATTTATTTTTATGTCGAAAGAAAATGAACTCGTAAATTTTTTTTTGGCAACAATTAAATTATAGCTAATATTTTAATGGCTATTTTAACGCTATTAGGATGTTGTTATTTTCATATTTTAATTAATTATAAGAAAACTAATCAAAAATTCGAAAATCGGACTTCGAAGTATTGTGTTGTCACCGGGTTCTGAGCTATTGTGAAAGTTTCAAATGTCTAGCTAGTAGGGAAGTTAGTTCAAATTCGATTGCAAGATTTGTACCGGACAAACAAACAAACAAGAATAGAAGTTAATAAAAACATGGTAAAAATAGCCATTAAAATATTAACTATAATTTAATTGTTGAAAAAAAAAAAAAAAAAAAAAAACCGAGTTCATTTTCTTTCGACATAAAAATAAATACATTTAATTAAACGTGAACCTTTAAAAAATAAACTTTTTTTTTCATTATTATTATTAGTTTACTGAACTGAGTTCGTGCTTAAATATTGCTTATATATTATTTATCCTCGCATATTTTATTAATGATTCATCAGAAAATTTAAAAAGTTTTTTTTATCTTATAATTATTTTTTTCATAAAAACATCTTCCTTGTTGAATACGGAATGAAAATTATTTACTGAATGAATATTTTTTTCTATTGAATGTAATTGGTGCAAATGCTTTACTAAATTTTACCAACTGTTGGAAAACTACTTAGGAATGATAATTACATTTTCATACCCATATGGTAGACAAGGTATTGTGTAAAGTCCAATTTTCAGCGCTGATTTTTTTGCTATAATTATGCGGATTGAGGGTCCCTGAATGCGAAAATCAAAATTTTAGCGGTTGATATGTGTGTATGTCTTTTGCCAGCATAATTTTAAAACAAATATTTGCAGGACGTTCAAATTTGGTATTTCGAAGATAAAATGGAGGTGTGATTTGAAAAGTTTGACCAAGATTGGTAAGTTTCAAAAGAGGTGTTTGTGAAAGTTTTCTGAAAATTTAAAAATAATTTTTACAAAACTTATACATTTAATAACAGCCTAAAAAATTTTATGAATGTAAGTATTGAATTGAGCGGAGGATTTATATGTGCTACTATCGCCATCATACAGAAATATATGTCGAACAAAACTGTTTCTAAAACTGTTTTTAAAATATATTCCTATACAGTACTTCTTACTTTAACCCTTAATCTGTATTTTATATTTAAAATATTGAAGTGCAGAATAAGCTAATGTTGTGTGAGTGCCAAGCCAGATTTTTAATATTCTACAGTCATTTGCAAAAGTTTAAGACCAGTAGCCGATTTTCAGTATTTTAACACATTGTATCATTTGTGCAGATTAGAGCTGGACGATATCAGAAATTAAATATCGCGATATATCATCAAGTTAATATCGATATTGGTGATATATTGCGATATTTATTTCAAGAGAAGGAAAATAGATATTTGCTACTTTTTAAAGACAAATGAACACCAATTTTAATGTATACAAGTGTGGAGTGTTTTCTATATGTATATTTATATTTTCTGGTATATTACTTCCAAATCTTTTTTATTAAAAAGAAAAAAAAGAAAAAAGAAAGAAAATGCATAAATAGCAACACAATGTTTTGTGTTTCTTTTAATTTATACCATTACTTTTAAGTATATTTCTGAATAGTTTGTCCTCCATTCTTTCTATTTTAAGATTTAATTATTTCAAAATCACATTTTAAGAGAGCTAATGGGTGATATGTGTTTTATTTACACAAAGTATATCATCAAGATACATAATTATAATAAATAATTATAAGATAAAATAATTTTTATAAACCATGTTTTTTAATTTTCTGTTGAATCATATAAACGCTACTGAAGGCAGCCGGAACCCCAGCAATTGGATAAAAGTATTAAAAAAATTCCTGGCTATCGTCTTTTGAGCTATTATAAAAGTTTCAAATGGCTATCTAGCCGGGAAGTTAGTTAAAAGTTGATTGCAAGCTTTGTACTGGAAACGCTGCCGAAGGCAGCAGGGTCCCGAAGCAATTGGATAAAAATATTTTTAAAAAGCATTTTCACCGTATTCTGAACTGGTCCGAAAGTTTCAAATGTCTAGCTAATCGGGAAGTTAGTTAAATGAATTTTCTGTTGAATCATACGAACGCTGCCGAAGGCAGTAGCGACCTGAAACAGTTGACTAAAAGTATTAAAAAAAATATATTGCCACCGTGTTCTGAGCTATCCTGAAAGTTTCAAATATCTAGCTAGTCGGGAAGTTAGTTAAATAAATGTTCTGTCGAATTATATAAGCGATGCTGAAGGCAGCGGGACCTGAAATAGTTGACTAAAATTATTAGAAAAATGTATTGTCATCGTGTTGTGAGCTGTCCTAAAAGTTTCAAATGTCTAGCTAGTCGGAAAGTTAGTGAAAGATCGATTGCAAACTTCATACTGATAACGCTGCCGAAGGCAGCAGGAACTCGAAAAAGTTGGCTATAGGTATTTAAAAAATGCATTTTCACCGTGTTCTGAACTATTCTGAAAATTTTAAATGTCTAGCTAGTCGGGAAGTTAGTTAAATAAATGTTCTGCCGAATTATATAAGCGCTGCCGAAGGCAGCGGGACTTGAAATAGTTGACTAAAATTATTAGAAAAATGTATTGTCACCGTGTTGTGAGCTGTCCTAAAAGTTTCAAATGTCTAGCTAGTCGGAAAGTTAGTGAAAAATCGATTGCAAGCTTTGTACTGATAACGCTGCCGAAGGCAGCAGGAACCCGAAACAGTTGGCTAAAGGTTTTAAGAAAATGCATTTTCACCGTGTTCTGAACTATTCTGAAAGTTTCAAATGTCTAGCTAGTCGGGAAGTTGGTTAAATAAATTTTCTGTCGAATCATATAAGCGCTGCCGAAGGCAGCGGGACTTGAAATAGTTGACTAAAATTATTAGAAAAATGTATTGTCACCGTGTTGTGAGCTGTCCTGAAAATTTCAAATGTCTAGCTAGTCGGAAAGTTAGTGAAAAATCGATTGCAAGCTTTGTACTGATAACGCTGCCGAAGGCAGCGGGAACCCGAAACAGTTGGCAAAAGGTTTTAAGAAAATGCATTTTCTCCCTGTTCTGAACTATTCTGAAAGTTTCAAATGTCTAGCTAGTCGGGAAGTTAGTTAAATAAATTTTCTGTCGAATCATATAAGCGCTGCCGAAGGCAGCGGGACTTGAAATAGTTGACTAAAATTATTAGAAAAATGTATTGTCACCGTGTTGTGAGCTGTCCTGAAAATTTCAAATATCTAGCTAGTCGGGAAGTTAGTTAAAAATCGATTGCAAGATTTGTCCCTGACAAACACACAAACAAACCCACAAACAAACACACAAGAATCGAAGTTAATAATAAAAAAAAAAAAAAAACATGGTAAAAAAAATATAAGCTTAAGAAAAATGAAGTTGTACTTAGAATGTAGATGATTAATAAAATTTTGCGCAGAAGTCGTAACTTAACTATCTATCTATCTCTCTCTCTATATATATATATCAATGATTCATTTATATACGGAAATTTTAAAAATAAATATTAGTATGAGTTTTGCGCCTAATTCCCATTCCTGAGTATAAAGAAAGTTCATTTACTAATATTCCTGTCAGTCATTGATAGCGATATGGTTGTAATTAAATTAATTTCAGTGAATAAGAAATGCACAGTAGAAATACTGTTTATAAACTTTCTTTAGAATTGCCACCGAATAAACTTTCTCGGTTGTAGAGTAATATTAATTTGAGACCCTATAACTCATCGGTATTCTAAAGGTCAATTTCTTGCCATTTTTATTTTATTTTTTATCTACTTACCATATGGTTTTTTTTTTTTTTTTTTTTTTTTTTTTAAGATATGTATATTGAATTCATATTTTGTAATGTTTTTATAACATTTGGAAATTGTATTATATTTATATACTAGTACCGCCCAGTGGTTGAAGATCAATCACTTTTTGCAAAGCAAAGCAACTGCCTTCTCATAAACGGAATTAAATTGCAGCACAGCAGCGACTCCTGTTGGCTGATAGGCACGAGTCGTCCATGAAATAGAGCGTTCGAACTAAAAAAAAAAAGAAAAAGAAAAGAAAGAAAGAAAGGAAATCTTAAAAATGGTCAATTAGAGTTCAAGGAATCTCAAAACTTGTAACATCATCGAAAACTGGAAATCTAAATTTTTTCTGAATCTTATACTTTCTCCACTTTTTTAAGAATAAGTAGTCAATTTCAGTTAATTGAAATGCAAGGAAATCTCAAAACGTGTAAATTCATCGAAAACCAGAAATCGAAATTTTCCCCGTGTCTTCTACTTTCTTCTTATGCATGTAGAAGCCAGTAATGAATCCACATTTTAAATAATAATAGTCAGTTTCAGTTAATTGAAAAGCAAGGAAATCTCAAAACGTGTAAATTCATCGAAAACTGGAAATCAAAATTTATCCAAATCTTACACTTTCTTCTTGTATATGCAGAAGATATAATAATAAATCAACTTTTAAAAAAATAAGTAATCAGTTTCACTTAAATGAAATGCAAGGAAATCCCAAAACGTGTAAATATATCAAAAAACGGAAATCGAAATTTATTTCGTATCTTCTTTCTTCTTATGTACGCAGAAACTAGTAATAAATCCACTTTTTAAAAATGAGTAGACAATTTCAGTTAATTAAAATGCAAGGAAATCTCAAAACGTGTAAATTCATCGAAAACCGGAAAAACGTTTATCCAAATCTTATATTTTCTTCTTATATGTGCAGAAGATAGAATAATAAATCCAATTTTAAAAAAATAAGTAATCAATTTCAGTTAATTCTTTGCTTAAAAAAGAAAAAAAAAACCCACTTGACGATATTTCGAACAATCCATGCAATTCCGAACAATATGTCAACGAACCGATAACAATAACTAAACGCAATATACTGTTTCCAGTGTTTTCACTTTTCACCTGCGAGCGAAGAGCAGCTTCGATATTATTGGTGTGGGAATATTATCGAATGGAAAATAATATACTACTGCCATGAACTAAACGCGATATACTGTTTTGCAGTGTTTTCACTTTTCACCTGCGAGCGATGAGCAACTTCGATATTATTGGTTTGGAGATATTATCGAATGGGAAATAATATGCTACTGCGATAACTTGATGAATGAGGAATGAAACATTTTATATGTTATCGTTCAAGGTCAAACTTTTTAAGTAGTGGTTTCGATTTGAGAGTGCGCAGTTCGCACAAATGAAGCCGGTTGGGGTTATTTTTTCGAGTTTAGTCAGTGAATAGGAGGAAAGGAAGAGAAGGTGTATTTGTATAAGATATTCGGTGGTCTGTTTGTTGGGTGTTTACGGGGTGGTACGGCGTACGGTGAGGCGGGGAAGCAGAATTTGAAGATATGGCGTTGGACGCTGTTTATCGCATATGACTTGATCGCGCTGTGCGCGTGTTAGAGAAATTAGCTGTGCACGTTAGGAAATATCGTTAGAGGGATATATCGATAGAACAAGAACTTAAATACTGTTATCGCGATATTAAAAAAATATCGATACTTGGGGATATATTGATAAATAATCCAGCCCTAGTGCAGATTATTGCATCATCTCATGTGCGGATTGCATCAGACGCATTCTACTGCTATAAATAAAGGTGCCCGGCACGTTTGTCGCCAGTTGTTTATTGGATTTTGTCGTAGACAGTGCTGTTGCGTAATTATTGTAATGGGTAAAAAACCTTCACTTACTGTTACAAAAAGGTCAGAAATATTGGCCCTACGTAAAATTGGATTTTCTGAACGTCGAATAAGTTCGAGGGTAAATGTGAGCAAGATAGCTGTGCATCAAGCTATTAGTAAATTTTAAATTTCGGGTAAATCTGTGGACAATAAGAGAAGCGGTCGCCCTAGAAAAAGGAGTGCACGTGATGATCATGTGATAAGGATGGTCGTACGAAATCCAAGAACCTCCTGCAATGCGATTAGACATTCTCTGGCTACAAAAGGCACTACCGTCAGTTTGAGTACTATTCCAAGACGTTTAGCCAAAGATTTTGGTTTATCATCCCATAAACCTGCGAGGAAACCTCGACTTACTCCAAGTTTGAAAAATAAACGGCTCTTAAGGTCCACAAATTTTCCCGAAATTTTAAATTCAGCTTGATGCACAGCTGTCTTGCTCACAATTACATTCGAACTTATTTGACGTTCAGAAAATCCAGTTTTATGCAGGATCAATATTTCTGACGATTTTGTAACAGTAAGTGAAGTTTTTTTTTTACCCATTACAATGATTACTCAACAGCACTGTCTACGACAAAATCACATAAACAACTGGCCATAAACGTGCCGGGCACCTTTATTTATAACAGTATTATGCGTCTGATGCAATCAGCACATGAGATGACGCAATAATCTGCACAAATGATGCAATGTGCTAAAATACTGAAAATCGACTACTGAGTCTTAAAATTTTGCAAATGACTGCATTTGTACCACTATATTCAACGAACAGTTTAGCAGTTTTATTACTGCAGTTAAGCCTTATATTTCTTGTTAATAACGAAATAGGTAGTCTCTAACAGTAGGATGGATGTAAAGTACTTTGCACGAAGTAATCCATTAACCCTTTGCCGGCCCTAACGTTCTAAAGCGCTCTAAACAGTCTTGCCAAATTTAGGGACTCTTTTATTCAACTGTCACCATCAGTTTTGAGCAGTGATATTTGATACACATAATTGATGAATTATTTCGATGTGACTAGGCAACCGTTACGCTTTAGACTTAATGGTGGATATTGAATAAAAAGTCCCTGAATTTGCCAACACTGACTAGAGGAGTAAAATTAAATAGGGTCAGCAAAGGGTTAATGTTTACATCAATTTCGTTTTATTTCATTTCAGATAATAATGTTTTCACGTTATTGTTTAGAAACTGCAGTATAGAATCATATAATTAGAGAGCTGCTAGCTGCACGGGCACGGGTGATGCCGAAGGCCGATACCTATCCCACACCAAGGGCCAGTAGAACTTAGACGAATTTTTAAGTGGGCCAGACTGGCAAAACAAAGTCGAATTCTGTCCTCATAAAATAAAAGGCTCTAACTCCAACTCTTTTCTAACTGCTTTTTGTAGTGTTTCCGAAAAACTGGAATTAGAGCCATTATGAATTTTAAAATAACTCCTCATCGTACTGGATTTAGAACTTTCTAATATCATAAAAAGGTTTATTATTTTTTTTTTTATTTCGATGCGGAAAAACTACAAAAAAGCATTAAGTTAAAAAAAAAAAAAAGAAATGGATGTTTTCTTTCTTTCTTACCTTTTTCACTTCCATTACCCTACTACAGTAGGTAATGAAAGTATTGTATTCGGTCTGAAAATTCGATATCGGGTTTTCACATGATTTACACGTTTTAAGGTCCCCTGAGTCCAAAAAAGTGGTTTTTGGCAATTGGTCAGTGTGTATGTATGTATGTATGTGTGTGTGTGTATGTATGTGGAGAATCTTCTGGCTATTATAGCTCAGAAACTAATAAAGATAGAGCTACGAAACTTTAGAATTGAAATACGTCTGGTGCACAGATGAAATTTCCAAATTTTGGTGAAAATTGAAAAACCGTAAGTGGGACATCGGAAACCGGAAGTGGGACTGTAAGTCCGTATCTGAGAAACGGCTCTAACGATTTTCTTCAAACTTGCTACATAAACACTCTATTAGATGTCCTTTCGAATGATACAGTTGGTTAGTTCAGGAAAATTGATAGGCGTCCTGTATAAATAGCTCAATTTCAGGCCTCGCAAAGGCGTTCCTTTAAAAACGGTTGTACGGATTTTTTTCAAACTCGCCATTTTAACTCACGTTTAAATATGCTTTTGTATGTAATTATTGTTTTCCTGTCAATAATTGAGTTTAACCGGAAGTGGGACCGTAAGTCCGTATCTCAAAAACGGCTCTAACGATTTTCTTCAAACTTGCTATATAAACACTCTATTAGATGTCCTTTCGAATAATATAGTTGGTTAGTTCAGGAAAATTGGTAGGCGTCCTGTATAAATAGCTCAATTTCAGGCAATCGATTACTTGGAAAAGTTTAATTCTGTGGGCAATTTTTCTAAATCCGTCGGATTAAACAGCTTATCGATCGGACAATTAGATTTTTTAAAATTAACTAAAATATGAAAATTAGGAGACAGAGTCCAAGGAAATCTCTTAAGCCTAAAGCGTGACACAGTCAAAGTTAGAAATAATAACAATAAAGTATGTTTTTTAAACACTCTTCTTCTTCTACTTCCTCTTTTTTCTTCCCCCAGTGAGACAGGACTATTTCTTTCAATCTGCGATTTTGAGTTGTCACCATTTGTAGTGGTCCACCTTGAGTTTTATATTTCTTTTGATGTCGGGGGAAAAAATATATAAAGAAAAAAAAATTAAATTAAATTAAAATTAAAATTAGAAAAATCGTGTTAAAGAAATGGAATAGCTTCAGTATAGAACGATTGTATATTTTGTATTATTAGTATTATTATTTATACATGTTAAAAAAAAATTACAAGAAAAGTTAACTTGCATGTATTCGTAGTTATTTTAAAACGATATGACGTCATTAATTAACAAAGAAATTTATCTGAAAATATTTATAATTAACATTTTAAAAATTACTGAAAATAGAATTAAAGTTTCCAAACTAATGGCAATTTATAATAAATAAAAATAAATGGAACAAAATAAAATTAAAGTTTCCAAAAACTTTTACTCAAATAATAAAATTAATGCAAACTATTTTCTAAAAATATCTCCTCAGAATTTCGTAACATATCTGGAAAATGATTAATATATATATTATTATTTTTTTCTAATTATTAATTATTTTAAATAACTTATTTGACGGATAGAGCAATTTTGTTAAATCAAAAATGTATATAAAATGTTTATAATGTGTGTAGTACTGGATAATGGAAGTCGTTTTTTTTTTCTTCTATATGTAATACAGAGAAAGTATTGGATTCGTTAAAATTTTTTACCTTCATTTTTTGATGGATTTACACGTTTTGGGATGTCCTGAACACGAAATGATAGTTTTTAGAAAATGTCTGTCTGTCTGTGTGTATCACGATTTTTGTGGACGCTGTATCTTACGAACCAATGAATGAAATTTAACCAAACCTTGTATTTAGTTGCACTCTGACATAAACTGGTGCTGACTAGATTTGGGGATCAATCGCTCGACAGGTGGCGCTGTGATCGCATTTTTTGTAAACTTTTAACATAGCAGTATAGGACAAAATTTCGTATAAATGTGCATAATGAGAGTTACTTTAAACTTGTGATTGTAAAATTAATATGAATTATTGATAATAGTAGTAGTTAACTAGGAAAAATATTTTGTGCATGTGGGGGCATCGGTGCCCCCCTGGGGGAGGGGGTAAATTTTCGAGATGGGTATCTTTCGAAAGGTCTCGTCAATACCTTTAAAACGAATGGTTGAACTATAAATCTGTGATAATTTAAAACAAAGTTATCAATTTTTTTACTGTTAACGAAAAAAAACTTAGAAAAAAAATCGTAATTTTTTTTTTTTTTTAAATATTGTTACTGAGTGAATTTGTGTAGGAAAATATAGAAGAAAGTCTTGTGGTGGCCACAACAAACTAGTTTTTTTTTTTTTTTTTTTTTATTTTTTTTTTTTTTATTTAACCCTAGTTAACTAAACATTCGTCTAACACACTACCGACCCCCACCAGTTTTGTGAATTTGAGGTGTTCTTGTTGCGCTCACACCACCTCGCTCACATTACCTTCATAAGTAGTAAAATCAGTTATCCGAAGGTGATAATCACAGCTGTACACTTGTTACTTTTCGAGATTTGCTGTAATTGTCGTCTAACAGTCGAATGTTTAATGATCATCAAAATAAATATTGAAGATATTTTGAATACTGAAAAGCACACAGAAGACACGACTAAAAGTGCAGCGAAAAAACGCAGAATTTGTACTTTCTGTCCATCTAAGAAACACAGAATGACCAAATACATATGCAACTACTGCAACAAGTTTATTTGTGGAGAGTACACTTTTAACATTTGCCAAAAGTTCAACTATTTTTTTTTTTTTTTGAAATAAATAAAGGAACTATAAAAATATATTTGTTTTTAATTCGTAGTCTATGAATCGAATGATTAGTTACAGAGTACAGTCGGTAACAAAAGTCTCCGGACACTAGCAAAAATTCCTATGTTAAAAAAGTACACTTAATACAGTTTTGTTACATAAATCCTTGTCGAATCCTGTTCTTATAGTCAGTCTAAAAACAGGATTTGACAAGGATTTATTTAACAAAACTGTACTAAGTGTACTTTTTTAATATAGGAATTTTTGCTAGTGTTCGGAGACTTTTGTTACCGACTGCAACACTAATTTTAGTTATCTAGGATTAAGGGGGTGAAATGTCTCAGCGAGCTGATCCGGCAAAAACCCTAAGACCGAAACACTAAATTCTTGGTAAAAAAGAAAACAGATTTTTTTCCGAAAATGAAAGTTTATAATTGTATATAATGTAAAAACTTTGTAAATGAGAAAAATTAAAGATATATAAATTACAATGAGTGTACCTCATAATACTTCAGATAGATATGATTAATTTTTTCCTCCAAATTGATAAAAGTTAAGCTTTCTTATCTGTAATTTCATATTGAGGTAATGCTAAAATAATTATGTTTTCATGATTCATATGCAAACGATTGAAAGGGTCTTGAAATTACTTATATTTGAGCAGTTTGGACCCTTGCCTAAATTCGTTTTTATTTCGGATCGAACTGGTCCTGGTCTTAATTTCAGCTCACAAAAGCTATTGCTTTCAATCTGTAATAAAAAGATTGTCAATCGTAACCTGGTATAAAATAAGTTAAAACATTTCTTCATAATACGAGATTCATAGTCAAAGCCCGATAAGGCGAAAAATGGGCCCAGGGCTCAATGTACCTTCAGGCTCTCTAACTATTAATTTTCTCATGGTTTTTACCACACTGAAAAAAGAAAAGCTTTAAATTTTCACACTATTTTTCCTAAAAACGCATATTTAAATAAAATATCCCCCTTTAAAAATATTTCATTTTTCTTTCAAGAGTAAAATTTTCAGGAAATATTACTTTTAAGAGCATTTTTGTTTAATTTCAATTAAAAATGTTTTAACTGTAAGTGAAATTTCGCACGCCCCATCCCCCAAGTCAAGGGCCAATGAGCCACGACCTAATCGGACCGTGGATTAATCTGGGCCTATTCATAGTACGGGACCTCTAATATACATAGTGGATAATATCATTCCCAGTATTATGAGAGCCAATGCACTTTCTCCATTGGCCTTGACCTAGAGACCGAATTTTTGAAGTAGGATTAACTGTACCTGAAAGATTTCTTGAGTCATTTTGTTCATTGGAATGTTACTTCAGAGTTGTTTTTCGTCATTGCATTGCATTATGACAAACAACGGTTAAAATGCTTCTAGAATTATATCATCGCTGTATATCGTTCGACAGTTTACCTCTTGTCTGGTTAAATCGTCTGTGTCTCAGTGGCGAGAACAGCTGTTTCGCGTCGCAGATCAACGGCCTCACTCACGTGTTAGTTTGGGATTCGAGCCAAAAAAATGTTGTTTACGAGGTTGTCTTACAGACCTAGGAAGTCTCCCAAAAGTCTACTAATCCGAGTAACTTATCCATTGCATGATAAGTTTTTACTTTGTATCGTGCGCGGATAGATTACGAAAATGCAAGGGACACTGCTCTTTTATGAATTTGGCTCACTAGGAAGCGTGGCGTTAATTAAGAGGCAAATGAGGTATTCAGTGGCGGTTGGATTACTTGATGCTTGTTAAAGATGTGCTAATTGGCATAGCGTGTGTTAGTAATGCAATCATTATCTAATTACGCTAAATATTATGCAACATGTAGTTATTTATATCTTCTGGAAATAACCACTTCCGGATAAAGTAAAATAAAATAAATAGAAAGGGAAATGAATAAAAATATATACAAGATTTTGAATAGCTGTTGGATTGCTTGATAGTTGTTAAAGATTTAATAATGAACACAGAGTTTGTTTGTTATGCATACATTATCTAATTATGCTAAATGTTATGTAACATGTATTTTTTAATATTTCCTAGAACTAACATTTCTGGATAAAGTAAAATACAATAAATAGACGCAGAAAAAATAAAAGAATATTCAAGATACTCAGTGGAGTTTGAATTATTTGAGAGTTAATTGATAATAATTGATTTTAATTAATTAATTAAAATCAATTAGTTATAAATGAATAACAACATCGTCAATTAATAAATTAATTGATTTAAGTTAATTAATTATTTGACGCAGCGTGTTTATTAATGCAATATGTAATCATTATCTAATTACGCTAAATATTATGTAACATCAAGTTACAGCAGAAGTGAAGTAAGTAGAAGTAAGTTGCTTTGGAAGATACAGTTTATTTACATCTTCTAAAGATAATCAATTCTGTATAAAGTAAAATACAATAAATATAAATAAATGAGTAAATAAATATTTAAGAATCTCAATGGTAGTTGGATTACTTGATAGCTGTTCAAGATTTGTTAATCGAAGAAGCATGTATTAGTAATTCCATCATTATCTAGTTATGTTAAATATTAAGGGGACCGGAAGATAATGTCCTTTTTTTTAAATAATAAATTCAAACAAATGAATTTTTAACAAGTTTTAATTTTTAATCAATGATGTATTCACCCTGATTATCAATATCATTTTGTCATCTAGCACGCAAGTTTTCAATGAAGAATCGATAAAAATCAAATGTTTTTTGAGCAAAATATCTGTGGGTCGCATTTTGGACATCATCCAGATTTTCAAAATTTTTTCACACTTAAAATTTTGTAGCGGTCGGAATAAATGAAAATTCGATGGTGCAGAAAGATGCGAGAATGGTAGATGAAGCAGTATACCTTCCATTCCAATTCATTATTTTTTCCAGAGTTCGTCTTGCGCATTAAGGTCTTGTATTATTATGTTGCAGAATAACGCCTTTTCTGTTGGCAATTGCTGGACAAAAGAAGCCAAATTGGGGATTTTGTCCTCATTTTGGGGATTTTTGAAGCTTCTGGGGACAATTTTGGGGACCAAATGTTTGTGGGGACATTTTTGGGGAATTCTAAAATTTTTGGGGACAAATCTGGGGAGTTCGTCAACTTTCTGTCAATGTTGACAACGTAATGATTTATACCTACGACTAGGGACTTTCAATAGCTTTATTGTTATTTGGGGATGTTTTTTTTAAAATTGCCTTCATTTGGGGCAAAATCTGAGCTTAAATCTGCTTGATATATATATATATATATATTTTTTTTTTTGAAAATTTTTTTATTTTTCCTTTTCAGTAGAAATCAAATTGGGGATTTTTTCCAAAAAATCCCATTATTTGGGAAAATTTGAAGACCTATTTGGGGAAATAATTTTCGACCATCTGGCATCACTGCTGGGCACTATTCAATTAAAGATTAGTTTATTCGATCCAATTGTTCGTATTAAAGGTCTGCATTTACAGTTTGTCTAGACTTCAGTATTTCAAAATGAAATACTTCACCAAAAAAAAAAAAAAAAAAAAAAAAGCGCCTTTTTGAGGTGTAAACCGGACTTAGTTGTACTTTTGGTGATTCATTCAGAGAGAGAGACTACCTTTTGCGCTTTGGATTATTATAAAGGATCCATTTTTCATCTCCAGTGATCAAGTGATCAAAAAACGCTTCTGTATTGGGCTATTGAAACAATGAGTTGCATGTGGTCGATCGGTTAGTTAAAAAACGCTTCTGTATTGGGCTACTGAAGCAATAAGTTGCATGTGGTCGATCGGTTAGTTAAAAAACGCTTCTGTATTGGGCTACTGAAGCAATAAGTTGCATGTGGTCGATCGGTTAGTTAAAAAACGCTTCTGTATTGGGCTACTGAAGCAATAAGTTGCATGTGGTCGATCGGTTAGTTAAAAAACGCTTCTGTATTGGGCTACTGAAGCAATAAGTTGCATGTGGTCGATCGGTTAGTTTTGTTTTCTTCGGATGGATTATGTGGGACTCAATCAACTGCACTGCTTACTTAAAACCAATCTGTTGCAAATGTTCTTGGGCGATTGAAAAAAGTTGGTTAAGAGAAAGTATTGTTCTTTGGTGAATTTTTGAAATCGGTTTCTTTCTATATTCAAGCGTTTTATGGTTCTCTGAATCCGATAATCAGGTTTTTAGCCGTTGGTCTGTGTGCCTGTTATCATCATAACTCACGCACAATTATTAGCGGAAAATCTAAACTCGGTATTTTAAGTCTGAATCACATAGGGATGCTACACTAAACTTTTTGTTGAGATCAACTAATGATTCGTGTACAGGGACATCCAAAAGAATTCAAATTACATCTATGGTCGAAATTTCTGGTAAATACACCTTTAGACGCCACTAAGCAAAATAAAAAGAACATTATATGCATAAAAATTATAGAATAGGATATGAAAATCATTTACCATTCGTTTACAGGGCCACACACAAGAATTCAAATATATTAGGACTACACTTTAAAACTGCACTTGAAGTTCAATTATGTGTATTTTCATGCTGAGCTAAATTAAAAATACTGTGCAATGTGTATATAACTTACAGACAATAGACAGGGCTACGCAAAATTAAGTGATTAGACTATTCTCTATCAAATTTAATTCACGGAAATGCTTTACTAAATTTTATCAAGTACAGGAAAGCCTGTTAGAAACTATAACTGCTTTCACATATACTATTCTTACTATACTCTCACATATCTAAGCAAAATACTAGATTGGAGCTCAAAGTTTGATGCTGATGTTTTTTTTTTTTTTTAGTTCCCCATCATACTATAGGTATGGGGAACTTCGGTAATCGGCAAAATTTTCGACCTCGGTTTTTTGACTTTTTTACACGTTTTCAGGTGTGAGGAATTCGAAAATGACAAAATTTGTATTCTGTCTGTAAGGTGTCTGTTAGTGTGTTAGTGTGTTAGTCCGTTAGTTTTTTAGTCTGTTTGCACGATATCTTACGAACAAATGATTGCAGAGAGGTCAGATCAGTTTTAAAATATTATTTTTGATACTGGCAAGAACCCTATTCATTTGCAACATTCGAATTAAAAAACTTCTTAAGTTATTAGATATTTACGATTTTCTTAACATGGGAGAATAGGACAAAAATTCACTTAAACGTGCATTAAATGGAAACTTTTTACTGAAAAAGTGTCAGACCAGTTTTAAAATATCAGTTTTGACGCCGGAATGAACATCAGTAATTATAAATATGCTACTTTGAAAAATTCGCAAGTTATTGGAAATTTACGAATTTCTTAACATGGCAGTATAGGGCGAAATTTCCCATAAACGTAAATTTTTGAGAGATAGTTTCATCGTAAAGATGTCAGACTACTTTTGAAATATTATTTAGGACACTGGCATGAATATTAATGACTATGAATTTTCCAATATAAAAATTTCGTAAGTTATTGGAAATTTACGAATTTCTTAACATGGCAGAATAGAGCAAAATTTCACATAAACGTCAATCTTGAGGGATATTTTCATCGTAAAGATGTCAAACCACTTTCGAAATATTAGTTAGGATACTGGCATGAATATCATAGACTATGATTTTTCCAATTAAAAAAATTCGTAAGTTATTTGGAATTTACTTAACATGTCAGAATAAGGCAAAATTGAGCATAAACTTCCATTTTGAGGATCGTAAATACATTAGACAACTTCAAAATTACATTTATGATATTTGTTTGAACATGATTGAATACAAATATTCTAATAGGAAAATTTCGTAAATCATTCGTAATTTACGATTTTATCAACATAGCGAAATTGTAAATTTTTCATATAAATCTGAATTTTGAGGATTACTGCATTGGAATTAGTAGCATGGAAACTAAACAACGGAATTGACCCTGATAAAATAAATTAATAGATTAGAACAAGATAAATATATCGAAGTGAACGGTGGATAGCCTATTAGGCGGGGATTTCATTCTGTCATTGTATCAAGCTTTGGTCAAATTCATTTCTTTTAACATGATTATAATATGTCTCGCGCTAGAAATTTATGAGAATATAAATATGATGGGGAACTGAGCAGAGTCCACCTGTTCCAACTATTTTTTTTTTCTTTTAATAATAACGCATTTTGAGGTCCCTGAATAATAATATACATTAATTCTGGTATAATATAACTAAGTTTACTATGTACACTGTTATAATATATTTAAAGGTTTTAGTATCTGTGTACATGCTTGTTATCAGCATAATATAAAAACAAATCATTGCAAGAAAAACAAATTAGGTATTTTGAAGATCATATGGGGTTGCAACTTGAAAGTTTCGATCATGATTGGTTAGTTTTAAGGGCCCTCTTCACTCACCGCCGCCGGAAGCCGAAACTAATATTATTCTATGGGAAATTTTTCTTTACAAATAACTTATTAACTAATACATATTTTTAAATTCTGTTTTCACATTCTGAAAATTCCCAGCTGTTAAAATGACGGACTTTTTTTAAAAAATAATTTTTTTATTTTTTTATGTTTTATTTGGAAGTTGCAAAATACGAATTTTCAATATGTGAATTTTTTTCATTTTGCAATTTTAAAATAAAATATTTAAAATTAAAAAAATACATTTTTAAAAAAGGTCCGTCCATTGAACAGTTGGGAATTTTCTGAATGTGAAAACAGAATTTAAAAGTATGTATTAGTTAATTAGTAATTTGTAAAAAAAAATTCCCCATAGAATAACATTAGTTTCGGCTTCCGGCGACGGTAAGTGAAGAGGGCCGTTAAGGAGTGATGTGTATACAATTTTTCTGAATAATGCAGAGCAAATTTTTAAATTTAATAGCAGCTTTAAATTTTTATGAATGTATGCTCTACCGAGGCATAAAAATATATAACTAATAAATCTGTTTTTTGAACTATTTACAATTGCTTTTAAAGTACATTTATATATTTCACTTGCTATCTTTCTCCTTAATCTATAATTTATTTTTGTAGTATTCAAATTAATAGTAAGAGAAAGTCGTGTGTTTGATACACCAGATTATCTTGTGACATGTGCGACATTTCAGAGCCCATAGAATATATTTAAAACTCGTTGGTATAAATTATATATTTTTACCATGTTTTTTTTAACTTCTATTCTTGTTTGTCTGGTACAAATCTTGCATTCGATTTCTAAATAACTTCCCAACTAGCTAGGTATTGGAAACTTTCAGAATAGCTTAGAAACCGATGACAACACAATACTTCGAAGCCCGATTTTCAAATTTTTGATTAATTTTCTTTTAATTAACTAAATTATGAAAATAATAACCTCCTAATAGCTTTAAAAATAACCATTAAAATATTAACTATAATTTAATTGTTGCCAAAAAGATTTTTCGAGTTCATTTTCTTTCGACATAAAAATAAATACATTTAATTAAACGTGAATGGTAAAAAATTGTAAAGAGTTAAATTATGCATCTCACAAATATAGATTTCATTATCACTTTAAAAATTTTACACACATTGATAAAGTGCTAATGTAGTTCTATAGCTCTGATTCAACAGAAAATTTAAAAATATGGTATATAAAAATTTTTTTATCTTATAATTATTATCATTTCATTTTAATTAAATTCAATTTATAATTGTTTTGATATTCATGAAAATAATTATTTATGATATCTGAATCAGAAGTATTATTTTTTTCCCTTCTTTTTCAGGCATGGGAGATACCATGAAGCGAGGTCTTTCTGGAGGAGAAAAGAAAAGAGCTAATATTGCATGCGAACTTCTCACCAATCCGTCGTTACTGCTTATCGATGTAAATATCAGTTTTCATTATTTTATCTCAATATAATATTTATTCCCCTCTGTCTGATTGCTGGAAAGCTCATATAAAATCTATATTCTCATAATTTTTACCTACCTTTTTCACAGCCCAGTTTTCTTAATTTGTGATAACCCGATTCTTTTCAATCCCTTCAATTATAATTAGATGCATTAATCCTTCATGTTATTCTACACTGATAATAAAGGGAAGTACCAAGAGAAAGTACTGTCAACATTTTTTGAGCTCCTAGCTCACCCATCCCGCCTTTCTGGGTTTTCTTTTTATTATTTTCTCTTACCCATATATCTGTACTGATAAGTATAAAGGATTTAAGTCCATATTCTTGATTTTTCAGGAGACGAAAAATAAAGTTAAACTAACTAAAAACTAATCAGCAGAATCGATTAGGAAAAAGGGATTATGTTGGTTTATATGCTTTATACCATTCTGTGATTGTCAATCTTCATTTAATAAAGGGAAAAAAATGAATTAAATATTTTATACCAAAGATGAATGCTAAATTTCTGACTTGAATCTTTTTTACCAATGGATTTTCTCAAAGACTAAATGACATGGATTTAAATCCTTTATACCAATCGATAGAGAATTTTTTTCTGAGTCTGACTATGTACTTAACTCAAAATCGACATTTTTGGACTTAAATCCTTTATACTTATCAGTACAGATATATGGTAGAGAAATAATTGTTTTTGGGTCAAATTTTCGAAAGTGATTTTTTGTTATATTTATAAGTTTTGAGGTCTCCTGAATACGAAAATAATGTTTTTACCGGTTGGTCTGTGTGTGTGTCTGTCTATGTGTCTGTCTGTTATCAGTATACCTCAAGAACAAATGGCAGCAGAAATTCCAATCTCGATATTCTAAATGTGTGTCATATAGGGATGCTACACTAAACTTTTCGATGAGAACAAGCAAACGGTTCGTGTACAGGGACACCCAAGAGAATTCAAATATGTTATGACTAAGGGGGAAATTGCAGGTAAGTAGAGTTTAGACATCTATAGACTACACTAAACAAAATGAGACGAATATGTATAAAAGCATGTTTCATGTAGAATATGGTATGGAAATCATTCACTGTTCGTTTACAGGGCTAGACAAAAGAACTAGATTATAGTGAGACAACGCTTCAAAATTGACGGAAGTGTATTTCAGTTTGGGCCGCGTGTTATTAATATAGGATTATATTTATTTGCACCATGTGGTGTGAACATAACCTTCAGAAGATATACAGGTCTGCCATAACATTATTTTTTATTGTTAGTGGAAGTGCTTTATTATAATATTTTACTATGTTCAGCTGCTCAGAAATTGAAATTAATTCCTCATAGCCATGTGGTAAATATTTTTTTTTTTTTATTTATTTTTATTTTTTTTAACTTAATACTCATCGCTTAGTTTTTTTCGTATATTTACACGTTTTGATGTTTCTTGAATACCAAAGTCAAGTTCTTAACGTTTGATCTTTGTCTCTGTCTCTTAGAATAAATTAAAAACAAATAATTTTTATCGATCCAAATGTTGTATTTTGAAGTTAATACGTTTGTTGCAAAAAAAGTTTGATCAAGATTGATAAGTTTCAAAGAATGTTGCATGTGAAAGCTGTCTGAATAATTTTAAATGAACGTTTGAAATTAATAACACATTTGAATTCTATATAAATGTAGGTATAATGATGAAACGGCGGGTCGAGGGGGGCGGTAGCCTCCCTCGCATAGAATTATTTGTCAAATAAAGCTGTTCCGAAGCCTAATTTGAATTGTCTTAACATAGGTTTACATAACAGTACGCGTTATCTTACCTCTTAATCTCCAATCTGTATTTATAGTATTAAATTTCAGGGTAAAAGAAAGTCGTGTGAATGACACACCAAATTATTTTTCTTGCATTTTTTGACAAACGCTAGTTGTTTTTCATTTATTTTCTTTCACACGTATTATTGTGCGGTTTTTTTAATGCTTTTTTTTTTTCTTGATTTTTTTCTTTTTTCCCTGCTTTTTTTCCATGCAAAACTGCGGTGGACATGCAATAATTCTTAACCACTTTTTTTGGTTTCGCTCTGAAACCAAACATTTCACTTTTTTTTCATAATTTCCAACCAACGGCATATCAACGGTGGGGCGGTGCGCCCCGAGCCTCTAGTCATGGAGGGGGCTTACAAACAAATTTAACCTTTAACTATATGTACCTGTTGAAGTTGTCGTGCCATTATTTTAATCTGAATTTTTCATGGCAATTCTACTTTAATCTGTAGGTTCCTGTATAAAGAACCTTAAAATACAAAAAATAACCATAGAACAAGAACTCAAAAAGAAAAAAAAAAATCAAGTTTGCGAAGCCTGACTAAGGCAGGGCAAGCGGTGCCAATGCCTACGGCCTTTCTGTTGGATTGGGTTTCCGAATTAATCTTAAAGCTTACTTTCTTTTTATAATATTAAATTTACGGGAAGATGTGCAAGAGGACTTCAATATAGGAGGAGTTCCAAATGGTGGGCTCCAGTGAGGCTTTCACCTCAGGCCTCGAGAGTTGTAGATCCGGCACTGTTTCCAACCTTGATTTGTTTGGTTGTAAGAAATGACATTTTTTAATCTCGAAACCTAAAACTTTTTTTTTCCCCTTAAACGAATTTTTTTCTTCTTTTAAATCTCTCTCTCTCACTTTCTTCTTTCCAGTAATCTACTAGTACTTCTCCTTTAAAACTATATGGTTTATAAATGCTAAAAAGGGAGCCATAAATATAAAATCTTTGAAAGATCGTTTTGCCTTTCATGTAGTTAAACAAAGAAAATCACGTTATAACCATAAGTACAAGTAAGGATTATGTTTTGCACCTTTACATAATCATTAATTTGTTTTGAAGTTGTACTTTAATAATCATATTTACAGTTGTCTCTCTCCTTATGAAGAAAGAAAGTTTAATAGAGATGTTATTTTCATGGATTTTTCATCCTGACACAATCTGGCTTTTAATTTTTTTTTTCATCTTGACTCGATCTGATATTTATTGCTTTTCATCTCTTTACTTATCATTCTGTCATATTTGAATAATCTGGCGTCTATCTTTCATTCAGATTATCAGCTTCGTATAATTTTTGCTGACAAGTCAATATCACCCATATTAATATTCTTTTGTTTATTGAAACTGACTGTACCTTTGTGTACGACGTTTGTTTCTTTGATAATTCATGATTCATAAATTAAATATATTTAATATGTAGAATTATTTGGAGTGTGATTTGGACAATGGTTTCAACCCACTAGAATTGCAATAATGATAATGAACTACTATTCTTTTATTTCCTTACTCATTTTTCCATTCACCTATTTTACTTTCATAATTTTATAATGAGATTCGTGTTTGGCTTAAATTACGTTTAGGGAAACGTGGTTGACCTACAAATTTTGAATAATAAATCCGCACAGGAAATTGTAAGTCAAATTTAAAAACAACATATTTCTTTCTCTCTTAAAATATATTCAAATTTTTGAATAAACAATAATCCTTTCATCCGGTGACTTTCATGTGTATTCAATTATCTTTTAGTAATCTTTCAATTTTTTTCAATAAAATTAGCATTTATTAACCTTCTATCAGATATTACTTTTATCTCTTTGTTGATCTAAGGTATATACTATGTTAAATTTACAAATGTATTTCTTTCTTGGAAAAAAAAAAAAAAAAAAAATCTAACTTTGATAAGATAAAACCACTCTGGTGTACCTATATCATATTAAAATATCACATTTGATACTATGAAATTTAGATTTTGAAATGGAAAAATATAGCTATTATGCAATTAAACCATATAAAATTTTTGACAATGGATAACTTTGTTAACCCGATCATACAAAATTCACGACAAAGATCCTTGTAGAATTTTGGTCCTTGCGCTTATAAAATCCCAAAATAAATTTTATGGTTATTTAACTGATATTTTTTTTTTCTAGGAAAAGAGCATCGTAACATAAGTATCGATATTTGATCCTGGCAATTCCATTCTTTAAATTCACGCAAAAAAATTGCATATTTGTAAATAGTTTTATAAGACTAATAAGGCCGCATGGCTTAAAAAAAAAGAAAGAAAGAAAGAAAGAAAAGTGGTATTCGTAATCTAGCTGAAAATATTCGACTTGATTATCTAATATTCAGATACGGAGGTTCATAGGAATGTTCCTATGGAACAAGGGAGCATCCTAATTACGTTTTACCTCGAATTTAAAACTTTTCCCCTTTGATAAAAGATTAGGCAAGAAGATTTAATTAAAAGACAAAGAAACAAATTAGGGCTACCTAATTGTGACCCTACTTTAAAAATCTTGAAATTCATATATATATATAATGATTGTGATCAATGAAATATAAATATATAAAGTTTTTGCAAATCTAAAAAAAAAAAAAAAAAAACTAGTAATTTATAAATAATATTTCAAAATTTCTATTGGTTCTCCCGTAACAATCACTGAAAAATAATTAAAAAAAAAAAAATACTGTGATTAAGAAATATATTAAGCAAAACTTGCACGCAATCACCCCGACGAATACTTTTCAATATCACATTAGAAGGAAATAACCACTGAACTTCTTTAGTATTTTGAATTTTAGTTAATAGTACTTTCGATAACAATTAAAGTAGCTTAACAAAAGAACGAAAAATTATGCGATTCGCATCGATTATTAACACTTTCCAACTGTCGTTGCATTGTTTAACCTTCAGTGTTCTCCACCTACGTTATCACACAACGGATAGACAGAAAGGCAGCAGTGGCCGCTCGTGAACCGAAAATAGGTGAAGAGCTCAAAAATAATACAGTGAAATACGTTTAACACGAAAACGCTTAACATGCAAATTCGGTTAACACGAAATGATATAGCGGTCCGGACAGTATACTATGTTATTTAATACATTTTTTTTCTTTTAACACGAAACAAAAATCGTTTAACACGAAAAAAAATCGCTTTTAATCTTCAGTGACATGTTTGCTTCTACAGAGATGCCAACATTTTAATTTATTCCAAAGCATTTTTAGACCCGCCTTTATTTCCATACCATTTCTTTCTTAAAAGTAACTTTTTCTTATTTTGTCGTAGTTACATATTGAAGAAAAATAATCTATAAATAAAGTGGTGCGGATTAAAATCTCTGCTAAAAATGCTCCGGAATAAATTGAAATGTTGGTAACTATGCTACAATATATTCCCTTCAATGATCATGTATTTACAGCACCAACAATGAGATTTTTGACATCGTTCATCATTAAAATGATTCCACTTAGGTAAATTTTTATTACGAATCTGACAACTGAATTAATGATGCAGTTTCTGTTCCCTCTGCCTCAGAAATGAAGAAAATAATGAGTATCCGCAGTTACTTAGATGCGCATTCGAATTCAGAGATGAATAAAAACAATATATAATCTCGATAAATTTTTATACAATGTGGTGCTGAAAAAGACAGTAAAAGATATCTGATTTTTTCCCCCAAAAAAAGCAATCATATTTGTATTTGATTTTTATCCTAATGGATGTAAGTTAGTAGTATTTTTTCAGGAAATGGAAATAATAATTGACGACAGGGAAAACATTGGCCAATTTTGTACTTTTTTTTACAAATCTTTTTTACACGAAATTCTTTTAACACGAAAAAATATTTCGGTCCCCTCAGTTTCGTGTTAAACGTTTTTCACTGAAGTATTTTTAATGCATTATTTTTATTAAGCATGGTCTTAAATAAAATTAACTAAAAATACTTATTTAAATGTAAATTTATATTCTATAAATGAATACAGTGTAAAATACAGTGTGCCTCTTCACCTATTTTCTGTGCACGAGCCGTCACTGAAAGGCAGACAGATTGACTAATTGAATTCATAGTTGCACTTAAACATTGTTGGAAAAAAAAATAATACAAACGGAAATTGAATTCCAGCAATTTCCAATTATGGCCCTCTCTGTATCTGAATATTGTAGTGTAGCCTAATAAATCGGAACGCCAAACATATCATATTCTGTAGAAAACACTATTTTAGCATATTAATAATAATTGTGAATTTCATTATAATTTTTGCAGTAGAAAGTTATTTACATGTGATTTATAAAAACGTTTCTCATAAAACGCAATCCATTGGCATTTTTTCGAGTGTTCTTATACTCAAACCAGCTGTACACAACCCAGTACAAGGCCTATTAATGTCATTTTAAATAAGGAATAACTCATAGTAAACTTGAATAAAATATATCATTTTTAAGAAATTCTGAAAATGTTTAAGGACGTTTTAGGTAGGCAGACGAAAACATAGACGGACCGACAGTCAGGCAAATAGATATACACATTCATTCTTAAACTTTATTAGAAAGTGTTGAAAATGCTTAATAAAAGTGAAAATGCAATTCTAGGTTATACTTTATATAGCCCTTAATTCATCTGAATATTTTTATGAGGCCCTGTACATCTTAATGTCAATAGTACTATATACTATAGAAAGCATTCTTTTGTGTATATGAATAACATATTTCCATTTCATTAACATTTATGCAAAGTAAAATTATTAAAATATGGTTTATAGAATTACCTCTCATAGAACGCTATTTTTTGGAATACTTTTGGTTTCCTCTGTACACAAATCAGTGGTAGTATTTACTTCACTTTCAAGAGAGACTATATAATAGTGAACTTTCATAGCATATTTCAATTTCATCAAGATATGTGCAAAGTAAAGGTATTAAAATATGGTTTATGGAAATACCTTTCATAGAATGCAATGCTTAGGAATACCTTCGGGTGCCCCTGTGCACAAATCTGTGGTGTTTTTAATCTATTTTCAGTAAGGGAGATCCGACAGTAAACTTGAATAACATATATCCCTTTCAAGGAATTCCGTTAATATTTATGGGAGCTAGAGCGCTGTCAGACGAACAGGCAGACTTTTCAAATTTGTTGAAAAGTGTTTTTTTATTTTTAAGTTTAGTGGTGTTAGGTGCTAATCTGAGAATGTTGTTACAGCATCGATGTTAAAGAATGCCAAGTGGATGCAGTTGATGTCCAATAAATGCAATTTCCAATGTACGACAGTTTATTTAACCGTAGAAAAATAATATGATAAATTTCTATTATAAAATATTGGTGATAATTCTGATTTAAAAATTGAAAAGGGTAATAAGTATTATAATATCATATGACATAGTAATAACTTTCTACTGAATGTAATCAAAGAGAACCAGACTAGAACTATAATTTTTTAATCACAGTTATTTTATGCTAATTTTAATCTACACTAACTCCCCCCCCCCCCTAAACACTTAAAAAAAAGAAAAGAAAAAAAAAAAGAAAGCTTGATTTTGGAATTTATGGATAGAATCCGGAAAATATGTTGGAGAAGTAAATTTACGTTAGTATAAATTATAATTTTACGTAGAAATAGAATCACAGTATAAAGCTTTGAATACATTTGGGACATGTATGAGTCATTCTAATGGAATTATCATCCTTTAATATGGGATAAGTAAAATCAGTATGGACTTTATTGATATCAGTATTATATTATCCTTTATTACGAAAGAAGTAAAATGTATGTTTTAGTACAAATGGGAGAAAATTCCAGTTTATTTATTTATTTATTTATTTATAACAATGCAGCAGGTTTTACTTTTTAAAGGGGTAATATAATGCAATATATTAGTTTAAATACTTTTATTTACAAAATAAATTACATGGTATTTTCAGATGCCTTGCATGTCAAATTTAAATTATATATTTGTGACAATGCAGCATGATTGTATTGTACCTGTAACTGACTTTGAATTTTACATTTTGCCAGCTTTCAATTTGCACTGTCGACATGTGATTGTTGTATTTTGTTATCAGAAAAATCTTTGTATGATAATCAGATGAGTTTTTTTTTTTTTTTTTTTTTTATTGCATTAAAAATAACCTCAATAATTTGCTTACTAATTTTTTACCTGAGAGATATACTATAGATTTCTAGTACCCCAGTAGTAAAAGACACCATGTCCTTTACCTCCGGGGCACCGCCACCTCAGTTGAGTTACCACCATGTCTTTAATGTGCTACAATGAAACGCATTTCTCATGAATAAAGAAAATGAACATGATTTTATTTTTCACTATCTTATCTCCTTTATAATAATTGGCCATTAGTGCTTAATGTCTCTATATAAACAAAAGAATGCACATAATGGATATGGTGCTATCTCCTTTCACAAAATGGACATGGGTTACAGATATATTGTATATTGAAATTATTTTGTATTAAATTTATATAATTTATTTCAGGTTTTGTGCATATTTATGCTGTTTTTATTTATACCTATAATTTATCTCTTGTTTTATTTGTTTTACGTTTGTTGTGTGAATACGATGGGCATAAGCCCCATCATCTTGTTTGCAGACAATCAATTATTTTTTAAATACACTTTTATGAAAAGACGAACCAGTAGGGTAGTATAATTATAAAAATTTCTCATTTATAGGAACCCACTACTGGTTTAGATTCGAGTTCTGCATATTCCTTGATGCTTATGCTTAAGCAGTACGCTGAAGAAGAAAGCAAGACAGTTGTGGTCACAGTACATCAGCCCTCCAGTCAGATATTTCACATGTTCGATAGGATATTATTGCTCTGTAAAGGACAAGTAAGCAATAACATTACTAATTAAAGACATAGGTAATAAAAGGTTTCTGCTCCTGATATGATGAATCCCTATATCAAAGACACAGCTTAACCCTCGCTTTCCCAAGATCAAGGCGTTACTGCAGAAAAGTTGCTTTCAGGTGCCGCTTGGCACGTTTGGCGAAAATCACCAGCACCGCGCCTTTTTGCATCGTTTAGAAGTTGCAACATTCCACTGGTTACGTTTGCTATCTCTGGCGAATTAGCGCACGTTTTGAATGAGGCGGGCTTAACTAAATTTCAACTTAAAAATGGGGTCAAAATGACCCCATCTTAGGAAAGCGAGGGTTAATTATTTAAGATTCAAAGAAAAACTGTTTCTAGCTTAATGGAAAATTTGTAAGACAAATTAAACCGCAAGAAAGGAAGTTTCTTGTGGTGTAGAATATGCAATTTTATGCATTACTAGGGAGAAAATAAATAATAAATAAACTTTTTTTTTTTTTTCTAAGAAATAGATATAAAACTCTGCATAAAATACAATTTAATTTAGTTCGACAGGACTTATTTTAATTTATTCTTCCATATGGAGGCATGCAGTAACTGTTTCGTTTCTCTAGCATCGGATACCCTATTCATTTCTTAAAAAAAAAAAATTTTCGTATAGCTTTAGCATATTTAGCCCCTTGACGGCTTTTAAATATTTATTATCATTTTGGTGATGAATTAAAATGGTTATCGCAATTGCTTAAGTAAATGTCTTTGCAAGAAACATACAATCTACTTCGCCAAGGGGTTCTATACTGAAATTGTCCCATACAAAGTTTCAGCTTTACATAAAAACAAAAGATAAAAACAAAAATGCATGTTTGCACGTTCATTCAAGGTGATAGATAAAAATTGGTAACGATGCTGTCTGAAAGAAATATTACGACCTTTCGTACTAAAATGAAACATATACTTTGGGACAATTCCTTGCTGGCTACATATCGCAAAAGACAGATCAAATGTAAGTTTTCAAAAAATTGATGGACATGTCAGTATAACATCGATATAAAGCCTAATTCGTAAAATGTAATAACAATGCTGTAAGAGTTTTAGCTTTTAATTTAAGAGATTTCACAATTCACTCTGAATATCTTATCAGTGTTTGCGTTTTATTAAAAATGTTAATAAAATTGGATAAACGATGTATGGTCGCTTCGCGAGCATTTTAACTATGGATGAAATTCTGTCTATGACAGAATTTAATTTAGTACGACTGGACTACTTATATTTGTATTTTAACACCCTTTCAAAAAAAAAAAAAAAAGAAAAATCTGAAAACACTAGTCTAAATAATCAGGAAATATTCAGGCGAGACCCGTTGGCTGTGTGGTCGGAATACACAATTACGAACCCGAAATTTGTGAGTTCGGTCCTCACAGATAGGAAATGCAAAATATATATATATATGTACAGTCGGTAACAAAAGTGTCCGAACACTAGCAAAAATTCCTATGTAAAAAAAGTACACTTCATACGGTTTTGTTAAATAAATCCTTGTCGAATCTTGTTCTTAGTCAGTATAAGAACATGATTCGATAAGGATTTACTTAACAAAAACGTATGAAGTGTACTTTTTTTACATAGGAATTTTTGCTAGTGTTCGGACACTTTTGTTACCGACTGTATATATATATATAAGTTTTTACAGATTTCACAAAGTATTTTAAGATAGAGTAAGACATTAAATGGTAAAATTGGATATTGACAGGTATTTTCGAAGTGGAACACTATAAATTGGTAACGACGCAAAATGCCATATTGAAGGAAATAGTCCTGTCGTACTAATATTTTATTTTGTTTATTTTGTTATCCCAACTTTTCAGCAATATTGTAGAAATACTAAGGAACATTTTTTTTTTTTTTTTTTTTTTTTTTTTTTTTTTTTTAAATAAGTATTGAGATTTATGCTTGTCTCGAGGACCCCTTATATCTTGAATAAAACAGTCGACGAGAATTTTATAAGTTTTATTAAAATAACATTTGCACAACACAATCAACTGATATACTATATCTTAGCAAAATATGATAAGGTTGTCTCGAATACTTTTTGATTCTATAACACTTTTATATATGAAATATTTTGGCGTATTTCAACGTTAAAGTTCTGGCGTACTTCAACATTAAATATCACCTAAAATAATGCTTTGACATAAAAACGGTTTATTTCAGCATGTTTATTACACATGTCTGTAAAAAACTGACAAATTTCATGTTTTTATTCAAAACAGTTTTTACTGTATAAGCCAAGAAATCGAAAAAGACTCGATAAATTGAAACCATAGATATAGTAATATATACAGATCTATCATCCCCATGTTATCGAGCAAAAAATTTTGATGCCGAAAAAAAGTTCTAAAATCAGCCATTAGAGAGTATTGAAAAAAAAAGAAAAAGGAATTTGAAACTGTATCTGGAGTTTTTCATTCACCTTTAGTAAACAAATTATTCATAAATTTTATTTATTAAATTATCCGTGTGTATTCCTGTGTGTGATTTATTCGAGGAAAGGCAGCCATTAGAGTGACTTTTCCCGAAAAAAAAGGTATTACTTTTTCCCTCTCGCTGATCAATCTATGTCTTATCACTATATCTATGGTTGAAACACGGCAGAGGTAGAAGTAGTAGTTTTTTTTTTTTTTTTAGAATATAGATATATTTCTAAATATAAATAGATTGGTGTTGGTTGTTGTTGAGTGGGTTTGCATTGTACTACAGCTAATTAGTGAACTAAGCAACCATAGATAGATCAATTTATATCGATCTATCATCATCCCCATGCTATCAAGCAACGATTTTTGATGTCGAAAAATTTGTTTTGGCATCAGGCATTAGTAGGTGTGAAATTCGGCAATAGTACAGTCGGTGACAAAAGTCTCCGAGCACTAGCAAAATTTCCTATGTAAAAAAAGTATACTTAATACAGTTTAGTTAAATAAATCTTTGTCGAATTCTGCTCATAGTCAGTCTAAAAACAGGACTCGACAAGGATTTATTTAACAGAACTGTATTAAGTGTACTTTTTTTTTTTATATATAGGGATTTTTGCTAGTGTTCGGAGATTTTTGTTACCGACTGTAATACAATAGAATGTTGATAAATTTTCAAAATGCCGAAAATGGTTTTTAATTTTTTTAATAAATATGTGAAAGGAAATGGGATAAATTTTCACAAGTAAGTTATATTTGACTAATTTATGTAAAATATAATTTTTCTCGTATAATCAGTTGCTTTATTATCATTATGAAATGCTGTTTTTCTATTCAATGGAATTTTTTTTTTTTTTTTTTTTTTTATTTAAAAAATTTTAAAGATTTTATATTAGCAAGTAATATGTCATTTTCAAAATTATTTTAAATATAGTTAGCAGTGGCTAAGTAAAGCCCAGTAGTTTCAATACATAAAAAATGTTTAAATATTAACTAAGTTAATAGATGTAGTAAAAAAAAAGGGGGGGGGGGAAAGAAAGAAAGAAAAGGAAAGAAAGAAAAAGTAATTCGAAACTGTACCTGAAGGTTTTATTTATTCACCTTTAGTACATAAATTAGTCATAAATTTTATTTGCTAAATTATCAGTGTGTATTCACTCGGGGAAAGACGGCCATTAGGTGGTCCGTTTTTCGCCAAGTGAAAATAAATCAAATTTTCCCTCTCGATAATCAATCTATGTCTGATTACTACAGTCGGTAATAAAAGTGTCCGAACACTAGCAAAACTTCCTATGTAAAAAAAGTACACTTCATACCATTTTGTTAAATAAATCCTTGTCGAATCCTGTTCTTAATCAGTGTAAGAACACGATTCGATAAGGATTTATTTAACAAAACCGTGTGAAGTGTACTTTTTTTACATAGGAATTTTTGCTAGTGTTCGGACATTTTTGTTACCGACTGTATATCTATGGTTGAAACAGGTTGACTATTGACGACTGTCTGTTATTCGTACCTAGGGCTTGTCTGGAGACATCTCCTGCACAATTTTGATCTTTCTCGCAGGGGATACAAGAGAGGCATACTATTGTAACAATCGCAACTATCGTAGATCACAAGTCAGATCGTACACTCGGCAGCAATCCGAGCACTACCAATAATCCCTGTCTAAAAAAAGTACACTTAATATTGCTTTGTTGAATAAATCCTTGTTGAATCATATTCTTAGACTGACTAAGAACATGATTCGACAAGGATTTATTTAAAAAAGCAGTATTAAGTATACTTTTTTAGACGGGGATTATTGCTAGTGTTCGAATACTTTTGCTGCCGACTGTAAGATGCGACTTGTGATCTACGATAGCTGCGATTGTTGCAATAGTATACCTCCCTGAAATTAATATCAGCACAGTTATATGAAATAATAGTAATTTTGCCAAAAAGTTAGAAAGCCAATATTGGTTTTATAAAAAATAAATCAATATTTTGGAGAACACTTATTCTACTTTCCTTCTTATTTTTTTTTTTTAGATACAGCACTTATAATTTCCAGTAAATTTAAAACTTTACATTCTCGATTAGGCTAGTAAAATTTATAAGCAATGTAATTTTTGTTCATTTAGTTATACATATGATTTATATCATGTATCTCCCTTGATTAGAATTCAAAATAAAAACACATTTATGTTAATCTTAAAAGTGTTATTTACCACATTAACTGTTTATTTGACCCCTTGCCGACTCAATTTATTCCGGTTTTGAAGTCAAAATGTGAAAATTTTCAATGCTTATATTCACAGATATATATCTTTTTAGCATAAAACCATTCGCATTTAACAGTTCTTTGAAAAAAAAAAATGTAAAAAAATAAAATATAATAAAAATAAAATAAGCATTTAAATACAAGTAAAAATTACCTAAAGTTGGCTTTCTGCATTTCCCCTGCCCGAGCTCAACTCGGTACAAGCCGGCAAGGGGTTAACAGTTAATAATAATAATAGTAATAAAAGATCAGTTATTTGTGTAACTCAGTTTTATAATTTTCCTTTGAACTTACAGGTGGCGTACTTTGGAAAAGAAAAGAACATCTTAGATTTCTTCTCCAATATTGGCCTATCCATTGAACCCCACTACAACCCAGCTGATTTCATAAGTGAGACAGAAGTTTGCCTTCTAACTTTGCTTTCACAATACTCATTTAGATTTTGCCAAAATAAGCATAAGATTGCAAAGCGAACCCCAAATATTTTGCTATTTTTTTTTCCCTTAAAAAGAAAAAAAATAAATAATAATAATAATAATTAATTCGTCAGGGAAATTAAAATGGTATAACTCCATGATTTAGCATTTTATATAGATTTTGCATAGTTAAATAAGCATATATATATATATATTAATAATTCTTGGTTAGAATAATTGAATAACCATTTATGATTTTTACACTGTCGAAAATAAACAGAAATATAAAAGAATGAAATTTAGGAAATTAAACTTTTTAAGATAGAGAGAAAAAAAAAAAAAAAAAAAAAAAAAAGAAGAAGAAGAAGAATAAATAATAATAATAATAATAATAATAATAATAAATAAATAAATAAATAAATAAAAGAGAAAAATGACTAGTCTTAAAATTTTCTGTGTCAAAAGTGTAATCTAATAAGAAACAGATGATTATTTTATGCATCTAATAATATTTTAACGACATTAAAGAGGTAAACCATTTATAATAAGTAGTCAAGTTTTAACCCTTTGTGGCTGATGTCGGGAAAATAATGTAAGGAAAAAAAAAAAAAAAAAAAGAAACCTATCCCATTGTTTAGGCATTTTTCTATAAATCAATAAACTATTTTTTTTTTTTTTTAAGAGCCCATTTTTGCTTGACCCGTTAAATGCCATCGGTGTATATATATGTCAACGACAATTATAGCATCGATTATTGCAGATAAAATTTAAATGATTTTAAACACATATGTTTAAAACTTTTTGCTAAAAATAAAATGTTCCCATGGCCCTGCCTTTTCCCCAAAATCTCTTTTACCTCTATTCACCGAAAACAAATTTCTTCTTAAATGTGTAGCCTTATTTTATAACAAAAAGTTTTATATAAAATTACTAGTTGTATGCGAATTCAAGGACCGAGGGAATCCTAATTAAGTAAATCTTTAAAGGAACACCAAAAGGCGGAGTTACTATTTAAAATAATATGCGGTTAAAGATTAATAGTAGAAGATATTTTTCCTTTTGGAATTCCATGATTAAAATTAAATAATGTCGATTTAGAACTTTACAAATTATGCATTTTATGCAAAAAATGCTTGCTCCCTACGCCCCCTCTCGCGGAATATAATTTAGACTTAACTCAGAAGATAAAAATTTAAATACTATAAAATATAAATTTTATTTTTATTATTTATTTATTTATTTTTTTAATATCAGAAAATAATCATAAAGTATATTTTATATCTTTGTTTAATTATGCATCGGGAAAAATAATTAAATTTTTAAAAACATGTAATAGAGTCGAGTTTATAAGTTAATCTACAGGTTAAAAATTTAAAAGTCAATTTTTAAAAAATATATACAAATAAACTTTAATGCATGAACGAACAGCTAAAACAATAGTTATTCCATATTGCTCCTTTATTTCCAATAAAGCTGCCTAACAGTGGCATTGATAATGCAGAAAAAAATTACATTAAGAAAGAACAACAAGCGAATGCATATTAAATATTTTATCCATATTTCATACATTTTTATATTGTTTTTTAATAAGTTACGCCCAGAAAACCAATTTTACATTAATTTTCTGGCAAATACATTTTTTTATTATAATTGTCAATTTATAGAATAAAATAAAAATAAAAATAAAAAGGAACCTATAATAAAATTTATGTTACTTAATAAGTAAACCACGTTCTTATTCGTTGATATTTTAACATATAATGATAAATATATATATATATATATATATATATATATATATATATATATATATATATATTAATGAATATTTCAATATAATATTCAATTACTAAAATATATTTTTCAACTTAAAATAATAATTCACTTTAGTTGCAATAATATTATGCTTTTGCTTAAAATTTAAAATTCTACTATTCAGTTGCATTTAGTTGATTGAAAACCATTTCTCATTATATGTATGATTCTTCAATAACTTATCTCTTTCTCCTTTACAGTGGAACAGTTGAAAAAAGGCTGTGATATTCAAGAAAAAATTATAGTAGCTGCGCAGGAGCAAAGGTATACATAAATATTACATATCCTTTTCAAACTTCATTATTAAATTTTAGTAATACATTATTATACATTTTTCAATTTTCTTAAAAATAAATAAAATAAATAAATAAAATAAATTTTGATACAATTAAAGCAAAAGTAAATTCGAGAGAAAATATTGTTTTTGTTAAATGTTTATTTCATTAAACATTAAAAAAAAAAAAAAAAAAAAAAAGCGAAACTGTTGTATGTATGTATATATATATATATATATATATATATATATATATATATTAGAACCTATAGGACAGCCTACGAATAACGTTGAATCATAAATAGTAACCACAATGCATATGATACTATAGCTGCTTCCATTAGTGCTGCAAATTTGACAGATGAGAACTGTTCATTGACATTCTGACTTGATATATGATAATTGTTCATGGTCATTCTGAAAAGGATGCTGATTTAATTTGATTGCATGTCGGCCGATAGATGGCGATGCTGTACTACAACTTTCCTGCTTACAGAAAGGCTATATCTTAGCTTCTGTGATATATAATTAGGTCGATATAAAGAAAATTATGCTGTTTCAGTATGCATGTATATCGGATGGCAGGAGGCGCGACTATTATTTTTTTTTTTTTTTGGGGGGGGGAGGGGGGCGATATTGTAGATGGCTGTATCTCAGCATTTATGGATTAAATTTGTACCTATCATCAATGTAAAATCTTTCTTAAGAAACTGTTTTCATTAAATGTTCGTGCATGGTAACCAGTAGGTGATGTTCTTTTTTAAATGATATAGAAGGAAATTTTGTGATGGTCACAACATGCTAATTGAGGTTTTTTCTGACGTTAATTAACAAATTTATAAACTATAGCTCAGGTATAATAAATAGTAACAGTGAGTGAGTGAGTGACTGATAAGGAAATGGCTATATGTAGCTACTGTTCGTTCTCCAATTCAAGTCCTACAGAAACAAAGGCGATTCTATAATAGAAGGAGTGGACGCTATCACTTAGATGAGAATTTCCCGAAATTTTATCTCTGACGGTTTTCTTCCTATTTTGATAAAATTGCAGTAGAATTGACTCATCGGTAAAAGTGCTCATTGAACTTTAATTGGAAAATAAACAGTTCATTCTATATGATCTCATAAACAAACACTTTTCAATAAACAGGGCCGCGCCACACGGTTTGTTTGTGTTTTGCTTCGTACAGAAACCGCTCTAATAGATTTGGTGATATGGTATTGAGGTTAAGGTCTATTGTTTACATTTGGATTTTGTCCTGGGCAGGATGCCTTTTGTGGGGGGTCTTTCAAAGAGATCCTAGCTCGAATTCAAGCGAATTTCAGAGAAAACCATGGAAAACTCCATATGGCTAGGCTAACGAGTACGAACTGACTTAGAACCAGACACCTCCCGTGTACCAGTTTAGAGAACAGAAACTAGCGCCATTAATAGACATGATACCAATATATATATTTAGGTTATTACAAGTTAAAATAAATGCATATAAGGTAAATTGTATACATTTAAATAAAAATATTATGTATGACCATCAAAGTTCATTTGTAAATTAGCGACTAGCAAAATTAAAAAAAAAAAAAAAAAGTTAAAAAGTTAAAACTAAAAAATATTTATTTTTATGCATAATATTTCTGGTTCATAAGAACCTTTACAATTAAAGCTCTAACATAAAAGTTCAACAAATATTTATCAAAACATTTTTTTTTTTTATGAAAAGTTTCTTAAGAACTTACATCAAAAGAAATTTTTTATAAAAATTCTGTCAGTATAAGTTCTTACTAAAACCTTTTTTTTTTTTTTATAAAAGGTTTGATAATAGAAGTTCCTAGTAGAACTTTTTAAATATAAGCTCTCATATATATGTTCACAAACGTATAGCTCAGAATTTAACCTGTTATCACAGAAGGGATGCCTCGGGAATGAACTGTTTCAGTGGCGTATTCTTCTAATGTTCGAAGTGTTCAATGAACACCCATTTAAAGCTGAAAGAAATTTTGATTCTTTTTCATTTTATTTATTTATTTATTTTTTCAATTTAAATCTCTGTAATACTCCTCTATATGTAACAAAGTTGGTTCGGTTGTAAGCCTCTCCAAACATTTTTCGCTGGGTAATAAAATAAATAAATAAATAAATAAAAATATTAGTAACAAAAGAATTAACTAAATCAACTGGCTTTATTACTCACATTTTAACTTCAAATATTAAATTATTATATTTTGCATTGAGGGGTGTGGGGAATAACACATCCACACATTTAAATTTATTTTCAACTGATATCACATACTTCATTTAGCAAGTAGTAACTCTGCCCCTCTCTTTCTAAATAGTCAAATAAATCGAAGCATTTTGTATCTTTTCATTTTTATCTTTTATATCCCATATTTAGAAACAGGATGACTTTGCTGGAGGTTTCCACTGACTGATAATAATTTTTTAATAAAAACTTGCGTAATCGTGGCCAAACATTTTTTGTAAATACTTTGATAGTAAAAATTCTGGAGAAACAGTTTTTTGTATGAACTTTTATTTTAGCACTGTTTTTTTAAGTTCTAACGTAAAAGTTCTCGAAAGAACTTTATAATAAAAAGTCTAACATTAAAGCTTTTGGATAAACTGTTTCAAAAATGTTTCTAAGAAAAAATTTATGTTAGAATAGGAACTTTTCAAAATAAAAGTACACAGTTATGTTGGAATCCTGAAAGTGTGCCCTATTTTTACTAGTAGAACACTTTTTTTTTTTTAATCTGGGGAAATATCTGATGATGTTTATTCGTTATTGGTGTCAGATTGGACTAATTCTTAATTTATGCCATCAATATTTTTTGCTACTAAAATGTTATTATTATATAATTAAAAGAAATTTTGTTAAACTATAATTTTGCAGGAGAGCAGCTGAATATCCAAGCGAACTGCGCATCAACGATGGTTCAGAGAACGTGAGCCCGGCTTTTGAAAGCCAGTTCCGTGCCATCGAATGTCCTCACTGTCAGATGACCATGTGGCACAGGATGCATGCCAGGTATATATTTCATCGTTTTCTGTCTCCGTTTTACCATGTTTCATTAACTCGCTTTCTTGTTTGTTTGTTTATCCAGTACAAATCTTGCAATCGATTTTTAACTAACTTCCCGACTAGCTAGACATTTGAAACTTTTAGAATAACTCAAAACACGATGACAATGCAATGAAGCCCGATTTTCGAATTTTTGATTAGTTTTCTTTTAATTAATTAAAATATGAAAATAATAACCTCCTAATAGCTTTTAAATTAGCCATTTAAATATTAGCTATCATTTAATTGTTGCCAAAAAAAATTTACGAGTTCATTTTCTTTCGACATAAAAATAAATACATTTAATTAAACGTGAACTATTAAAAATTATAAAAAGTTAAATTAGGCATCTCACAAAAATTGACGTCATTATCGCTTTAAAAATTTTATACACAATGATAAAGTGCTAATATAGTTCTATAGCTATAACTCAACAGAAAATTTAAAAACATAGTATATAAAAAGTTTTTTTTTTTTTTTTTTTTTTTTATCATATAATTATTTTGTTTAACTTTAAACCTTTTAAGTGCCGAACGACGATCCATCGTTGTTCGGAACACTTTCGGTAATTTTCCAATGGCGCTATATCATCGAGTATGTGATGACGCCTTAATTTTTGCATCACAAGAGAACTCTGTCTGAAAATAATTGTATGAAACATTATTATATCTGAATACTTTGGTGTTGCCCTGTAAACGAATAACTAATACTTTACCTACCATTTTCTACGAGAAACATGATTTTATTCATACGATAAATGTATGCTAATTTTATTTTGTTTAGTGCAGTCTAAAAATGTTAAACTGTACCGACAAGAAATTTTGCCTATAGACGTAATACATTTGAATACTTTTGTACGTATCTGTAAATGAATGCAATTTTAATTAAAATCACACAATCAACTGATTGGAAGAAAATCATATTTATTGAAATTTTATTTTTCCGACTGAGTGAAAATAATGCCTGGACCGGGAGTCGAACCCCGGATCATTGACTTACAAGGTCAAGGCTCTACTAATTGAGCTATCCAGGCCGACAAACCGGTCGGCATTACTCACTCAGACAACCTTTAGGCAGAAAACATCTGGTCCATCATTTAGATAGCTCAACAGAAATAAGCCGCAGGTAATGGAAAACACCATTAAACAATAGGAAATAAATACAATTTTAATTAAAATCACACAATCAACTGATTGGAAGAAAATCATATTTATTGAAATTTTATTTTTCTGACTGAGTGAAAATAATGCCTGGACCAGGATTCGAACCCCGGCCTAAAGGTTGTCTGAGTGAGTAATGCCGACCGGTTGGTCGGCCTGGATAGCTCAATCGGTAGAGCCTTGACCTTGTAAGTCAATGATCCGGGGTTCGACTCCCGGTCCAGGCATTATTTTCACTCAGTCGGAAAAATAAAATTTTTGTAAATGAATGGTTTGTCCGATTTCAATAAAATATTTCAAGTAACATCGCCATATGATACAAATTTAGAATACCGGAGTTCAGACATCTCGCTAATATATTTTTTTGAGTTATACTGATAACAATATCACACACAAATACATAAAAACAAACCAACTACTAAAAATTAGGATTTTTGATTCGGATCTCAAAAAGTGTAATTTTAGTAAAAAAAAAAAAAATCATATTATTTTAAAAGAATGCTTTGTCCACTGTATATGACAAACATTCGTTTATATAATAATATGTATATACAGGGTGTCTGCATCAAATGTCCTTAATTTCATCATTAGATTAAAAAATATCTACTGGTGATACGTTAGCAGTATTAGGCAAATTAGCCGCTGATTTTTTAGATTTTGACGACAATTCTTATTTTAAGCATATAGCGCACGTGCACGTCATATGCAATGATCCCCAAACCGGTAACAGAATGAAATAAAACGCCAGCACTAGAGACAAGTTGTTCGCTGGTATGCAGAATACTGATCCATAATAATAACAGTGTAAAGGACGTTTTAAACAATTTATAAAAGAAATCCACCCGATGCTAAGAACATTAAAAAGAGGTAAAAAAAAAAATACTCTTGAAACAGAAATTAAACAAAACGTGTAGTAGAGAACTACACAAAGTGTATTGGCTGGAAATGTGCAGGAAGTGTACGTGGAAGTTCACTGATCTATTTATTATTATTTTTTTTTCTAAAAACTTTGAGATTCCTGTTATCTAATTTGACAATTTTTTCTTACTTTTAGCTCTTCATTACACTATAGGTATGGGGAACATGAATAATCGTGGAAACTTTCGACCTCGGTTTCTGACTTTTTACACTTTCTGAGGTGTGAAAAACCTGAAAATAAATAAATCGGCATGATGTCCGTCAGTGTAGTTTGTTAATCTATGTACACAATATCTAAAAAAAAAAAAAAAAGATCGCAGAGAGGTTGGACGGGCGTTAAAACATCATTTATGATCCTATCAAGACCCCTATTTGTTTTTAATAATCTAATTGGAAAACTTCGCAAGTTATTTGAAATTTACGATTTTTTTAATATGGCTAAAATAGGGCAAATTTTCGCTTAAACGTGCAAAAACAGAATTTTTTTTTTACTGTAAAGATATCAGTCCAGCCTTAAAATATGAGTTATGATGAACATCATTAACTATGAAAATTTCGTAAGTTATTCGAAATTTAAGATTTTCATAACACAGCAGAATAGAACCATATTTTATATAAACTTCCATGATGGGAATCCTTGCATTGGAAATAGTATAGAATTGCATGAAACTAAAATATAAACTGACCCCAATAAAATTAACTAACAAATTAGGATAAGGTAAATGTATGGGCATTTCAGTCTGTCACCGTGTTGAGTGACTGGTCAAACCGATTTTTGTTAACATGAATGTAGAAATTTAAGAAGACAAATATGTGGTGGGGAATTGAATAGAATCCATCTATGCCAAGTAGCTTTCAATTTTGTTAAGTATAACGGCCTCATTTCTTAGAACATTTCATTCAAACACCCTATGTATATGAGATACTGAACTAGCTAAAAATAAAAAATATGTATAATCATCCATTATTTTTACTAACTATGTTCTGACAACATGAATTCTTTATTTAGTGACGTTTCTTTTTTAGGCATCCGGAAAACGATCCATCGTCGGAAGATCAGTTCCTGTGGGGTATTTCAAAAGAGCCGGTGGCAACGAAACCTGTTGAGTTGAGGGTGATGTTGGATGACAGCCAGAAAATCACAACGGTCTGTTCGAAGAAAGGTAATGGATGATGTCAAATTACATTAGCAGAAGAAGGTCTCGTTTTAAATCATTAAGTGCTAAAGTTGATGTTAAGCCAATTCTACTACATCACTAATTATATTTAAGATCGCTCTTACAGAAATGTAGGCAGTTATTTTTTTTCCCTCTTGTAAACTAGAAAATTAATTTACATAATAAAAAAGAAACGTGAAGATAGATATATAAATATTCAGTTATCGCCAGAAGCTTCCTTATTAATACTCTAACGGCCTTATTCACCAAATCAGTGTTAACCCATGGTTCACGTAACACTTCTGTTATAGTTAACACTCCCTTAACCCTGGCTTAGAAAGTTTTCGTATTCACCATCCGTGGATCAGTTGACCCCAGAGTTATCTGTAAGAGTCTCGCTGATTGGTCAATAAAAACGCAATGCATTAAAAAAGTACACAAGAGTGTTTTTGCTGTAACTGTAACATGCTCATTTAACATCATAGTTAACCCACCAATTTAGGAGGATTAAAAAAAGAGGGTTAACTCGAGCGTTAAATCGCTGATTTTGCGTGGTGAATGCCGATTTTGAGATAACCTAGAATATTCCCGGGTTAACATCAGTGTTAAAATTTGGTGAATAAGGCTGATAAAGTTTTTGGTCTCAGCAAACATAATTCTATATATAGGCTATCCGCTAAAGTCCTGACCATCCACCTTAACTTGAGAACGGCTATAGCTGTTGCCTTAATAGGGATTTTGGTATAGTAAAGTAGCTATGCCTGTAAGATGAGGGTCAGTTACAGCATCATCTGATGATAAACAGCAGTATTAGCGTTGCTGTTTGGAAATACGTAATACGCGGAAAAAGTCAATTACAAAGTTGTAGACCTTCGAAATGCAGCCCAAAAAGACTTCTTGCGCTTAATATTTTTTAAAGGAGTACTTGTAAAATACACATTTGTTTTGTTGATATTTTCCTAATTACGACGTTGAAAAACGCGTATACAAAAGAAAAAATAATGAAAGGTAGTTGAACCACGGTCCTTCAGAATGTGAATCATACGCTGCATCAGTGCTGCCAGACTGAGGGAATTTTTTATTCAATTGCCACCACTAAATTTTAATTGTAACGATTGCCTAATAACTTCAATGACTTCTTTGTAATATGTCTTCGCAATTATTACACAACCATTGCAATTAAAATGTATTGGTGGTTATTGAATAAAAAAATTCCCTCAGTCTGGCAGCACTGCGCTGCATCACTGAATTACGGGTCGAAACAATGATATTTTCTCCGTTCTTCCGCGGTTTTTAACATCGCGGATCAGAGAAATCTCGACAAAACAAACGAGCGTTTTACAATTTCTCTTTTAAGAATTATTTTGCGCAAGATGTTCTTTTATAATAAATCGAGGATGTTAAGAATATATGACCGAAGACGAAAACATACTTCAAACTTTCAGGGTAAGTAGTGCATTGGAGGAAAAATGCATTGAAAGAAAATAGGTAAAAAATTGTGGAATTTGCGCGGATTATGAAATACATTCCAATTATACTTAACTATTACACCATTTAACTTTTCATTACTTCTCCATTTTAGTACTTTACAATATTTTGGCTTTAATTCCCAGGCAGTAAAAAAATATTGGCGAATGCTATACAAATATTGGCCGATATTTTGAACGTCACTGAATGTCATATACGTCAAACTTACAATATTTATCAATATTGACAAACGTAATTAAAAATTTTTTATTATAAAAACCAATATTTAAAAGGATTATTTTTCTATACTCATAACGATTATGATCCGAAAACAATATTTCGAAAAATAAATTTTTATAAAATAATATTTTTTGAAGAAGTACTTATAATTTTTTTAATGTTTTATTTTCAACATTTGTTAAAAATAAAGCCAATATCGTAAAAATTATATTATTTCAAAAAATTTCTGAGATGTTTATCGATATCCGACAAGCAATATCATCTTTTGGATATTCAAAGATATATCAGTCCATATCATAAAAAAATTCATGTTGCTTATAAGCATGCGTCCTATTTGAGATGTCAAAAAGTTTTAATTAATCATATCAGGAAATATTGGCAATATAGCCAAACATATATATATATATAAGAAATCTGTGAATATGTCTTAGAGGACGGGAGTTATTTTATATTCTCCATAGTTATATTTTTATATTGGCCAGTATCTTTGTACTGCCTGGGTTATGGTTAAAGAAATCTCACAAAAACTATATTTACAGCTTTATTTTTTAAAATTTAAAGCGTAAAGTAGATTGCTCTTGTGCATCCCTGTGTACTGATTACAAGTTGCGTTTACATCATTTAACGTATCAAGTTAAAGTAAAAAAAAAAAAAAAAAATCCTTGTAACAGAAAAATTGAAAATGCCCCTAAAACAATTTTTATTTAGATATCATAACAGAGTCTGATTCAAGATTTGGCATACTAGTCATCACTATTTTTAACCTTTTTTTTTTTTTTTTTAACTTATAACTTATGGAAATTCATCGTTAAAATAAAAAGATTATTATATTATTTTTAAATAGTGGCGTGTGTTTAGTTCTACGTAAACAAGATTCCTAAAAACCACTTTTTCTAATAATAATCAATTCCTAATTAAAACACACAATTTATATCGTAAATAAGTAAAAAAATTATTGCTGAAACTAATGATGGTTGTGTGAGCTGGGATTGATCAAGCTCTATACCATAGTATGACTAATCAATTTTGTGTATCCCTCAGCGTTATGAGCCAAACATTAATATTAATCCTATCAATTTTAATAGAAAACGTGCTTTTGCGCATCCGAATGATGTATGCCAGTTCTGGTAGGCCATCATGTATCCTAATTGTTTTACTAGTCTTTCTACATAAACACGTAGTGCTTATTTATACCACTTTCAATAAAAACATGCCACAGTGAATCTCAATTGTCTATATTAGTTTTCTAAAACAATATTTACTGAAATGTGAATGCAGACAGACAGACGACTAAATTTATAAACACCTTATAAATTTGTTGAAAATTTTTAAGAAATATAATCTGTACTAAAGTTGGAATTGTTTTTGTCTCTAGAGGCTGTTGAAGATGAGGACTCCGGTCGCTCCTCTTGGTGGTCTGAAACGGGTCAGAGTTCCATCTATGACAGCCAAGAAGATAACCTGTACGGTCCAAAATGGCCGACATCTTTCTGGACGCAGGTCAAGGTACTCTCCGCCAGAAACTTTGTTGAAGGTCGGAGAAGAATGCTGTCCAAGCTCAACTGGGCGCAGACGATCGGTTTGGGCATCGTCAGTGGTCTCATGTGGTTTCAGATAGAGAGGAAAGAAGACACCATATTTGATATCAAAGGATGGGTATGTTAAACACTGTATAAAATTGCTATTGTATTGCAACAATAATCATGGTATTAGTAGAAATACAATAAACATGGTGTAGCTCTTTCCTTTAAAAGACAAATCATGGTGAATCTAAACAGTGATTGAAATCTAATATGGTGAAATCTAATACAGGGGTCGTACTCTCCACCCTTTTTTCAGGACACTCTAAGGAATGAAAAAAAAAAAAAAAAAAAAAAAAAAAAAAATATTGCTACCACTATTTTTTTGCAATAGTCTAGCACATTATAATTAATATATCCAGAAGTATTTCTGCATAAAATTTGTGGGGGCAAAAAAGGTAGAATTTTCTTAACTTGGAGAGTACGACCCCTGCTAATATCGTATTGGAGATACGATAATGTATAAGGTAAAGCTAGGAGAGATTGCGCCCATAGGGGATCGGCAGGAAGGAGTACAATGGGCGCTGTAGTTCTACAATATCGCCAGCGGAGTGTCCCTTTAAATGAGTATGTTCATTACTTGAATAGTCTAATATTAAACGTAGTTATTTTGTCTCGTTTTCAAAGCTGTTTGCTCAAATTTTAAAAATCCTTTCTAGGAATTTTTATAGAATGGTAGTATTACAAAATATTTTTTAATTAAACGATTTCCCATGGACTCGTTCATAAATTTTACTTGTAGCAGGGGTTGCATGAAAATTGCATCACTTATAACAACGAGTGCAACGATTATAGACAACGACAGATTAGGTCAACAAACAAGAAACCATTCAAACTAAAAAGGAACTTTATTAATTTTAAGTTAAACATATTATCTAGTAACTAAATGTTACTTTTTATTATCTAGTCTTGTTTTTTTTTTTTATCTTCTTCTTTAATTTATTTTCTTTAAATAAAAAGTTTTAATCCTTTTTAATTTTTTTTTTTTTTTCATTTCCATTTTTTTTTTTTTTAATTATTATTATTAAATTGAAATACCTACATTTAATACAAAAATATTTGTTTACAAAAACCTCATACCAATGTCATTTAAGTGCAATTATCATTGCTAACAATTTAATTGCAGTTTTAAATTAAGCACAATCTCTCCTACCTTATAAGGAGAGGAGAGATTGGGCAAAATAGCTCTCTTGGTTTTATTGCAGCTGTTGCTTTAAATCATAGTATAACAACAAAATAGTAATAGAAATGCGTAGAAGAAAGATAATTTCAAAGCTATGCACCAACAGTTTAGCAAAAAATTAAAATTTAGATTTTTTTTTTTTTTTTTAACAATGTTTTGTTGTAATGGGCGCAAACTCTCCAAGCTTTAACTTAACAAATATCGGTAATATGTTGTAGGTATTTTGAAAATATATCACCAATTTTAACTTTTAGAATATGTGTTAGAGTATTCGAAGTCTGGTGATAGGAAATATTGCAAAAGAAAAGCGAATGTTAAAAATGAAGGGCTGAATTATACGTGTCTTTAAATGTAAATATTTTAATAACATGCTTTTAGCACATTGCTTGTAAACTCCACCTTTGGGCGTTCCTCTAAAGCAATACATAAAAAAAAAAAAATAGTGTGTTCGTGTTTTAATACTTTATGTGCTACCGGCGTATATAAAAGCCTGTGGCATACATCGCATTGATTGCTGGGGATGAAATTTAAATAATTTAATGACGAATATTTAAAATCATTTTCTAAAATATTAAAACGTTATAGAGGAGCGCTAAAAAGTTAGGCTTTCTGCTCAGACTGGGAAAATACCACGACAACAACGTGTTTTGTAAGTTATTTTAATTACAACGTCGTCACTGTTGCTGCAATATCGATCTTATAATTCATATTTTAGAATATGAATAAATATAATGCTTGTATTAGATCAATGCCTGCTAGATTCGTTACCTGAAAATGTTTATTTTTTCTTTATTTTTTACTTTTTCTATTTGAAATTCTCCCATCACATGGCATTTCTGTAAAAATAATAAGACTTAACACAACAGAAAATGGAAAAGCTAACCCAAAATAACATAGGATTGAAACAAACTCTATTACAGTGGTGACTGGTGAGCTACCTTTACTTACGGTGCGCGGCGGGACAAATCAGAAAAAAGGGAAGGGATACACAGCTACATTATGATGCGACTGTTCAAAAATATTTGACTTTTAATATCATTAATACTCAACTTAATATTATTCTCTTCCGAGTGATAACCAATGAATACGGCAATGCATATACAGTCATTTGCAAAAGTTTAAGACCACCCATAGAAAAATCAGATATAATGGAATTCCACAAAAATAACATACCCATTTTACATAAAAAAGAACAAAATACACTGCACATGGTTATTTACTGTAATTAAAGTCAGTATTTTGTAGGACCTCCTTTGTTTTTAATAACTTGTGCAATCCTTTTAGGCATACTATAAATAAGAGACTTGCAATAAGCTTATGGTTGCTTTTCGGTGACTTTATTTTTCACAATACACCACATATTCTCTATTAGATTCAAATCTGGGCTGTTACCTGGCCAATCAAGCACTTTGATTTTCTGTGCCCTCAGAAATTTCTTGACAATCTTCGCCCTGTGACGTGGAGCTGACGCAACAATCTGCGCAAATGATGCAATGCGTTAAAATACTGAAAATCGGCAACTGGTCTTAAACTTTTGCAAATGACTGTAATGCACTAGTCTGATAATTACTAAATAAATTCCCTAACAGCACACTTATCCCCACAGCACACTTATCCTGTGGATATCCCTGGGATGTCCTTTCATCCCTAGAATATCCAGAGGATGTCATGGGGGAGAAGATGTGCTGTTAGAGTTACTATCATTCATGACAGAAAGAGAGAAGACAGGATTCAAGTAGAATTGTTAGGAATTATGTTTTTTTTTTTTTTTTTTTTTTTTTTTTTTTTATATGTTTCGATATTTTTCTTTCTGAAATTTTAATAATAAACATACTATTGATGTTTTGAAAAATGCAAAGTGGGCGCTCGTAAAAGCTTGGCGGACCACCTCTGTTCTATTATAATCTATTTAATAACACTTTTTCAAAATAAACCTATATGTAATATGTAATAGTATAACCTGAATAAAAAGGAAAAGTTTGCATGAGATCTAATTTATTTTCTGATAGTTACCTAAAAATATAAAAATAAAATAAAACAATTTGCTTAAATAATAATTTTAATTTGTTTTATTGTCTTTTATAGTTAAAAACTTATTTTCAAAAAATGTTCAAAAATACAGAAAAATATGGATTATAAAAAAATATAGAATATAGAATATAGAAAAATCTATGCATTTCAAAGTAACGTGCATAAGTAAGTACATTAAATGTCGACAAATTGCTCTGCGTTGAAAATATTCTAGAAAACTCAAAAAGGCCTTTTTTAAAAATCAATTCAAGATAATAATAATAGTAATAATGGTAATGAAGAAATAAATGTAATAATAAAATTACTATTACATTTCATGCAGCTTAACACTGAGATAAAATAATCTAAATAATATTTTCTAATTTTTCTATTTAGATGTTCTTCAGTTCAACGTACTGGATGCTTTTTGCGTTATTCGAGGCTCTTGTTTCTTGTAAGTCACTAAATTTATTTTCTATATAATCATTCAGTTTCTATATACTCACGGACAAACAGAATAACAGAAAGACAGACTAATTCAAATCACTCTTAAACATTGTTGTAAAGTGTTAAAAACGCTTAATAAAAACGGAAATGCTATTGTAGCAATTACCAATTATAGCCCCTAATGTGTCTGAATATTTTTCTTTGAATATATGTATTTTTTCCGTTTTTTTAGAAAACATTCTTTTTTCTGTGTATGTATGGATAATGAATTTCATTATGATTTGTGCAAAGTATTAATATATGGTTTACAGAAATACCTCTCCTCTCATAGAATGTAATGTTTTGGGATTTTTTGAGTGTCCTTGTATACAAACCAGTGATGGTATTTACTCCATTTTCAATAGGGAACATCTCATAGTAAATTTGAATAATATATATATACATCGGTTTCAAGCAGTCCCATGAAATTTACTGTAGTTATATAGCGTGGCCAGACGAACAGACAAACGAACGCCATTAACACTTTTCAACTTTGTTGAAAAAAGTTAAAAATTTCCATCACGTCAATTTATTTTTGTAAATCTCTCACTGTTTATTCTCTAATTCGAGTTACAAACAAACAAGGACGATTTTCTTGCCGGAGCAGAATTTCCTTACTTGTTTACGATTCGAATCGAAGAACGATCAATATTTACAGTTGAATTTTGCATGAAATAAGAAATCTGGTATCATATTGTGCATTATACAAAAAATAATATCTAATAATTATTTTTTTATTTTAAAGTAGTATTTATATCAGTCAACCTAAAAAATGATACAAAATAGAAAATAGGAGAGATTAGGGTGGACAGTGGAAAGAGTGAAAGCGAATTAATAATACAGTTAAATATTAAAGATAATAATAAATTCTTATAAATTCCTACAATAGAGATAATATTCCTACATTCATTATATATATATATATATATATATATAAAAAAAACTGGCAATTAAATGTAATAAGTACAAAACTGAATAAACACCATAAAATACATACTGTTAAAAATGGTTTCTTAAAAATGAGCTAAATTGTCTCAAAATAGCTCCGAGGCAATATATACTTAAATTTGAAAAACCATGTACTCATTTTTGAGTATATTGACATGCTCAAAAATGGGGTTGATCAATAAGAATCCAAATATCCCCATGTTTCAAATTCAAGTATATATTGTTACGGAGCTATTTTGAGATAATTTAGCTCATTTTAAGAAACCATTTTTAACAGTGCAAGACCAGCGAGTTTTTGCATTTTAGGGTGTTTATTCAGAGTTTTGTATTTAATACAATATTCATGTTACGAACTCGACCGATCACTCTGCATATCCCAGACTGAAATGCCAAACCTATTAGGCTGCCCTACCTCCTATTCGATAATTTACCTTCTTCTAATTTGCTAATTTTTTTGGGGGGGAGTTAGTTTCATACTTTATGTAGTTTTTTATGCAGTTCCGCACTATTTCCAATAATTTTTATAATGCATGCTTACGCAACATTTTCCCCTATTCTCTAATGTTAATAAGTTATTAAATTCTTAAGTTTTCAAATTAGAATATTCATAGGCAATGATATTCAACCAGTATCATCATAAGTGTTATTTTAAAACTGATCCGACGATTTTACGATGAAAATAATCCTCACAATGCAAGTTTATGTGAGTTTTGGCCCTATTCTACAATAAGGTTTAATCTAAAACACCAGCACCTATTTTTCCATATAAAGTAAGTCGTAAATTTCAAATGACTTACTAAGTTTCCAAATTAGAATGTGAAAAATAAATAGGCTTCCTGCCAGTATCATGAGTAATACTTTAAACTAGTTCGACCATTTTAAAGTACATGAATTCAACAAAATAGTGGGAATAAATAGTGTTAAAAATTCCTTTTTTTTTTTCAGGCTAAAAATTTGCTTTTTTTCTCAAAAATTATTGAAAAATTCTCTAAGCCAGAAGAATGAAATGGAAACATTGAACCAAAATTTAAAATGATGTAACTAAAAATGCTAAATGATTAAAAGGATTGAAATAATATTTTTTTACTCATTTAAGTATATATAGTTTAATATTATTAATTTAGTTTGTGATATGTTGATGTAAAATTTTTAAATAAATAAAAAATATTTGAGAAAAGCATCTGGGCAGGTCAGGTTGGTTGGTTGTAGGGTTTAAGGCCGATTGACTCCTGATGTGTCCTAGGCCTAGAGGGGGAGTGCCCTCCATGGGGGTCTTTCTAAGGGGTCCTAGCCCGTATTTACGCAAGTTTCGGAGGAAACCAGGGAAAACTCCGAACGGCTAGGTCGATGAGCGCGACCTGGGATCGAACCCGGCACCTCCCATCTACCAGCTTTGAGCGCAGAACCGCTCGGCCGCTGGGCATGTCAGGAAAATGACTTTCCAGCAGGGGGTCGTACTCTCCGCTCTTTTTTCAGGACACTATCCTAAGTAAGAAATTTTAAAATTTATTGCTACCAATATTTTTATAAAATAATATCTACCCTAGATAATCATGGACCATTACTACAAACATACCAGATGTATTTCTGCAAGAATTTAGAGGTGGCAAAAAAGACAGAAATTTCTACTATCTTAGAGTGTCCTGAAAAAAGGGCGGAGAGTACGACCCCTGCTTTCCAGTCATTTTCAAATTTTTATAAGGAGTTGTAATCGAGTAATATTTTATGTATGGGAATACAACTGAAAAAATGTGTTTTAAAAAACAACAATTGTCTATGTCAAACCTTTTTTCCCAAATTCTTATGTACTTACTGTCATTCACTACGGTATGTTTGTGAATCTCAACCAAATAAAAATGTGCCTCTATTTTAAGGTAAATACAAGCTTATTCATTTGTCTCTCCGTGGCTCAGTTGATAAGAGCGCCATGTTCGTATTCCGGTGGTCCCGCGTTCGACACCCTGAAGGTCCGGAGTGTTAATTTTTGCAGACAATTAGTAGAAAAGATGTTAATTGATAAAAGAAAATTTATCGTTGACTACACAATATTCTAAGACTTTTTGAAGAGTTTTTTTTTAGAAGCCTTTTTCTTACATATCTTTTTAGAAGCAAAAAAGAGTTTTTTGTGGACTACAAGCGCCTTCTATTGGGCGGAATATTCACTAAAATGTCAATGAAACAATTAACAATACAAAATAAAAATGATTAGGAAAAACACATAAACATTAACCAAATCAGTAAAATGTTAAGTTATAAAAAATAATAATAATAAACTAAAATAATAAAAAGGTGCCCCAAACGAATAATTAAATTGCAGATATTAGCCCTTAATCAGAAAATGAAATCACAAAACTTATGGGCAATCGTGTGGTGCTGCCATCTGTTGTGAATTTTAAGAAGTAATTTCTCTTTTCTTAATACAGTTCAAATTTCCCCATTTTTGGTTAATAAACAAAAAAGTCCCCTTTTTTTTTTTGCAAATTAAATTTTATTTTAACTTCGAAAAGATTTATATGATACGCTATAATAAGAATTTGGGTTTTAAAAGTTTTTTTTAAATAGATTATTTGTGACATTTTACGCAGAGACCATATTGTTAGGTTTCTGACGAATCACCCGTTTAGTAATTTCTCATCGAGATCTTTAAGTGTAACGTCAAATTGTCACCAAGGTCGTTCAAGTAATGTGATCTCACTGGCTTTTGTCCTAGAGAACTAACTCTGCCTGCAGCTGTTGCTTCATGGCAATATGACTATCATTGCGCGAAAACTAATGATTTCACCGTATCGCGTTGGTGAATTTTAGGAGAAATAGAACAAATTCATAATTTTTTTTTTTTTTTTTTTTTTTAAATATATTCGTGTCATTTTTCCAAACAAGCATTTAATATAATTTTGAATGCTATTGTTAAAAAATATGTTTTTGAATACAAAGGAAGTTGATAAAAATATCACTCCCACAGTCCCCCACAGATTTTTATTTCATTCTAGATATATAAGACGAAAATATTGGATTCGTGGAAATTTTTGAACTCCAAGTTTTGATGGATATAAAATCTTTTAAGATATCTTGTTCTTGAAGACGATTTGACCATTTTTAGAAAATGTCTATTTGTCTCTGTCATCAAAAATTTTTATAGACACTGTATCTCACAAACCAATAATCGAAATTTAACTAAACTTGGTACTTAGTTGGACTTTGACTATAACTGGTGCTGAATATATTTGAGGATCATTCGCTCATCAGGTGGCGCTGTCATTCGATATTTTTATGGTTATTAATATGACAGCAAAGGACGAAATTTCGTATAAATGTAAGTGAGAATTATATTTAACTTTTCAATGTAAAATCTTATATATATATATGTATACTATTTATGATAGTACTACAGGAAACTTTTCTTTTTGTATATTTAGAGACATCGCTGTGCCCTTAGGCGTAAAATTCACTGCCCCCCCCCCTATTTAGTGTTATACTTTTCTATACAAGTAACACTTGGCTGCTTAGATCTCCAGGACGCCTTCCACTTTCATATTAAGCTGCTTTAATATATTTACAATAATGATATATTAAAAATTATTAATTCGTTTTCGTTTTTCCAAGAATTTAGTAATATTTTTAATATGAAATCTTTGGTTTGATGAATGGATATATTTCGAACCACCACTATAATTTTCAGCGATACATATATATATAATAAATAAACCTTCACGGCCTATGTCAGAGAATATTTTTATTATAGAGGCTAGTAATGCGTTACTACAAAAGTAATATATTGCTGCCAACCTAATCCAGAAGATCGTAGTACCCACCCCTTTTCCCACACCAGTCTTTTTTTTCGAATACTTTTCTTCTTATTTCATTGTAAGTACATTCCAAGAAAATTATTCTAAAATTTAAGTGGTGTGAAAAAAAAGGCGGTACTAATAAAATCCCCCGGATTTAGTTGGCAGCTATGGAAATATCAGTAAAGAATTTCTTGAGATTATTTTAAAATGTAACTTTTATATCTATTTCTTTCTTTATCCAGTTCCACCAGAACGTGAAGTGATCAATAAAGAGAGAGCATCTGGTGCCTATCGCTTGTCGGCCTATTACTGCGCGAAAATGGCCGGTGAACTGCCTCTCGTCATCACTCTGCCTACTGTCTTCCATGCCATTTCATATCCTTTGCTGGGTTTCACTGCATCGTACACATTCCTAGCCCTTTGGGGGTTCTTGCTTCTCAGCACAGTGGTTGCACAGGTCAGGACTTTTCTTCTTTATCAGGAACAATATATAAATACTTTATATATATATATGTGTGTGTGTGTAAAATTGTGCAAAAGCACATATAAAAATGTGCAGAAATTCTGAAGAGCACTATTTTGAAATTTCTTGTGCTCAAATATTATTAACACGCTTTTATTAGCTTCACCTGTATGTATGTTTGTATGCATGTTTGTATGAATGTTTGTATGAATGTTTGTATGAATGTATGTTTGTAACCGCTCTGGAAGCAAAGAAAAAATTTATATTGTAAAAAAAATACTTTCCCTACGTGAACGATGTGGCGTTGAGGTACAGCTCCGCGCTACGAACCTAAAGGTCCAGCGTTCGATCCCAGTCAGGGAAGATTTTTTTTAAATGGTTTTTGTCTAATTCTAAGTTATTTTAATTAAAGATTTAAATGTATGTAAATATTATGGTGTGTCACTCACACGATTTTCTCTTACCCTGCATTTTAACACTAAGATAGATATTTTGTGCTTTTTAGTTCACATTTCTATAAAAGCGTCTTCTTTAATTTCATAAAACTACAATATTATTTTTAAAAGTATGTCTGAGTATAAATATGTAAAATTGTGTAAATAAGGCACAATACAGACGTTTATATAAACATTGCCTTCAAATACGCTTTCCTTGATCATTATTTTATCTGACCTCAAAGCTGATTGATGTCAATTGGAATCATGACATTTAAGAATTTCTTACCATCTAAAACTCCCACACATTCAAAATAAACAATATTATACAGGATGATCAATTTAAAAGAGTAGCCGTTGGTTTTTCTTCTTACCCTTAAATATGACGGATGTGGCAACTATTCTAACACTGAACTATAATTGTTTGAACCTTGTTTAAGTGTGGGAGATAATTTCCAACACTGTTGAACTGCAACAACTTTATTTGTGAGGTAAAACAGAAATGGAGACGAACATTTTTTTTAATCCTGTAATAATTTTATTTATGAAAAACAAAATTTAATTCAATTTTTTTACATTATCATACATACATTACGTTTATATTATCATTTTTATATTATCATTTCATAGGCTTTTCCAGAGAAGTCCTGCAAACATCGATGAATTAAAACAGATCATAACTGAAGAAATCTCGTCAATAACACCAACAATGCTGCGAAATGTGTCAAACACCTGGTTCGAAGTGTTCATGTTTGCATTCAAAATGATGGCGAACATTTTCAACATTTCCTGTGAGGAACGATAATGTGAAAGAAAAATGAATTAAATTATGTTTTTCAAAAATATAATTATTACAGGATTAAAAAAATTGTGCGTCTCCATTTCTGTTTTACCTCACAAATAAAATTGTAACAGTCCAATAGTGTTGGAAATAGTCTCACAAACTTAAACAAGGTTCAAACAATCGTGCTTCAATGTTAGAATAGTTGCCACATCCGTCAGGTTTAAGGGTTATAAGAAAAACCCACGGTTACTCTTTTAAACTGATTACCCTGCATATAATGTATATACATTTTTCTACCGAATAAATATGTACACTGTGGAACAAAGAAGAAAAAAAAAACGAACATGGATATTTTTTTTTTCACTTTCTGCAACCGCAAATTTTATCATTTAAAAAGCAAATTTTGGAACAGATTTTCCTCTACGTGCACTTTAGGAGTTTGTCAAGTGTTAAAAACAAAATGCAATTGGCAGGAAAACTAAAATTTTAGAAAGTATTTAAAAAATGGGAAGGATAAGGCAATAAACGATACCACAAAAAAAAAAAAAAAAAAAAAAAAAAAATTAATTATAGAATGAAAATCAAAAAATATTTTAATACGTGAAATGGCAATATGAGATTTTAATATGAAGTCAATACAATAAAGATTGATATATTTTTTGTTGGCAGCACTGTGCATATATCATTTGTCCTTTTTACTTTATCTTACCCATAGGGTCAAGAAAGTATTCTTTTAGGGTCAAATTTTCGAACGTGAGTTTTTGTTATATTTACATGTTCTGAGGTCCCCTGAATACGAAAATCATGTTTTTAGCGAATGGTCTGTGTGTCTGTTATCAGCATAGCTCAAGAACAAATAGTAGCAGAAATTCCAAACTCGGTATTCTAAATGTGTATCATATAGGGATGCTACAGGAAGCTTTTCGTTGAGATGAAGCAAATGGTTCGTGTACAGGGACACTCAAAAGTATTCAAATACATTACGTTTATGGGGGAAATTGCAGGTAAGTAGAGTTTAACATCTGTAGACTGCACTAAACGAAATCAAACGAACATATATTTTTTGTAATAGAGATAGTCAACTGGGAAAAAAATGTTGTGTATGTAGGAGCCTCACCTCCCCCCCTGGGGGGGGGGGAAGTCTCCCCTCGAGGGGAGTAAATTTTCATGATGGGTATCTTTCAAAAGAGCTCGCCAATACCTTTAAAACGAATGGTTGAAACATCGATCTGCGATAATGTAAAATAAAGTTATCGATTTTTTTCATTTTTAACATTTTTTTAAACGTAATATTGAGAATAAATTCAACTTATATGTATATATATATACATATAGTGTTATACTACTTCTCTAATATGGAAATCGTCTGCTTTATCATAAATGATAATTTTTTTAAATAATTATTTTAATAAATTATTTTTTAGAAACAGAATTATTTTTTAATAAACGAATTAAATTCTATATAAATGTAGGTGCATTAATGAAACAGGAGGAGGGGGGGGGTTGAGGAGGGCGGCAGCCCCCCCCCCTCACACAAAACTAATTATCATGTAAAATTCTTCCGAAGCCTAATTTGAATTGCTTAACACAGGTTTGCATAACAGTACTCGTTATCTTACCTCTTAATCTCCAACCTGTATTTATAGTTTTAAATTTCAGGGTAAGAGAAAGTCGTGTAAGTGACACACGAGATTATTATTATTATTATTATTATTATTTTGCATTTGTTTCCGCACTATTCAAGTGATATCATAATTTAACGTCGATAAATATTTTAAGTTGGAAAAAAAATTATATCCAAAGCATAAGTATAATTTTTTTATTTTTTATTGTATATAATAAATGAATATATAAACTGCAAAATAAATGTCTTTATGCAAAGTGACTACTTAAGTACTAAATAATAAATATAAATAATAAATTTTGTAAGACAAAAATGATAAAAATAATAAAAATTCGTTATCTCCTTGGAAATTGATTTTGAAATAACGAGCATTTTTAAATTTATGCGTAGGAATATAAAAAAGTCAAGATTCAGTAAGTGTTATTGATTTTTGTGTTTAATACAAATCATAGTTATAAGAATTTATAAATTATATTAAAAATAATTTGAAGAAACTTAGAAATTTCATTTTTATAACAAATATTTAGAAGTTTTTCTTTTCTGAAAAAAAAAAAAAAAAAAAAAAAAAAAACATGTAATGCCATTTACGGAATTTTAATGCAATTATTGGAGTTCTTTTTTATTTTTTGTGATGAAAGATGTGACAAAATGTGATATAATTATGTAAAAATATATATAATTAAAGAATATGGAGTTACACCACTTTTACAATGAGTGGTCCATATATATACATAGCTGCCAATATTTTAATTTATTCCGTAGTACTTTTAGCCCCGCCTTTATTTCGCACCACTTTATTTATAGAAAAAATTTCTCCAATATATAACTTCGATAAAATAAGACAAAATTACTTAAAAAAAATAAGTGGTACGAAATAAAGGCGGGGCTAAAAATACTCCGGAATAAATTAAAATATTGGCAGCTATATATATATATATATATATACCCCGTGGCAGAAACATGGCGACACGGTGACAATGTCGCAGAAACAGAAATGTTCTTGCAGAAAGATTTTACTTAAGTCAAATAAAGTTTGCCATTGTGTTAAAAAGAAAAAAAAAAAAAAAATAGAGAGAGAGAGAGAGAGAAACTCAAAGAATGGTTTATAAACTGTTGTTCTGCAAACAACAATACTGATTAAGGAGAGGAGATAGAGCGGATGTAACTCACTTGGGTTAGCTTTGATACGACATGCATTAGCAATTCGTGATGCGGTGATATGATTCGGTGTATCGACACTTTTCACTGGTAACCTCTTCACATCGAAACTTCATTTTCGTGTCTCCAAACTTTGTTTTCGCGCCGCGCCTGCCGCTCGTGTCGTGTGTATTTATTGTATTGCAAAAAGATGTTTTTTCGAAAGAATGTGGCTTTGCGACCATTTTCCGAATTTCATATTTCATGCATTTTCTGATTCATGCATAACAAATAGCTGCATCCAGTGATTTTTTTTTTTTTTTTTTTTTTTTTTTTAATAAGTGCGTGATTGCTGCTGTACCGATTTTCATACATTTTTTGATTTACGCACGACAAATTAGTTGTATCTAGTGATTTTTTTTCTTTAATGTATGCGAAGCGTGCATACGTGCATTGTAGTACAGTCGATAACAAAAGTGTCCGAACACTAGCAAAAATTCCTATGTAAAAAAAGCACACTTCATACGGTTTTGTTATATATATTATCGAATTATGCTCTTATACTGACTAAGAACAGGATGCAGCAAGGATTTATTTAACAAAACCGTATGAAGTGTACTTTTTTTACATAGGAATTGTTGCTAGTGTTCGGACACTTTTGTTACCGACTGTAAATACACGTAAATTTTTAAAAGCTGCACTAATTTTAATGTTTGGTTCAAACTATGTAATGCATTTCACAAATATATACAGAAATAGGACTATGGGGAAATTTGCAACGTCTGTAGTTATAAGCAAAATAAAAAATGAAGCTTCAAACCTCGCTTCAAAAAATAGAAAATTAAGAAATTAATCTTAAGAATACTTCATTGATTTTTAGCATTTTATATGTAGTAAAAGGTCTTAGCAATAAATGCTAATGGGTATCTTAAGTTATAAAATTGATAGCTTTTCTAATTTTTTTGTTTACTAATCGTCAATTATTTTAATTGTGATTAAAATTCTTAGCTTTAAATTTTGTTGTTTAAGCATATGAAGTAGTTAAAATAATTATTAATTTATTTTACAAAAATACTCTTATCATTAGTTTCTACAGCTTGTTCATTTCATTTTTTAAACTTCTGAATTTTTTTTTTTTTTTTTTTTTTTTTTTTTTTGAAATATTGCAAATTAAATAGTTATTTTGAATAAAAGTCAAACGAAAGGTTTTGTTGAATAAATATATATATATATATTGTAAGCAAAAGGAATTTTATCTAATAGTAGTTGTTTTGAATAAATACTAATTAAACAACAAATGCTTTTATTTATTTATTTTTATTTACTTATTTGTGTAGATATCAATATCAAATATTACTTTTAGTTGATTTTTATTTATTTCATTCATCTGTAATCATTATTTTCTATTATAGATAAAATCCATGAAATCTGTTATATTTCCTATTTCAACATTTCCTTAAAAATTAAATGTTTCACTTGCCTCAATCTTTATGAAAATATTTCGACTATGCTTTGTCTATAATTGTGTTACTTAGATCTTGTATCCTGTTTTGCTTTATGTATTTAAATGATGGTATAATTATACATTCTGAATTCTTTAATGTCAAATCACATTTCTTAGATTTCAAATACACATCTTTATGCTATTTGTATATAATATAAAAATGTATCTTGTGTATTAGAATGTTATCTTGCATCTTTCTAATAATCGCAAAAATTATAAATTTTGTAAATTATTTATATTTAATTATGATATTCAGTATTCTATATTAATTTTTACTTTTAATTTGTTGTATTTTAATTTTTGAGTCCTGTATTATATTTTATGTTGTTTGTTTGAACCTTATGAAATGAGTGCATTTGTGTATTAAAATATATATATTTAATATAAAAAAAGTAATGAACTTTTAAAAGTATTTGTAACATTTGTTTAATTTAGACATTTCATGATTTTAATGCCTTAAACAATTTGCAGATTATTCTTGATGTGTTACTGCATTTTATGGTTTGAATTCATTGAATATTTTATAAACAATATTGTATATTAATCTGAACAAAAAATCTGAAGCAATTAAGATCGATAGATTTATTTTCACCTTTCTTAAAAAAAAAAAAAAAAAAAAAAAAAAAAATAGTATTTTCTTGCAATAGTGCAGGTAT
>OZ005659.1:235692646-235797646 GCA_963930645.1 Salticus scenicus
TTTTTTTTTTTATATTCTTAAAAATTTGTATCAGTTACTCAATAAATTTTTAGTTGATTTTAGTAATAATGGAGATACAATCATACAATTTAGCACGTGAAAAATCTTTGTAACACCGAACTTGAATCTTTGTATAATATTATTTCCTGTTTTTTTTTTTTTTTTTTTTTTGTCTTTTTTGATGGTTTACTATTTAAAAATATTTTGATCTGCTTATTCAGTGATATAATACACGACAATATACATGAAGGAATGATTAATATAGGTGCGCGTGTTTGTGAATTTTTTGACACTTTTAAATATCGCTCTCATTTTCTGCAATTTCATAGTTTATTTATTTAATGTTAGTGTCAGACCGAAGAAATAATTAAAGTATATTCCTCCCCCCTTTTTTTACGTATTATATAACATTTTAAACTGTATCAATAAAATATTCTAATCTTTTTAATTTAGAAATTTTATCTAAAATGAATATTTTTATCCCATGATTTAATTTACTACATTAGACTATTTAATTTCTAATAAATTATTCTTATTATTTATTCTTATTATTATCTTAGACATTTATACGATTCTAATTCCGAAAACACAGATAAATAAATGTTAGCGGAAGAAAAAATCGTACATATATTGCTTAAAAGAAAAATATATATTTTAAATTCAATGCTTAATAACTAGTTCTGCAGTTTAAACATTTTAATGAAATATTAACTGTCCAAAAGAAAAAGATATTAAAGCTTTTCTGACTTGGAAACTGCCAGGCCATATAGCCAAAGAATATGTACTTCGTAGTAGATATTCTTTGATATAGCAGCCGATTGTATAAATAAAAGCCGAACAAACAATCAAGCGTATCATCATAACCCGATTACAAAGCAAATGAAAATGGTGTACAGCGAAGAAATGTTATGAATTTATCCAAAACGGAAGACAAGATAAAATCAAAAATACGTATGTTTACTATAAATGAGAATTCCACAAAATTAATCATTGATACGGCAAGTGATATCAGTTTAATAAATGAAGAATATTACAACGAAATTGGCGCACCTTAATTATCCGAAGAAGGTATGTGTATATTGACGGGAATTGGCGAAAAGAAATGACGCCAATAGGTGTCTTTAAACATGAAATACAAGTAGACGGAGTGAAGTTAACGGATGATTTTCATGTAGTGACAAATCTAGACTGTGATTTGTTAGTTGGTGTAAATGCGATATTCAGATACAATTTAATAGTTACAGAAGATGACGCCCATTTTGCTCTATCACCCACCATTTTTTAGGAACGGCCCCCTATTTTTATCATTTTTCGGTGATTTTATGGCTATAAATTTAGTTTTTAGGAGAGGGAGAATTATTTTCACCGTTAAATATCTACTGAGGGGCTACAGAGTTGTAAAATTCTAAAACATGGACATTTGTGACAAGGGATTTTTTTTTTTTTTTCTTTTTTTTGGAGGGGGCGGAGAAATATGCCACTGAAATTATGCATTACATATCTTGCCTTTTTTTTAATCTGCTATTAATGTTATTGTTTAAACTTTATATATTTTTTTTATTTTTAGGTGTTAAAATAATTATTTTTCATTCTTCAAATCAAATTCATAGTCATAAAATTATCGAACAGGGACAGAAATTGAGGGAGAGGGTGGTGTATCTAGAAAACGGTGGGTGACTGGGCAAAATGGGAGCCATATTCGGATTCAGAAAGTCATTTTATAGAAGAATCAGCAAAAATGGCATCAGATCTCGGATTTCTTTTTTCTTTCTTTCTTTTTTTTTTTTTTTGTGAGCAGCGTAATATAATGATTGTTGATTACAAATAAATATTAATGAAACGTCCTATCACTTTCTTTTTACTTTCTCTTACCCATAAGGTAGAGAAAGTATTGTTTTAGGCTCAAATTTTCGAACGCGAGATTTTGTTACATTTACACGTTTTAAGGTCCCCTGAATACGAAAATCATGTTTTTAGCAAATGGTCTGTGTGTCTCTGTGTGTGTGTGTGTGTGTGTCTGTGTGTCTGTCTGTTATCAGCATATCTCAAAAACAAATTATGGCAGAAAGTTCAAACTTGGTATTCTAAATGTGTATCATATTGGGATGCTACAGTAAGCTTTTCGTTAAGATCAAGCAAATGGTTCGTGTACAGGGACAATCAAGAGAATTCTAATACATTACGTCTATGGGGGAAATTGCAGGAAAATAGAGTTTAACGTCTATAGACTGCACTAAACCAAATGAAACAAATATATATTTTTAAACAAATATATAGAGACAGTTAACTGGGAAATTTTTTTTGTATATGTAGGAGCCTCGCCTCCCCCCCTGGGGGGGAAGTCCCCCCTCGAGGGGAGTAAATTTTCATGATGGGTATCTTTCAAAAGAGCTCGAAAATACCTTTAAAACGAATGGTTGAACCATCGATCTGCGATAATTTAAAACAAAGTTATCGATTTTTTTTACTTTTAACGAAAAAAAAAAAAAAAAACAGAAAAAAAATCGTATTTTTTTTTTATATATATATTGAGAATAAAATGGACTTTTTTTGGATATTTGGTGTTAAACTACTTCTCTAATATGGAAATCGTCTGCCTTATCATAAAAGATAATTTTTTTAAATAATAATTTTAATAAATTATTTTTTAAAAAGAGAAATATTTTTTAATAACTGAATTAAATTCTATATAAATGTAGGGGCATTAATGAAACGGGGGGTTGAGGGGGGCGGCAGCCCCCTCACACAGAACTAATTATCATATAAAACTCTTCAGAAGCCTAATATGAATTGTTTAACATAGGTTTACATAACAGTACTCGTTATCTTACCTCTTAATCTCCAGCCTGTATTTATAGTATTAAGTTTCAGGGTAAGAGAAAGTCGTGTGAGTGACACACCAGATTATTTCCCTTGTCTTCCATCATCGCCCCCCCCCCTCCTCTCGCCTTTTTTAGAAGAACCGGATTGTTTGTTCTTGATTTTGTAACAATTTTGTATTGATTTTTTTTTTTTTTTTTCAGCAATATTAGTTTTTTTTTCTAATAATTTTAAGCAATTAAGTGTAATAGAAATTACAGCACACTAGTGAAAAATTTTTGAAAAAATAAGACCCAGACCCATTAATGCTAAATTTAATAGCCTTTCTAATCCAATAATAACCACTAATTTTGAGAAGTGATACTTCTTATGTATATGATTTATTCTGGGTTTGAAGATAACCGTTATAATTAAAATTAAGTTGTAGATATTGAATCAAAAATTCCCTAAAATTGTAAACAATGGTAACACTTTTAGATGAACTGATATTCAATTCATTCTATCGACGTATTTTTTTTTTAATTTAAAAGTTATTTGTGTGAGGTTTTTTATATAAGTATTTCAATATTTTGCGCTAATAAATTACAGGAAGGATTTTTTTCTAACGCTTGCAAATGCGTAATTAAAAAGTATTTAGTAAAAATGCTTAAAAAGGCCTAAGGAACAATTGTCAATATTCTTCTTGAATATCATAAACACAATAAAAGATTATGCCTTTTCACCATGTAAGAGTTATATTAACTTTAGGCAAATAGTTAATTTTTAACTACTATCTAATTGAATCAGTAAAAGTTACTTTGGCAGCAGAAAAAGACACTTTATTTTTTTTATTTTTTTTCTGCATTTTTATAGATAGTACATTTCTGAAACTACACTTGAGGAATGACCTCATTACTGCCATATATCAGAAGAATTGTCAAGTTTCTGGTGCTTGCAAAACATAAAAATTTTGCTATTGTCCCATTCATCCCCATTCTTCCCTATAAATATACATATATAAAATCTCAAATCATAATGTTCAAATTATACATAATTGTTTCTTTGAAAATGCCCCCGCAGGGATGGAAAACTGGCGCAGAACTCATACCTTATATTTTTAAAATAAAATGATTAATATTAAATGTATTATTTTACAGCAATTAAGAAAAAAAAAAAAAAAAAAAAATCTTTTGTTCTCAATTATATGCCCTCTCCTCAGAGTTGCTAGACTGTGGGATGTTTTATTCAGTAGTTGCCAATAAGTTTGAGAAATGATATTTGATATACATAAAAGACGATTAATCTTCTAAGGCAAAGTTACAACTAAAATTTATTAATGGATATTGAATAAAAAATTTTCAAATCGGTCAACACCACCTTCTGTAGCTAATCAATTTAATTTTCAAACAGCATTAAGATATAAAATTACTAATAGGTTTCCTTTAATCTTACATTATCTTCAAAAATGTAGGTTTCAAAAAATCATCTGATTTATTTAATAGTTCTAAAAGTAAATTAAATAAGACCATATATTCCGTGAGGCGACAGGCCAAATTATGCTTAGAAATTAAGTTTCGTTTGCCACATCTGGTAACAAAGAAATTGCTTATTTTTGTAAAAGGTAGATGTACATAGAGTAGAAAAATACAATGTTCTCTAAAAAAAAAAAAAAAAAAAAGAGTTGCGCATTATTTTTTTACAAGCAAAAAAGAAAAAATCCGATACAGCCATACTTTCATAAGAGCTATTTAAATGCTTTCTTTTTCATTTTATTTTCCTAAAGAAGAAAAAGAAAGAAAAGTGTTACTACCTATAAAAATAAATATGAAAAAATAACTTTTTTTTTTTTTTTTTCAAAGTAAATTAAATGATAAATAAATATGAATAATAAATAATATGCATTTTAAGTAGAATGCCAAATGATTATGCAAAAAAAAAAAAAAAAAAACCTTTATTTTTTAAACCCTATATTTTTAACTAAGTATTATAATGTATATTATAATATATGTATTTTTCACTTCCCTCCAAATATAATTATTCATGTACTGTAAATATTAATTTTATTTTTTATTTATAGAATACTTTTTTGTAATGGTAATCTAGTAAGAATTATTCCTTCAATAAACAATCACTGTGTAATATATAATAAAAAAGAATATCGTAAAACCTTTCGTGTAAAAATTTTAATAATGTCTAGAACCAAATAAAATACTCTCTTTTAATAAAAGTATTACTTTTAATTAAACACAGGGTAACCATAATATGTTTTCAGGAAAAAGAGTTAAATTTTGTTGATGTATATTTCAATATAATAAGGGCACCAAAAAGAATAATAAATAATAATAATCACAATAACATTAATTTTAAAAAAAATAATAATAAACAACGGAATATTTATGATATATATATATATATATATATATAATATTATGTTTGAAATATATGCACAGACTAGTGAAATAATAAGCAGTACTTTCAAGTCAAAAGAAAATGCATTAAAAGTATTTGGAGATGAGTTACTTTATTATGTTATTTTCTTTTTTATTTATAAATAAACATATAAATAAATCATATATACGTATGTACACACACACACACACACACACACACACATATATATATATATATATATATATATATATAACAAAAAGTTGTTAAAATGAGCGAATATTATATACAGTATATTTATAATCAATAAATCACGTTTTTCTTTTTTATTGGAGAATTTTTTGTTTCATTAAATATTAAAACAATTAAAAGCCTCAGAATAGCATGAATAATGAATTGGCAATTTTTTTTTTTTTTTTTTTAATGACACATAGAGAATAAAATTGGCTTTATTTTTAGTGTTATACTTCTCTTGAATGATAATCGTCTATATTAAAAGGAGACTTGGCGCTGGATTATTAAAATCAATAAAAATTACAACGTCATAAACACCGAAGAGAACGAAATATGGAAAGCATACAGCTGCTTCGGTAGCTTTTAGCGTACCGTCTTCAGTGCATTTGACTTTGTAATTTTTATGGGTTTTGATAATCGTCTATATTTATCAGGGAAGATAACTTTAATAAATTATTTTTCCTGAGTGAATTTGTATATAAGAAATTATAGAAGAAAGTCATGTGATGGCTACAACATGCTAGATTTTTATGAATTTTTAATGCCATTTTCCCATTTGGGAACAGTTACCTTAAACAGATAATTAATTGATGAATAAGTAACTAATGTAAATAACATTTTAAAACTATAAAATTAGGTCATTAACACAGCAAACTAAAATAATGCTAAATGCATAAAGAAATGCACTGAAGACGATACGCTAAACAGCTGTATGCTTCCCATATTTTGTTCTCTTCGGCATTTCTGACATTGTAAATTTTATTGGTTTTGATAATCGTCTATATTTATCAGGGAAGATAACTTTAATAAATTATTTTTCCTGGGTGAATTTGTATATAAGAAAATATAGAAGAAAATCATGTGGTGGCTACAACATGCTAGTTTCTTATGAATTTTTAATTCGATTTTCCCATTTGGGGACATATACCTTAAACAGATAATTAATTAATGAATAAGTAACTGGTGTAAATAATATTTTAAAACGATAAATTAGGTCATTAACACTGCAAACTGAAATAATGCTAAATGGAAACGTAAACAAAAAAAAGTAGCAAAACACAGAGTAAGATATTTCCAGAATTTAGAGAGGATTTATTAAAAAAGAAAAAAAAAAAAGAGGGAAAAAAAATAGCCCTCTCTCTTACTTGAAACTTTTGTCCATTCCACTTACTTGAAGCCCAGATCTGTTTATGCACCAGTAGTAAACAAGGAAAATTATTACTTCCGCTATCTGGTTAAAAAGCACCCAGCCGGCAATCTCAACATCTGAAACTGCAGTCAAAATTTTAAGGTATTTAAAAATACTAAACACATGCAGGGATGGAACACGGGCGCAGAATTCATACCACTATCAATGTAAGAAAATTTTCTACCTCTTAAATCGACGATATTATAGGCAGAGAAATTTCTTAAACACATTCCGGTATGAATTCTGCGCCCGTGTTCCATCCCTGCACATGCAACATGAAATAATAGTACTTGTGAAATTATGAAAAATATAAATTTACAAAATAAAATTACAACTAAAGTTTCATTTTAGACAATGACAGTTCTTTTTTTATAGAACTAAATTCACACATAGCATAGAAACATTTTATAAATTATAAATTCAGCTTTTTGGGGAAATACAGCAAAGCATGTCCCATTATTCAGGCAGATGGTTCATTCTATGAACGATTAGTTTTCGAAATGAAACAGAGTTATGAAAGCTCTGTTTTTAAGAAGGTAAATTTTATGAAGGGTCCTTTTATGAGAAAAAAAATTTTGAGAAGGGTCCTTTAATGGACCCAGATTTTTTATTCTGGCCAGACCGCTCGTTTATCACAATAAAGATTTTATAAGCAGTTGATGTAATTTTAGTCAAAAGTAACAGAGATATAACAATGCAAAAAATCACAGAAAGTAAAAAACTAAAAATAATGAAAACTCTAAGAGAATTATACAACAGCTTTACTTTAAGTTGACAGCAGGAGCAGGAAAAAACACCAAGGTCACCTGTGGTCCAATATAGGATGCCTACGATGAATAAACATATGTTTTTTTTTAAATCTATCTCCCACACTAAGTTTCATACATTTTTATATTATACGAGGTGAGACATAAAAATTTAGTTTAACAAAATATGATTTATAAAGATATTCTGAAAAGTAAACAGATTAAGTTCTTTGAAAGACACATTGTTATAACATTTTGATTAATATAAGAATCAAAACTTTAGACTTTTACAATTTCATTATGAATTATTGTTATGTTCATTCAAAATACGCTGTTATACTTTTGTATATTACAACAAAATATTTTTATAATTATGCTTAAAGTATACGATAAACTAATTTAAAAATTTAGTTGTTTTTAATAAGATACTTATAAATATGTTTTAAAAAGTAAACGGATTAAAGGTTTAGCAGAAACATCGTCATAACACTTTGATTAATATGAAAACAAAACTTAGGCTTTTAAAATTTCAGTATGAAGCATTAATTTTCATACGCCTTTCAAAAAAAGAAAGAAAAAAAAGTGATATTTTTACATTATTGAATAATTAGCGAAATATACTCGATTATTTAAAAAAATATCATTATTAAAATAATAAACATACCTTAATATACGGCGTGTTAACTCTTGTTCTTGTCGCAGCAATAAAATAATCAAAGATGGCGGAGACGAAAGCGTTGTTGTTGTGGTGGTGCTTTAGCTGGTTGATTGGCAGAATGTTCGTTTTTTGCTTTTGACCCAACGGTCGCTTAACACGGTTGGCTTATGGTCTCTGGTTTGTGTTTGGCCCAACCGTCGGTGAATGCTGCAGACCCAACAATGATATTTTGCAGTTCGCCCAACTGCAGTTGAATACTGTTGGCCCATCCACCTTGTTTTGCAGATGGCCCAACAACAGAATGACACTGTAGGGCCAACTGTTATATTTTGCTGTTGGGAAAACAGTATTTGAGGACTGGTGGGCCAACAATACTATTTACTGTTGGCCCACTGTTATTTTGAGCCCTTTCCCCAACGATAACAATTCCCCAACGAACTAACAATAAATCGCAGTTGGGCCAACAGTCTGTGTTACTTGGGATATAAAGCGGCAACATGGGGCGGGGCCACTATAAAAGTACCACAAATAAAACTTTAGAAAATAAAAACAGATGCATTTGTCAAATATTAAGGCTGGGATTGCGGTGCCTCGCTCAACACTGTCTTACGCACAAACTCTGTCTTAAGATGTAAACAAAACTCAAGTCGTATTGCAGTGCCTCACTATCTTACGAAAAATTCAGAGCTATCTTAAGTCGAATCCAGTAGCGGCTCGTGAGATTCCTTTACAGGGGGGCTGCATAGCTGCATGTATACATAAGATTTGAGAAAAAAGCGAAAATGATTTTCTAAATAATCTGTTTTAATCGGGGTCTTCGGGTTTTATATGCGCAGACTGAGCAAGAAGCAGAGCAATACAGGATACAGCATAGATTTAAAATTTTATATTATTGGACATTCATTACAAAGAAAAAAAAAAAATCTGGAGATTTTATTTTGTTAACTTTATTTATTAATGATAATCAATTTTCCCCAAATAAAATATTTTTCATCTGCATGCTATTATTTTCTCCAAGATGGTACGAAGTATACATACATGATTGTAAATCAAATTTTGCTCATTAAAAAGATACACACAATGATTTATATAAAAATAATAATAAATAGTTTGATTACATACTTATGTAGATCTGTACAGTTCTTGCGATAATAACTGCAAATAATTCGAATCTATAGTCCATAATGATAAATAATTTCTTTTTGTGTCTCTGTACAAAAATGTATAAGTCCTGTACTCATCAAAATTATACAAATTGCGTGACGATTACCTATAACCTATCTACCAATTTTCAGCTCAATTGGATAAAACATTTAGGCGCAACCGCACTTCATAAATTTAAGTCCATTAATCAAAATGATAAGGAATTTTTCTTTGTGTCCTTGTAACAGAACTATAAGTCTCACATCCATCAAATTCTATACAGCTCGTTTGATGGTGACCTTTCACATACCTACCAGCTTTCAGTTCAATCGAACCAAGCATTTAGATGTTATGATATTCACTCACATATATACACTTACTCACACCATACATATAACACTGTAAAAATAGCAAAAATGAGCTCAGGAGACCTCAAAACATTATAGTAATGTAATGCTTGTATCTTAAAAGTGCAATTATAATGATGCGTTTCATTAATTTATTTAGAACATCCTTTGAAATATTAATTAAAAGAGTTAACATTGACGTAAAATCTTGCACATCACATAGATTATGAAATGCTTGTCTAACATTACGAACATTTTATTGTTATTATTTTTTTTTAATGCGAACTTTACTACACACATGTACAGTAAACTAAAATTTACACATGGTACAGTAAACTAAAATTTCATTAAGAAGTATATACGAAAAATAATGTGGCCAATCTACAGAACGGATATTAAAATGTTTAAATTTCCGAGCATATTTCTGAAAGTTTTCACTCAAATAGAAAGAGAGATGAAACGAAGTTATAAATGCTTTCCAACTTCGTTGTATGAAAATGTCAGAAATTAAAAATTTAGTAATCTCGTGTTTTTAAGAAAGGTTCGACGGCTAATATTTCTCATCAAAATAGAAAAACATTAGTGACTAAAATACAAGTGAAAAAAAAAATAAAAATAATTATAATTATAATTTTCATAATAACCTTATCAAGAAAGCGATTAAACACTTGATAAATTTTAAATATTATGTTTAAGGCAAAATTTATATAAAAATTGAGATTCTGTCTATTCAACGTTTCTGCCATTGGCAAACCAAGAAACCGAAAAACCGTTCGAAATTTCCATGTAATATAAAATAAAAATCTGCTTGAAAAATAAATAAAAATGACTTCTATTTTCTCATATAATCGTGAATAACTTTCATGCTAAATTGTTTTACCTCTCATACATAAATAATCATCAAACACAGCGATTACCGCATTAAAAACTGTGAAGAAAGAACGTAGATTACAAAGGGAAATTGTTCTTTTCCAGCATTACCGAAATCCCTAATCAGGTCGGTGCTGCAGCGGATGCAGCTCCAACCTCGGAGGAAGGATAAGAATGGAGACGGCGAGAGCCGGTTTTCAATGGAGAAAGAGTGAAGTAACTGTATCAGGTCCCTTTAACTCGTGTCCCTTTAACTGTGCACCCAAAACATTCGCTTAAATTCTATTGCCGTTAGTGTTAAACGTACGAAAAAACGGTATAAATCACGGTTTATCCTTCAAAAATACTGAGACGTATTTTTTGTTTAGTGTATCAATCTTTGTTTTTTACTTTCTCTTACCCATAAACATTGTTTTGGGTCAAAATTTCGAACGCGAGTTTTTGTTATATTTACATGCTCTGAGGTCCCCTGAATACGAAAATCATGTTTTTAGCAAATGGTCTGTGTGTATGTCTGTGTGTGTCTGTGTGTGTGTCTGTCTGTTATCAGCATATCTCAAAAACAAATTATGGCAGAAAGTTCAAACTTGGTATTCTAAATTTGTATCATATAAAGATGCTACACTAAACTTTTCGCTAAGATCAAGCAAATGGTTCGTGTACAGGGACACTCAAAAGTATTCAAATGCATTATGGCTATGGGGGAAATTGCAGGTAAGAAGAGTTTAACATCTATAGACTGCACTAAACCAAATGAAACGAATATATATTTTTTGTACTAGAGATAGTCATCAGGGGAAAAAAATATGTGTATGCAGGAGCCTCGCCCCCCCCCTCCTGGGGGGAAGTCCCCCCTCGAGGGGAGTAAATTTTCATGAGGGGTATCTTTCAAAAGAGCTCGCCAGTACCTTTAAAACGAATGGTTGAACCATTGATCTGCGATAATTTAAAACAAAGTTATCGATTTTTTTTTCTTTTAACAAAAAAAAAACTTTTTTTTTTTTTTTCTTCAATATTGAGAATAAAATGGACTTTTTTTTTTTTGATATTTGGTGTTATACTACTTCTCTAATAAGGAAATCGTCTGCATTATCATAAAAGATAATTTTTTAAAATAATAATTTTAATAAATTATTTTTAAAAGCAGAATTATTTTTTAATAACCAAATTAAATTCTATATAAATGTAGGTGCATTAATGAAACAGCGGGTTGAGGGGGGGGCGGCAGCTCTCCTCACACTGAACGAATTATCATATAAATCTCTCCCGAAGCCTAATTTGAATTGTTTAACATAGGTTTACATAACATCGTTATCTTACCTCTTAATCTCCAACCTGTATTTATAGTATTAAATTTCAGGATAAGAGAAAGTCGTGTGAGTGACACACCAGATTATTGTAAATTTTTTTTATAATGAAATAAAAGCAGAAGCATTTCATCGTTAAATATTCTTTTCCTTTTTCATGCCGTAAAATTACACAACACAGCGGCCTGGAAAAACTTTCTTATTTAAAGTTAAATATCACATTGAAAAAGCTAAAAACTTATAAGAAATATAGTTTTTAAGATTATGTTAAATTGGCGAGGACGTAGGTTACTTTCTATTTGAAACTGTGATAATGATAAAAATAATGATTTTTATTATTTTCTTCTATTCAGAAGAAGAAAGTATTGAATTCGTGAAAGTTTTTGATGCATTTACACGTTTTGTAAAGCCTTGAAAATGATTTGACCATTTTTAAAAATGCAAGTCTGACAGTGTATCGTGTATGTGTTATTAAAATTTGTGGGTACTGTATCTCATTAAGTAATGGGCAAAATTCCACAAAACTTTATATTTAGTTAAATCTTCATATGAATTGGTACTGATTATATTTCGGAGTAAATCGGCCATCGGGTGGCGCTACTATGCATATATGTATGTGTTATCAAAATTTGTGATTGCTGTATCTGATTAAGTAATGGGCGGAATTCCACAAAACTTTATATTTAGTTAAATCTTTATATGAATTGGTACTGATTATATTTCGGAGTAAATCGCCCATCAGGTGGCGCTACTATGCATATTACTCCCATTTAAGATAAAGCTATATTTCATCTTCTGTTGTGTATACTTTCGTAAAATTTTATATTTTTAATTGGATCTTAATGGGATTTTATCCTGATAACACTTTGTAGTAAATTTCCCAACAGGTGGCGCTGCTATGCTGTGAGGCTTATTAAATTAAAGTGTAAAATTTACAATATTGATTTTAATTATCTCAAAATAATCTTAAATGTTTGGGTTTATTAAATAATGCTTTTGTAATTAAATATATTTACATAGTCATTATGAGTGTATTTTCAGCAAGATAACAAAATTAAAAACTAAATTCTGATCCTCATTATCTGAAATTTAATGAAAATTTAATTTAAAATTGTTATGAACAATTTAATTGTCCTTTCCTTAATAAAGCAAAATCTGCTACAAATGTAAGGCGATATTTTCTTTGTCCTATTTTTGGGATTTGAAATTAATTCTTTAATATACATAATCTCAATATTTTAATTGAAAGATGGGCTATTTATTTAAAGAATATTACTATTTTTAGAAAATCTTATGTAAATGTCAATAAAATGTTCAATCAATAAATGTTTAAAATGTCAATTTTTAAAATATACTTTTTTTTTTATTATTATTATTAAAAGGTTGGCAAGTATGTAGAAGTTGATAAAACCCTTCTAAAATAGTTTTTCTTGATCCCTGTTAGTTATAATGATATGAAAAATTTGTTTTATTTCATATCAATTGTTTTAAACCCTTGCACTTGAATGAGTTACTTGTGGCAATTTGTTTTCTTATGCAATAAAAACAAACAATTTTGTTTGAATAATAATAATAATAATAATAATAATAATAAAAAAGAATTTACATTGCAAATTTTTGTAAAAAATTAGAAATGAAACTAGGCGCTTTCAATGCAAAAAATAACAACCCTCCCTCCACCTGAGTGCACCAATATGGCTGAACCGGTTACAGTTGGAGCTTCACTTAAACGAGCTCTCGCCCTCTCCATATCTATCCTTCCTCCGAGGCTCCAACCAAATGGTCGAAACTGGTAGGGAAAACGAGTAGGGGCGGTTGTAACTGTTCTTTCCCTAAATAAATCCCTTTTTTCGGGAGCTGCATGAATGAGCAGTCCCTTTACGAATTTTCGAGGTGCTATTGCGTTTAAAAATAGTTAATTTTTCTCAGCTTTTTAATAATTTTTCATGATAACGAAGTAATCTGCTTTTCTATATGCATAATACTATACAATATAATAATATTTATTTTCAAAATATTTTGAAAGTTGATAAAATAATTTTTTCGAATATTTCTGGGGGGGGGGGGCTGCAGCTCTGCAGCTCCTGCCACGAGCCGCCACTGGTCGAATCGTAATTGGATGCGCGTGCAATCACAACGTAGTTCGCTTTGCGTCTCCCATTGGCTGGCTTCTTTCTCTTACGAGGACACGCGGAGGACTTATACTTGAGGCACCACAATACCAAGTTAAGACCGTTCTTAACCACGCCCATTCTACGAAAGTTCGTAAGATTTGAGATCAGACTTAAGAACGAAACACCGCAATCCCAGCCCAAATGCGAGATCAGTAATTCAAACTTTATAGGAGAAAATAAGAAAAGAAAGAAAGAAAGAAATGTTGTTTAACTTTAAAAATTTATATAGTTTAAGAATATACAGAAAAAAAAAAAAAACGATATAATCAAACACAGTAAAAATTACAAGCATTTTTTTAAATTAACATCTATTTACGCAATTTCGCTTATCTTCTAATGCAAGAGAAGGTAAGGCAAATTTTATAGCAGCAAATCATTGCATAAATTAGCTTTTATTATATAGCTGCCATATAGGACTGGGCGTTACATCGATGTAATACAAAAATCGATTTATAGCTAAAATCGGCGATCCGATTTAAAGATAACATCCACTACGAAATTTCGGAACGATGTTAGATGATGTAATGCAGCATCGGTTTATTGATTACATCTAATATGGAATTGGAAAAATCCGATCTTAACTAGGCGTCAAGTTACCTCGTCGCGCTTCCGAGTCAATGCATCAAGGGAAGTTTTATCGATTTAGCGAAAACGATTTAACAATAAGTGAAAAAGCCTTCTTACGATTTAGCATAATACGAATTTACGTGCCGGCTTTTCATTTCAAAGAGGATGGCCTGTCGTGTGCTCCGTTTATTCCAAAGGAGGGACGAAGTGTTGCGCTTGCGTTATATGCTAAATCGGAGAGAAAAGAAAATACGAATTTAGATGAATCGTGGCAGTTCAAAACTTTTCACATTTTCTGGTTTTACGGAGACTCCAAGTCAATTTGTTTACTTAGTAACGTTTTCTTTGTTTTTGTAATAAGTAATCATTTTCAGCAATTTCAGTATGCATTGTCGTAATAAATATTAAAATAAATATATAGATTTTTATTATTAAATTACAAAGAAAATAAATTTATTTTTTACAATATTTCGGATACAGTAGATTACGATAAAAATAGTTTCATAATACAATACGACATATCTGTTTGTTATTATTATTATTATTAATTCAATAATTTAGCTTTGTCAGAATTTTTAAAGAATGTACGCAAGAACTTTTAATGGTGCTCCTTATTACGTACGTCCTTATTAAGTACTTTTTATTACGCTCTTTATAATATACAATTAATAAGCTTCAAATATTACTTTACTGAAATAATAAAATCACATCTTTTTTTTTCTTTTTTTTTTTTTTTTTCTTCTTTTTTTTTTTTTTTTTTTACTTAAAAATACTATTAAGTAGTTTTCAAAAATTTTCCATCATTTAAAATTAAAATTAAATTTCTTTCTCAAACTTTGCTACCTATTTCCTCTAACAAATGAATTGTGCTTGATTTTTTTTTTTTTTTTTTTTCCCAGAATGATGAGTGGTTTATTTATAGGCAAATTCGATATCGACTGCCATAATATAACGTATTTCGGCAATATGGCACAAAAAAGCAGAAAATTTGTTAATTTTTCGTAAAATTATAAAAAAAATAGGAATCAGCTTTCAAATTTTTTTTTGCTAAAATATTACTTAACTGGGCAATTGAATCAAAAATATCACGTAGAGTTAATCAACCGACTTGAATTTTTTTTTTTTTTTTTTTTTTTTTTTTTTTAAAGAAAGCGAAAATTTAATTAACTAACTGTGGTAAAAGACAAATTATATAAATAAAAATACAAAGCTCAATATTTCATCATATATCAGGAACTCACCAAAAAGGGCTAAACAGTTAAAAAAAAAAAAAAAAAAAAGGATGCTGTAAAACTAAGAATAAAAAATGTGCATTAGAGGACTAGGGTTATAAAGTAATTCTTTAAGAACTTACTAGCAACAATTGTTCCGAGTCGAAATAAAACACAACCCTTCGTCAATCGAACAAAGTAGGCACAAGTGCTGCAAACAAAGCGGCAACGCACACTGCAAAAAATGTTGTGCTACTAGCCTTCAAAAACTCTCTTTAATGTTAATATTTATAACAACGCCCCTAACGTTAATGATTCAGAAATTAGTAATCAACATATCTTTTCTTTATAAAAATTTTACATATGTAGTTTGGCGTAATTTTAAGCAATAGATGCTGAATAATAGCCATATGGGGAATTGCAGAAAATGAGTAATAGCAGCGCCACTTTTCGGTCAGTATACTATCAATTAAAAGACTTGTATAAGTAGGAGGGGATAGGAGGAGGTATTTTCTAAGTCAGTGTTAAATCGATTTATCTCTATATCACGATATTGGATGGAAGATAAATCGCTTTACAGAATCGCTACATCGCCCAGTCCTAGCTGCCAATATTGTAATTTATTCTGAAGCATCTTAAGCTCCGCCTTCATTTCGCACCACTTTATTTTTAGAATATTTTTCTCCAATTTATAACTACGAAAATATAAAAGGAAAACTTACTCTTTCAAAAAATGTTGTATGGAATAAAGGCGGAGTAAAAAATGCTCATGGAAAATTAAAATATTGGCAGCTATGTAATTACAAACACAATCCTTTCATAATACAAATCTGATATATTTGATAAAGAGTTATAGTGTATATGAATTACTTATTTAAAAAAAAAAAAAAAAAAAAAAAAGGATAGGTTTAAAGAGAGAGAGAATGTATATTGAGTTTGTATCATTTGCCACATATGTACACCCATATCAATTTTTAAGTCATTTTGCAAAAGAATTTGAAATAATTTTACATTTCTTTACATTAACTTTGGTCACTGACTATAATAATAATCAGATAAAGACGATTAATCTTCTAAGTTGTTAGGCAAAGTTACAGTTGAAATTTAGAAACGGATATTGAATAAAAAGTTCCCAAATTTGTCAACATTATCTACCTTAGCTCACCAGTTTAATTTTGATAAATCAGTAAGATATTAATTACTAATGGTTTGTCTCTAATCTATATTTTTAAAAATGTAGCTTTTTAACAGTGTTGCCAGATGAAAATTTAAATTATCCTTACTAAATGGAGAAAAAACCCTACATTCCCTACGTTAGATTATTTTTACCCTACAAAATACCCTATGCTTCAAAACTATTAATAGAAATTATATAAAATCATATTATTGTTATTATTATTATTTCAATATTTCCTAGCATTAAAACAATAAAAAATGACCCATTCTTATTAATATACACATAAGTTGATTGTTGAAACAAACGGACAAATAAAAACAAGTATTGTTTGTTTTCGTTAGCTGTGACCCTGCTCACCTATGCGCATGCGTGAGGTCTGCATTGATTTTGTTAAAATAGGGTAGAAGCGTAGAAGATGAGAGAATGTTTACATTTTACGAGTGAGAGATAAGTTGCGGTTTCTTTTTTCTTTTTTTTTCTTTTCAGGACATTATTGAATTTTGAGGCGATACTTCTTCGTTATATTCGTATAAAGGCAAAATGCTGATTTTTCCCCCTTGTAATTTTTAAATAAGTGTAGAAGATCAGTTTTATTCTTCGATGCAAAATAAAATCCGTAAACTTAAAAGTAAATGCCTGTTTTCTTTCTTCTTCTTCTTTTTTTTTTTTTTCAGTTAAAATTATTTTTATTTGCTTACTTGATCTCTAAATTCGTACTATATCTGTCATACCTGAACACTTGTTTCATGCACTGATTATAGTAGTAAATTAATTAAAAATGACTTAAATTAGGTAAAATTTACATAATTCATTAATAAAAGAAGAGAAAAAGAACAACGTTTACAGTAGACTTTACCTGTAGTAAAAGTAATATATTTTTTTCTTTTAAATTATACTGCTTAAATAAAAATACCATATTTTTGGATCTCTATTTTACAGAAATTTACAGAAAATCGTATTTAAATCAAATCATTAGATTTTTTTATCATGATTATTTTACACCTTTTATTTTTCGCGCATATTGTCATATAAATTACATTAAATAAAATATTGTTAATTAAAATTAAAAATTAAACTTTAAATTCGCGTAAAAAGGTAAAATAAATATTGAAGACTCATAAAAAGAAAACGAACACGTGTAGAACGAAAAGCGCATTTGGCTAAGTGCCCATCTCATTCAACGCATCACCCCTTTTCCGAGTAGGATCGTTCCGCGAGAGGTAGACATGGTTTACGAAAACGGACAGTACCTAATATATGTATACAAATGTATATTCATGTAAACACAGTAAATAAAATGGACTATGTTTCTATAATTTGTTTAAATTTAATACTGTTAGCTCTGTATTCTATTAAATCAAACAACTAATCTCTTTTGTTATGTTTTCACATCAAACTAACCTAATAAATTTAATTTAGTAATAAATAATCAATGTTAAACCAGCAAATATCGACTTCTTAGGTACCTTACTCCGACTGATTAGGGGGTGCGGCTACACGATATAGGTGGTGTGAGCGCATCAAAGAGCAATAAAAGTTTAATTTACAGAAAGGAAAACGAAAGACAACGCATTCTGAAGTAAAGCAAAATACAATACACTTTTAGATCAGTATAATATATTTGCAATTAAGATTTTATACTGCACAATATATTTTATTCGAAGAGTGGGTGTAAACAAATAACCTGATAATTGCTGATGGAAACAATTGGTTTTTCGAGGAAGTTCAATTTTAACATGTACATGATTTATTGTACAATTTATCTTAATACTTTGATGTTAATTATATCAAAATAATTAATAAATGTTAAATTTTTTATTAAAATTATATAATAAATTTACCATTTCGTAATAATAATAGTAATAATAATAAAAGGGGGACATATTAAAAATATGAAAATTTTCCAACTTTTATAATTTATGCCAGAGCAATCATAATAATGCTCTTTTTTCTCCCCTACTTATTTTCTTGAGTCATTTCCCCCAATATTTAACTAAGATTAAATAGGAAGAAAACTACTCTTATAAAAAAGTAGTAGAAGTATGAAAAGAGGGTGTTACTAATAATAACTGGAATAAAATATAAATGTTGGCAACTCTGAGTTATGAGATGTTTAACTTCGCATCAATCTGTAGTAAAAAAATGTATCAGAAACAAGGTATTATAAACAACTTTTTAACAGATAAATTCAAAACTTTTTGTGTTTTTAAAAAGAATTTTCAACCTACAAAAAAAAAAAAAAAAAAAAAAATCCCATTCCTACATTAAATGCTGAGCTGAAAATCCCTACTGTAGGGAGAAGTCCCCACATCTGGCAACACTGATTTTTAAAAAATTATCTGTTTCATTCAATACTTCTAAAAAAAATCTGGTGTGAAATCACCGCACGGCTTCCATTACACACTACTACACCCATGATATCAGGGATGGAACACGGGAGCAGAATTCATACCACTATCAATGTAAGAAAATTTTCTACCTCTTAAATCAACGATATTATAGGTAGATAAATTTCTTCAACAGATTCCGGTATGAATACTGCGCCCGTGTTCCATCCCTGTGATATGTGTTTTTGGGAGAGAATGTGATCATAAAAAATAAAAGTGTCCTAAAGACGTAGAAACCTAAAATTATTCAGGTATGAGAAACTTTACACATTTTCAAAGACATATAAAACGAAGCGTAAAAAATAAGAAAAAAAAATGGTAGAGTTATTTTTTGAAACACAAATTTCCGAGATTAGAGGATGACCTACCTAAGCAGGATGACTGTAATTTTCTTCTAATAACGACGTATTACATGAGAAAGAAATGGATTTATATAACAATTTTCAAGAAAATCATTAGAGCCGTTTTTGAGATACCAACTTTTACAGAAAATCAATTATTGACCGTAAAACAATAATTTCATACAAAAGGATATTTAAAAGTGAGTTAATATGGCGAGTTTGAAAAAAATCCGTACAGCCGTTTCTAAAGGAACGCTCTTGCGAGACCCTAAATTGAGCTATTTATACAAGACGCCTATCAATTTTTCTGGACTAACCAACTATATCATTCGAAAGGACATCTAATAGAGTGTTTATGTAGCAAATTTGAAGAAAATCGTTTGAGCCGTTTTTGAGATACGACTTACGGTCCCACTTCCGGTTTTTCAATTTTCATCAAAATATGGATAATTCATCTGTACACCAGACCTGTCTCAATTCTGAAGTTTTGTAGTTCTATCTTTATTTTTTCTGAGATATGATAGCCAGAAGATTTCGGATATACATCCACACACACAAACTAACCAATCACGAAAAACCACTTTCTTGGACTCAGGGGGCCTTAAAACGTGTGAATCAGGTGAAATCTCGATATCGAATTTTTGGACCAAATTCAATACTTCTATTACCTATGGTAGTAGTGTAATGGAAGTAATAAATTAAATCAGAAACATGTGTATCCTTCGTAAATATGCCTAAAACATCTTTATATATCAATATTATATTACTCAAGCTATAGCGACACTAAGAAAATTCGTGAGAGCACAGAAAATGGTATACAATACAACGTGCAGCGTAAAAAGTTCAGCAAACGAATGTTGACAATTTAAACAACGGTGATCTGCTGGTTAGCGTTCAACCGTATGCATTTAGATAAACTTGCAATCTAATGTTTGTACAAACAGCCTTTAGAAAAAAACATAAAAAAAAGTCGCACGCTTTCCTTTCTGGTGTAAAAAACTTATGTTAAATTTGATATTAAATATAATGGTTAACGTCATAAACTGTATTATTTAGAACATTTTACAGATTTTATTGCGTAATTGCATAATTGTCAACATTTTAATTTATTCCGGAGCATTGTTAGCTCCGCCTTTAATTCGCAACATTTTATTTATAGAATATTTTTCTCTAATTCATATACACCGCGCGACAAAATGATAGGTACAAAGGGTTTTTTCTTTGATTTTTCATAAAATAACATAATCTAAATTGAGCTTATCATTTATATTTATCATAAAATAACACTATTCCCAGACTAACATATGTTTTAGGACTAAAATTTTTCTAATATTAGACTACACACAACGAAAAAAAGGTAGGAACAAAGTTTTTTTTTTTTTTAATTTTTGAATATGATTATTTTGAATATGATTATTTTGAATATGATTCAATTATTTAGTATGTTTTTGATATGATAATATTTTGTTATGATAATAAATGATCAGCACAATTTAGATAATGTTATTTAAAGAAAAATTAAAAAAAAAAAAAAAACCTTTGTTCCTATCTTTTTGTCGCGGTGTGTAGGCTTTAATTAGAAAAATTTTAGTCTTAAAACTTTTCTAAATTAGACTTAAAACAAAAATTAGTCCGCGAATAGTGTTATTTTATGATAATAATAAATGACAAGCACAATTTAGATAATGTTATTTTTTGAAAAATCAAAGAAAAAACACTTTGTATTTGTACCTATCTTTTTGTCTCGGGGAGTACATACTTGCAAACATATTAATTATGCATTAGAATATTTTTATTTATTTATTTATTTATTTATTTATTATTATTTTAGTACACGCTCCCTTTTCTACACCAGTATATGTTTTGAGTGTTTTTTCTTCTTATTTAATGGTATTTAAATTACGCGACAATTACTCTAAAATAAAAAAGGAAAGGTACGGAAAAAAGGGCTATGTACAAAAAAAATTCTTGTTCATAATTAGGATGTTGGCAAGAATAAACGTATAACCACTATAAAGAAAAATGTGGCATGGAAAAAAAGGCGTGGCTAAAAATGTTGAGGAATAAATTACAATCTTGATATCTCTGTAATTGTGAAGTTTTAATTCATTCTGGAAAATTTTTAGCTCCACCTTTGTTTCCCATAACTTTATTGATAGAATAATTTTCTCCAATAATAATAGTAATAAAAAAAGTGGTATGGAATGAAGATGGGGCTGTAAATACTCCGCATTAAGATAATAATGGTTTCTCTATTCTATCTTAGATTATTTTTAAAATTGTAGGATTTTAAATAATTATCTGTTTTGTTTCTAAAAATAAATTAAACCGGAAACGTATGTATCCCTCCTAAATGTTCTTAAAACATGGTCATTATAACAGCATTTTCTTACTCAATGGGTAACCACACTAAGAAAGTTCGTACCCACACAGAAATGTAAACAACGAATTGAAGAAACGCCCAGAACGTGAACGACACTCATTTTAATCAGTGCCGATCTGCTGCATAGTGTTCAACCGCATGGATTGAGTGAACTGTTCCGATTTTTTATTAAGATACAGCTTAAGAAAAATTATAAATGAGTAAATATCTTTCTTTTTATGCAAAAAAAAAAAAAAAAAAAAAAACAGAGCGTGCAAACTTTCTTTCTTTTTTTTCTAATTATAACATCGCTTTCACATTATTCAATTATATCTGATAGATGCCAACATTTTAATTTATTTCGGAGTATTTTTAGCCCCGCCTTTATTTCGCACCACTCTATTTATAGAGAATTTTCTCCAATGACTCCAACATCCTAATTAATATTCCGTAGTGTTATTAGTCATGCCCTTGTTTACACACCAGTAAATTTTTAGAGTAATAGTCTCCAAATTCAATTGCGGTTAAATAAGAAGAAAATTACTCTAAAATGATACTGGTGTAAAATAAAGGGCGGGGCTAACAATACTACGGAATATTAATTAGTATGTTCGAGTCTCTGTAATCAGAGACCCCAACATACTAATTAATATTCCGTAGTATTGTTAGCCCCGCCTTTTCTTTCACACCAGTATCATTTTAGAGTATTTTTCTTCTTATTTAATCGTAATTATATTTGTAGACTATTACTCAAAAAATTTACTGGTGTATAAAAAAGGGCGTGACTAACAACGCTACGGAATATTAATTAGGATATTGGAGTCTCTACAATATATAATTTCCATAAAATAAGAAAAAATTACTTTAAAAAAATAAGTGGTATGGAATAAAGGCGGGGCTAAAAATATTCCGGAATAAATTAAAATATTGGCATCTATGATATATTCGATAAATTTTCGATTTCGATAAATGTCCAACTATCGTAAAACTGGTATCGTACAAATCCGCAGATTGATACTGCGAATTCGAGAAATGGATGAGTGCCGAGAACCCAGGGTCCAAACTAACATGACCCCACACCAGACGATGGGTAACAGACTGAAATACAAGTATCAAATGATATAAAAAAAAGTTTTAATTAATTAATAAAGAAATAAATAAAGAAATAAAAATAAAATGAGGACTAGGAAAGATAACCAGGAGGAAAAATAGGTCATTGCAATTGACTAGGAAAAAGAAAAAAAGCAGTTTTCCATTTAAGGAAGAGCCTGCTCTCCGAAAACTTACCAGAGAATTTCTATTTTGGTCATTAAATTATCAGCAATTTTCATTCTATTTAGTACGGATTTGAATTTATTGATTAATTCGGTAAAATGTGGAACATGAATTTCGTTAGCGATACCATTTAAGATGTTATTTAACTCATAGATATAGTAATTTATAAAGATCTATCATCCCATTCTTATCATGCAAAAATTTTTGATGCCGAAAATTTTTTTTGGCGTCAGCCATATAGTGGTATTGAACCCATTGAAACTCGGCATTTGTAATAGAATAGAATAGAATATTGATGAATTTCCAAAGTGTGGAAATATTGTGTCTTTTAATTCTTCTGATAAATTTATGAAAAGAAATGGATACGTTATCGTAAAGGTAAATTATATTTGACTAAATTATGAACAATATAATTTTTATAATCAGTTACTTTGTTATTATTATGATTATGAACTAAAAACTGGTTTGATTTTTAATAGAATACGTTCTTAAAAGTTTGATATTTTTTAAGATTTTCTGTTAGTAAGTAATATAGAATTTTCAAAATTCTTTTAAATATAGTTAGCAGCGGCGTAGGTAAAGAACGTTAGTTTTAGTATATAAAGAGTTTAACTTTAAATATCAACTAAATTAATAAATATATAAAAGAAAAAAAGAAAGAAAGAAAAAGAAAAAGAAAAATGAATTTGAAATTGTATCCGCAGTTTTTCATTCACCTTTAGTACATAAATTATTCATAAATTATTATTTTTCTGTGTGTATTCACTCGGAGAAAGACGACCATATTGTGGACTTTTCTCGGAGTAAAAAGGCATCATCCCCCCCCCCATAATGTTCAATTTATGTCTTATTAATATATCTATGATTTAATTTAGGCAGTTGGCTAGGAGCGTTTTGCTGAGAGTATAAATAGGAGGGAGTAGTTACCTGAGTGTATGATATTTCTGATTGGTCCGAGGGCGGAGTCTTAGTAGGAAGCTTAGGGAAGCCGGATTTAATAATTTTTGTGGCATATCTATTTTCAGGAAATTTAGGACCTGCGATAACTCGCGAGATGGTCTTCTCCACAATTACAACATTTTTTCTCAATAAGATTTTCCTTGCCATGATTACAATCTTTGGTAAGATGCTCCCCTGAGCATTTCACACATCTAGTCTTCATGTGGGAGTTCTTTGCTGAATTCATGAATAATTGACATTATAACATTGTTGTGTTTTAGTGGGGTTAATTTTCAATAGCAATTCTATAATACATAAGCTTTTCGATTTAGAAGATAGATTTACTGCGACCGTTATTTGGGAGATGAATTTGGAATAACGGAATGGCTGTTTAGTTTTAAGACTTACGAGGCGATTAATTTTTAGGATTTCAAAGTAAGTTTAGCAAGAGCGTCTTCAATGTCAAGTTGAGCAGTTTCAGTTGGGAGTCCCCGGATGACAGCTTTAGGTTGCGCATAAGCCCAATCATTTTTGAGGTAATATTGTAAGATCATTTCGTCGAGTTTAGATGTTATAATGCCATGAGCTTCATTAGAGTCCGGAAATAGTTTAACGAATTTTCCTGCGAAGTTTGAACGGACTTTATTGAATAATAAAGTACGTAAACTAGGCAATACTTATTGCATAATATAATTTTTTAAATTGTTCTCTTAATGTCTTAATGTTCTACATTGTATTGTACGTATATATGGGGGGGGGGGAATCCTTTATTAGTAATTGAAAAGGAAAATGTTAATGCAAACAATTTCGAAAAATAATTTAAAATAAAACAAGATAAAATAAATAAATAAATAATATATATATATATATACATATAAAAAAGGAGGCACTCGTAAAAGATTACTTTATTATTATTATTTAAAGAAAGCATTATGCCGTGTTCTATAAAATAAATCCAACGCAGACGACATCATTCACAAAAGTTTTAACCATTTAAACAAAATACGTTTGTAATTGCTTTAAAACCGAATATTTAACTAAAATACAAAAAATAAAATAACATTTAGAAATGAACTAATATAATATTATACTAGCTTGTTCTAACCTCTTAATAAATGAAAACAACCGAATTCTAAATTCTATAGATTTACAGTCGTTTCGTAATGAATGAAAATTTGAAAATTTTTTGATTCAGTTATCGTGTAAAATAAGTTTTCGAAAAATACTTTTTAAAAATTAAATGTAGTGTATATTTCTTACAATAAAATGCAAGAAAATATGCAAAATATGAAGATTATAAAAATACATGAACTTTTCCGTTTAGATTAAAAATTCTTATTCGAAAATAAAATTTTTTATTCAAGCACAAATTCTATTTTAATTTTAAATATGGTGCACCGCGTAAATAAACAAATTTCATTCCAGCATGCGCAGTTTCAGCCATAGTCTTTCTTCATCGCATGCACCAGATGGCCTTGCCACTCATTAGTGACGTAACCACGGTACTCTTAGCTCCATTGTAGTAAATTCGCCTAAACGTTCTCGCTTTGGAAGAGGCAATCTGCTGAACAGCATTCAATCGTATGTACAGCTGTGTGACAAAATAATAGAAACATCTTAATTTTTTATGTGTTATGGAATATCTTGAAAAATACTTAATGTTATGTTCTTGAATTTTGGGAAAAAAGAAAACATGTTTTTCTTCATGTATTTCAGCAAAGGTTTTGTCACGAAGGCTGTTAGGCGACGGAAAACAAATCCAATAAAATAAAAATTATTTGTGATTACACTGTAACTGGGAATGCATCGATTCATCTGCAAATTTTATGTATGGTTTAAAATGAATATACGTGTATAGAGTTTTGTGAGGATGGCTCGAATATTTAAATAGTTGTAATTATTTTATTAAAAAATGCAAAAATATTTGGCAGTTTTTACTTTATAACTCTAAAAGTTTTTCTCTAAAGTTCATGAAACTTCCCGAAAACAAGACAAAATGTGCTTAAATCATTATACTATAGTTTAAAACTAATATTAAATTATTTGGAAAGTTTTTCGTTTTCGTTTACTAACAGGCTTTACCCGCTTAGATGGGAACTATATTTAAATGATTTCTTTTTAGTATATTAAAATCACACAATCAACAGATTGGGAAGAAAATCATATTTATTGAAATTTATTTTTCCGACTTACAAGGAGAGGTCACGACATGGAAAATTCAAATCGGGACGAAATTGCGCAGGATTGTAGTATACTATGAGGGTAACAACATATTAAAGCAGTAGGACCCACTATCCACAAAATTTCGAGAAAAAAGCATTTAAAGTTTCAGTAATCTTTAAATACAAGTTATTTCGTAAACGAGAAAGTGCTTCAGTGGTGTGATCTTAAAGCGCGAGTCTGCTAGCCAGACGACTTGAGTTCGAGGCTACCTCGAGACAAGTTTTTTTTTTTTTTTTTTTTCCTACTTTGACTGTTTATGTAATCTAAACTTTTTATTTATTTTTACTTTATTTTACAATTCAATTCAAAATTTGAAAATTTTAATAAATTATTTAATTTTCTTGAGTATAAAATAACTTTTTCTATTTTTAATATTTATAACTTCAAAATACAATAAATTTCTATAACTTAAAAAATAAAGTTTAGTTTTACAAAACCCTAAATAAGAAACAAAGAAAAACAGACAAATATTAAAATAATTAAAAAATAAGCAAGCTGTAAACAAAGTGTAAAATAGTTAGCAGGTGTTCCCTAAATGTTGGTTTGAGCTTCCTGATTTTGTTTGAATGTGTATAAATTACGTAAACGCTTCTAGCTTGTTAATAGTAAAGGACAGGTGGAATTTTATTTTGTGCAAGGAATGATAAAAAAAAAGGAAGTCGTTATCGAAAAAGAAACGATGTGCATTAACATTTAAAATCTACATTTAAAGATAACATTTCTTTACCTGTAATAATTTAATTAATACTATAATTTTTCAAGAAACTGTATTGATTGGAGAAGTAATTATTTAATTTGGATAGTAATTATATATGCAATTAAAATAATCATTTCTCTGTATTATTATTATTTTTTTAAATTTAAAAAATAAAATGTACTATTGTTTCAAGCATACCTAAAATAAAATAATATATATTTCGATAAATAATCAAAAACAGTTTCTTTAGTTTTACCTTATTTTACAGTTAAAATAAAACTAAAATTTATTTTTTAAGTTATAGAAATTTATTTTATTTTTAAGTTATAAATATTAAAAATAGAAAAAATTATTTATTTTATATTTAAAAAAATTAAATAATATTTTATTAAAATTTTCAAATTTTAAATTGAATTATAAAATAAAGTAAAAATAAATAAAAAGATTACATAAAAAGTTAGATAGGAAAAAAAAAAAAAAAAAAAAAAAAATAGCAGCCTCGAGGTAGCCTCGAACTCAAGTCGTCTAGCTAACAGACTCGTGCTTTAGGATCACACCACTGGGGCGCTTGCTCGCTTGCGAAATAACTTGTATTTAAAGATTACTGAAACTTTAAATGCTTTTTTCTCGAAATTTTGTGGATAGTGGGTCCTATTGCTTTAATATGTTGTTACCCTCATAGTATACTACAATCCTGCGGAGTTTTGTCCCGATCTGAATTTTCCATGTCGTGACCTCTCCTTGTTAGTGAAAATAATGCCTGGACCGGGAGTCGATCCCCAGATCTTTGACTTAAAATGTCAAGGCTCTACCAATTGAGCTATCCAGACCGACAACCGGTGGACATTACTCACTCAGACAACTTTTAGGCAGAAACATCTGGTCTATCATGTAGATAGCTCGACAGAAATAAGCCGCAGGTAAAGGAAAACACCATTAAACAATGGAAGAATTACAGTATATTAAAATCACACAATCAACAGATTGGGAAGAAAATCATATTTATTAAAATTTATTTTTCCGACTGAGTGAAAAAATAGTGCCTAAAGTTTGTCTGAGTGAGTAATGACTACCGGTTGTCGGCCTGGATAGCTCAATTGGTAGAGCCTTGACCTTGTAAGTCGAAGATCTGGGGTTCGACTCCCGGTCCAGGCATTATTTTCACTCAGCCAGAAAAATAAATTTCAATAAATAAGATTTCTTTTTAATTGAAAAATTCAAACGTTTAAATAAGTATATTTCGATTGGCGACTACTTTCGTCACAGCTTGAGTATGGGACCTCCTTGGCAATATCAAACATTTTTTTAACGACTCGAATCTCGCAAGGGCGAAGGAAAGGGAGGGGCTCAGGGGGCTCAAGCCCCCCCCCCCCCCCCTATTTCTTATGAAATTTTCTTTTAATGCCAAATGAAAGAATCACCAATTTAAACTTAAAATTAATGCCTTATAAATGTTCATAATTAGTGATATTTAATAATTAATACTAATAATTAATGAATATTAATTAACATCTAATTATTAATTGATTTTCTTAAGATTAATTTTGAGTCATTTTTAAAATGAAATTTTTTGAGCCCCTCCCATGATTTTTGAATTGCTACGCCCCTGCGAATCTGTACAACAAAACTAAATTAGAACTAATATTCTCGGAAATAGTCCAATAGAAGTGTAATTCTTCGGATATTCGGGAAACAGTTGAAGCTCTTACTCATACAGTAAATATATTTTTAAGAATATTTAATATAACAAAGGTGAAATTTAAATAGAATTTGATTTGATGGGTCTGATTTCACCAGTTTCACCTCTGCGAGTATGCAATGTGTTCACTGTAATCAATGTTGTGTTCTTTTTTCAATTTTAATTTCTTTATATGAGCGCAGCGGTGCAATACTTTCATCTTTTAGTATAACACTCACATTTATATATAAAAGAAAAATATGTCCGTCTCCAAAAATGCGGAAATTTCGGCCAAAAAATGCAAAATTGTGATATGCAAAATTGAATAACATAAATAATGGCGACTGAAACTTAAAATGTACATGTTCGAAAATAATTAAATGCATAAATCTGATATGAGTGATCAATCTGATACTTTCCTCAATTTCAGAGCCAAAAATTCCCCTTAATGGACCCTCATCCTTTGAGGGGGAAAAGTGATCCAGTATAATTTGAATGCTGATTTTGATATTGCTGGTTTCAGATATTAGTAAAAATTTCGCTATCCATTTCTTTTTTCCCTTTCAGTGCTTGTATCCATACCTGTTTACTTTCTCATTAACACTTTCGCGACCGCTGACGTCATTCGAAAATCGCTAACTACACCAGTGGGCGTTTCCTTACGTTACGTAGGTTACATTATTTCTTAACAATATGCGCAAAATTCACATTTGTACAATCAACGCACTATGAATAGAAATATTTTCATTAGAAAGTATGTATTGTAATGTATAATCATATATATTATAAATATGAATAGAGTAAACATTGATTTATAGTAATGTAATATACAAGAATAACGCCCACATGCAGAGCTTTCTGTCAAAAATACAAAACATGCGTTCGTGAAAGTGTTAATATATCATAGCACTGTTAATAATCGCCCCTTATTCTACACCACCTTATTTTAAGAATAATTTTCTCTAAATAAACTTACGATAACATAAGAAGAAAACTGCTAGAAAAAAAAAAAAAAAAAAAAAAAAAAAAGGCGGTTACTAACGGTACTGAGGAACTTTAATTAGTGTTGTTAGAAAGTATTTTTTTTTTTAATCTCGTCTTTAAATGTAGGCATTCTAAAAAGACTAATCTCATGTTGTATATATACAAATATCTATATATATATATATATATTGCTCTTTTTAACTTTTATTTTTCCACTTTTATTTTATTTATTTATTTTTTTAATTTAAATTTTGAACTTTTTAAAAAAGATTTTTATACTTTTTGAATTTCTCGCAATAACATGTAAATGGTTAGAAATAGGACAGCCTACCTATTACGGTTAGTGCTAAACAAGAGAAAACACCATTTTTGCCAACATAACCCGGAAGATTGATAGTTTCCGCCCCTTTTTGTACACCACTTAATTTTTAGAATAATTCTCTTCAAATATATTTACGATTATATAAGAAGAAAAGTATTCTGAAAAAAGACTGGTGTGAAAAAGTAGGCAGAAAGGGGCGGGACTAACAATATTCCGGTATAGGTTTGCAAGTATGCAACACACACTTGACATTAAATAAAGCCAACAGACGAAATTTTGCGCACGCTCTGACGTCACCAAATCTAGTCCCATACCATTCACTCGCATTTCAGGTTTCTAACTTTAAACTCCTGCCCCTCTTTTTCAAATTCTCCACATTCCTTTCATTTCAGTCTTTTAGTAAATCGCGTATGCATCTTCTAGTACCTGCACGTGTTCTAAAAAGGAATATTTCTTTGTTACTGTTATTACATATTTTTTAAAAGGATTAATATTTATAAAAGAAAGTGTTTTATCTTGACAATTCTAATTTTTTTTATATTCTTAAAAATTTGTATCAGTTACTCAATAAATTTTTAGTTGATTTTAATAATAATGGAGATACAACCATACAATTTAGCACGTGAAAAATCTTTGTAACACCGAACTTGAATCTATATATAATATTATTTCTTGTTTTTTTTTTTTTTTTTTTGTCTTTGTTAATGGTTCAGTATTTAGAAATATTTTGATCTGCTTATTCAGTGCTATAATACACGACAATATACATGAAGGAATAATTAATACAGGTTCGCGTGTTTGTGAATTTTTTGACACTTTTAAATATTACTCTCATTTTCTGCAATTTCATAGTTTATTTATTTAATGTTAGTGTCAGACCGAAGAAATAATTAAAGTATATTCCTCCCCCTTTTTTTACGTATTATATAACATTTTAAACTGTATCAATAAAATATTCTAATCTTTTTAATTTAGAAATTTATCAAAAATGAATATTTTTATCCTATGATTAATTTTACTACATTAGACTATTTAATTTCTAATAAATTATTCTTATTATTTATTCTTATTATTATCTTAGACATTTATACGATTCTAATTACGAAAACACAGATAAATAAATCTTATCTGAAGAAAAAATCGTACATATATTGCTTAAATGAAAAAAATATATTTTAAATTCAATGCTTAATAACTAGTTCTGCAGTTTGAACTTTTTAATGAAATATTAACTGTCCAAAAGAAAAAGAAATTAAAGCTTTTCTGACTTGGAAACTGCCAGGCCATATAGAAGCCGATTGTATAAATAAAAGCCGAACAAACAATCAAGCGTATCATCATAACCCGATTACAAAGCAAATGAAAATGGTGTACAGCGAAGAAATGTTATGAATTTATCCAAAACGGAAGACAAGATAAAATCAAAAATACGTATGTTTACTATAAATGAGAATTCCACAAAATTAATCATTGATACGGCAAGTGATATCAGTTTAATAAATGAAGAATATTACAACGAAATTGGCGCACCTTAATTATCCGAAGAAGGTATGTGTATATTGAAGGGAATTGGCGAAAAGAAATGACGCCAATAGGTGTCTTTAAACATGAAATACAAGTAGACGGAGTGAAGTTAACGGATGATTTTCATGTAGTGACAAATCTAGACTGTGATTTGTTAGTTGGTGTAAATGCGATATTCAGATACAATTTAATAGTTACAGAAGATGAAGCCCATTTTGCTCTATCACCCACCATTTTTTAGGAACAGCCCCCTATTTTTATCATTTTTCGGTGATTTTATGGCTATAAATTTAGTTTTTAGGAGAGGGAGAATTATTTTCACCGTTAAATATCTACTGAGGGGCTACAGAGTTGTAAAATTCTAAAACAAGGGATTTTTTTTTTTTTTTTTTTTTTTTTGGAGGGGGCGGAGAAATATGCCACTGAAATTATGCATTATATATCTTGCATTTTTTTAATCTGCTATTAATGTTATTGTTTAAACTTTATATATTTTTTAATTTTAGGTGTTAAAATAATTATTTTTCATTCTTCAAATCAAATTCATGGTCATAAAATTATCGAACAGGGACAGAAATTGAGGGAGAGGGTGGTGTATCTAGAAAACGGTGGGTGAGTGGGCAAAATGGGAGCTATATTCGGATTCAGAAAGTCATTTTATAGAAGAATCAGCAAAAATGGTATCAGATCTCGGATTTCTTTTTCTTTTTTTTTTTTTTTTTTTTTTTTTTGTGAGCAGCGTAATATAATGATTGTTGATTACAAATAAATATTAATGAAACGTCCTATCACTTTCTTTTTTTCCCTTGTCTTCCATTATCGCCCCCCCCTCCTCTTGCCTTTTTTTAGAAGAACCGGATTGTTTGTTCTTGATTTTGTAACAATTTTGTATTGATTTTTTTTTTTTTTTTTTTTTTTTTTTTTTTTTCAGCAATATTAGTTTTTCTTTTTTTCTAATAATTTTAAGCAATTAAGTGTAATAGAAATTACAGCACACTAGGGAAAAATTTTTGAAAAAATAAGACCCAGACCCATTAATGCTAAATTTAATAGCCTTTCTAATCCAATAATAACCAACAATTTTGAGAAGTGATACTTCTTATATATATGATTTATTCTGGGTTTGAAGATAACCGTTATAATTAAAATTAAGTTGTAGATATTGAATCAAAAATTCCCTAAAATTGTAAACAATGGTAACACTTTTAGATGAACTGATATTCAATTCATTCTATCGACGTTTTTTTTTTTTTTTTTTTTTTTTTTTTAATTTAAAAGTTATTTGTGTGAGGTTTTTCATATAAGTATTTCAATATTTTGCGCTAATAAATTATAGGAAGGATTTTTTTCTAACGCTTGCAAATGCGAAATTAAAAAGTATTTAGTAAAAATGCTTAAAAAGGCCTAAGGAACAATTGTCAATATTCTTCTTGAATATCATAAACACAATAAAAGATTATGCCTTTTCACCATGTAAGAGTTATATTAACTTTAGGCAAATAGTTAATTTTTAACTACTATCTAATTGAATCAGTAAAAGTTACTTTGGCAGCAGAAAAAGACACTTTATTTTTTTTATTTTTTTTTTCTGCATTTTTATAGATAGTACATTTCTGAAACTACACTTGAGGAATGACCTCATTACTGCCATATATCAGAAGAATTGTCAAGTTTCTGGTGCTTGCAAAACATAAAAATTTTGCTATTGTCCCATTCATCCCCATTCTTCCCTATAAATGAACATATATAAAATCTCAAATCATAATGTTCAAATTATACATAATTGTTTCTTTGAAAATGCCCCGCAGGGATGGAAAACTGGCGCAGAACTCATACCTTATATTTTTAAAATAAAATGATTAATATTAAATGTATTATTTTACAGCAATTAAGAAAGAAAAAAAAAAAAAAAAACTTTTGTTCTCAATTATATGCCCTCTCCTCAGAGTTGCTAGACTGTGGGATGTTTTATTCAGTAGTTACCAATAAGTTTGAGAAATGATATTTGATATACATAAAAGACGATTAATCTTCTAAGGCAAAGTTACAACTAAAATTTATTAATGGATATTGAATAAAAAATTTTCAAATCGGTCAACACCACCTTCTTTAGCTAATCAATTTAATTTTCAAACAGCATTAAGATATAAAATTACTAATAGGTTTCCTTTAATCTTACATTATCTTCAAAAATGTAGGTTTCAAAAAATCATCTGTTTTATTTAATAGTTCTAAAAGTAAATTAAATAAGACCATATAGTCCGTGAGGCGACAGGCCAAATTATGCTTAGAAATTAAGTTTCGTTTGCCACATCTGGTAACAAAGAAATTGCTTATTTTTCTAAAAGGTAGATGTATATAGAGTAGAAAAATACAATGTTCTCTAAAAAAAAAAAAAAAAAAGAGTTGCGCATTATTATTTTACAAGCAAAAAAGAAAAAATCCGATGCAGCCATACTTTCATAAGAGCTATTTAAATGCTTTCTTTTTCATTTTATTTTCCTAAAGAAGAAAAAGAAAGAAAAGTGTTACTACCTATAAAAATAAATATGAAAAAATAACTTTTTTTTTTTCAAAGTAAATTAAATGATAAAAATAAATATGAATAATAAATAATATGCATTTTAAGTAGAATGCCAAATGATTATGCAAAAAAAAAAAAAAACCTTTATTTTTTAAACCCTATATTTTTAACTAAGTATTATAATGTATATTATAATATATGTATTTATCACTTCCCTTCAAATATAATTATTCATGTACTGTAAATATTAATTTTATTTTTTATTTATAGATTACTTTTTTGTAATGGTAATCTAGTAAGAATTATTCCTTCAATAAACAATCACTGTGTAATATATAATAAAAAAGAATATCGTAAAACTTTTCGTGTAAAAATTTTAATAATGTCTAGAACCAAATAAAATACTTTCTTTTAATAAAAGTATTACTTTTAATTAAACACAGGGTAACCATAATATGTTTTCAGGAAAAAGAGTTAAATTTTGTTGATGTTTATTTCAATATAATAAGGGCACCAAAAAGAATAATGAATAATAATAATCACAATAACATTAATTTAAAAAAAATAATAATAATAAACAACGGAATATTTATGATATATATATATATATATATATATATAATATTATGTTTGAAATATATGCACAGACTAGTGAAATAATAAGCAGTACTTTCAAGTCAAAAGAAAATGCATTAAAAATATTTGGAGATGAGTTACTTTATTATGTTATTTTCTGTTTTATTTATAAATAAACACATAAATAAATCATGTATACGTATGTACACACACACACACACACACACATATATATATAAATATATATATATATAACAAAAAGTTGTTAAAATGAGTGAATATTATATACAGTATATTTATAATCAATAAATCACGTTTTTCTTTTTTATTGGACAGCTGAAAATGTTATTTTTCCAGCTTTTCTTCTTCTTCTTCTTCTTTTTTTTTAAATAAAATTATTATTATTATTATTATTATTATTTTTCATACATCATGTTACAAATAATCTGATAAATAAGAGTGCCAAAGAATTTTTTGTTTCATTAAATATTAAAACAATTAAAAGCCTCAGAATAGCATGAATAATGAATTGGCAATTTTTTTTTTTTTTTTTTTTTTTTTTAATGACACATAGAGAATAAAATTGGCTTTTTTTTTAGTGTTATACTTCTCTTGAATGATAATCGTCTATATTAAAAGGAGACTTGGCGCTGGATTATTAAAATCAATAAAAATTACAACGTCATAAACACCGAAGAGAACGAAATATGGAAAGCATACAGCTGCTTCGGTAGCTTTTAGCGTACCGTCTTCAGTGCATTTGACTTTGTAATTTTTATGGGTTTTGATAATCGTCTATATTTATCAGGGAAGATAACTTTAATAAATTATTTTTCCTGAATGAATTTGTATATAAGAAATTATAGAAGAAAGTCATGTGATGGCTACAACATGCTAGATTTTTATGAATTTTTAATGCGATTTTCCCATTTGGGAACAGTTACCTTAAACAGATAATTAATTGATGAATAAGTAACTAATGTAAATAACATTTTAAAACTATAAAATTAGGTCATTAACACAGCAAACTAAAATAATGCTAAATGCATAAAGAAATGCACTGAAGACGATACGCTAAATAGCTGTATGCTTCCCATATTTTGTTCTCTTCGGCATTTCTGACATTGTAAAATTTATTGGTTTTGATAATCGTCTATATTTATCAGGGAAGATAACTTTAATAAATTATTTTTTCCTGGGTGAATTTGTATATAAGAAAATATAGAAGAAAGTCATGTGGTGGCTACAACATGCTAGTTTCTTATGAATTTTTAATTCGATTTTCCCATTTGGGGACATTTACCTTAAACAGATAATTAATTAATGAATAAGTAACTGGTGTAAATAATATTTTAAAACGATAAATTAGGTCATTAACACAGCAAACTGAAATAATGCTAAATGGAAACGTAAATAAAAAAAAGTAGCAAAACACAGAGTAAGATATTTCCAGAATTTAGAGAGGATTTATTAAAAAAGAAAAAAAAAAAAAAAAAAAAAGGAGGGAAAAAAAAAATAGCCCTCTCTCTTACTTGAAACTTTTGTCCATTCCACTTACTTGAAGCCCAGATCTGTTTATGCACCAGTAGTAAACAAGGAAAATTATTACTTCAGCTATCTGGTTAAAAAGCACCCAGCCGGCAATCTCAACATCTGAAACTGCAGTGGGTAAAACTTAAGGCGATGACAATTTCAAGAAAACAGGAATCATATTTTGGCAGGCATTTCACGCTGTTAGAATTAATTGCAAGAGAAAAATGGAAGCCCATTTTAAGATAGTGTTCAATTAAAGAGGCGTCTAAATTAATCATCCCCCTAAACAATGCAATACTTAAATTGCAACTAAATAATTTATTTAGTTCTTATTGTCTATTAAATTCTTTTCCATTCGCAAATGGTTAAAGTCGATGATATCCGATGTTCAAATATATATTCAAATTAAACTTATTAAGATTTTTAGCCACAATGTGCTATTTACCATCCAGATTAAGCCATTCTGATTGAGATTGAAGAACATTTTCAAAACTTTTTTTTTTCCAAAAAATCGATTATTTTCTCATTATTTAAATTCTCAACAAGATGTATACAGCACGGTACAACAGCCGCCCTTTTCTTTGTTTGCAAACATCGAATCGAATAATTGAATTTGCGTTTTAAAAAAGTTAGAAAGCAATTAAATTGGAATCAGTTTAATAAATTTATTTTAATTCATTAAAAAAAGGAACTAATAATTATTCAGTTCGATGATTAAACTTTTATTTTTGTATTTTGAAAAAGAATGTTTTGCTTAACAGCGCCATCTCTTGACATGTTCATTTAAAAGAAACTATCTCGGAATGACAACAGGAATGCATGTTATGTTTTTATGAAGAAAAAATTAATGTGCAAGTTCTTTTTGAAAGCAAATTTTTGAAAGAAATATGTAAAAACCCATGTGTGAAAATTCACTTAGTTGTGTGATATGGCAAACGAACCTGAACGATATCAGCTCTCGCCCCACTGACCTTGCATCCTTCGTGAATATTCCTAAAACATGTTCTTTACATGAACATTATTTTACTCAGCGGATAGAAAGGAAAATAAATAAAAAATGGTCAAATCGTGTTCGGAATATCTCAAAACGTGTAATTCCATCGAAAATTGGAGATCGAATAATTTAGCGAATCCAGTAATTTCTTTTTATGTACATAGAAGAAAAAAAAAAGAGCCTCTGTATGTGACTGCACTTGCATGCCGTCGAACAGAAATATTTGATTAATTCAAATTAATATTTAAAAAAAAAAAAAAAAAAGGGACTAATGTGCAAGTTGTACCTCACGGGACTAATGTGCAAGTTGCACCGAACGAACAAACTATTTCTTTCAACGAAAATGCCTAATATATCGTCTAATAAACTAATGCCTAATGAACGTCTAATATATCGTATCATATTATATATCGTATTTATCGTAATATAACTCAATACTTATTTCGCCTCCTTCTTCGACTCGTTTTAATACGCATTTTTTATATGCATGAGCAGCCCCCGAAAAGCAAAAACATTAAATTCATTCTTTTACTTATTTTTATTTCATATTATTTCACGCGCATTTTTTATTTCCTAATTCAAAATTAAAAAAAAAAAAAATAATAATAATAAAGACCTTTTTCGATATCGCTTTTAATGATACTGATTATTATTAATTTTCTTTTCTTTTTCATTCAATAATAATAATAAAAATAGATAAAAAATAAAATAAAAAAAAAGATTTTGATGAAATTCTGGCAAAAGCAGAATTTCGTTTAGGACGGAAGACTATTAGTTTTTTTTTTTCTTATTTCAAATTATAACATCGCTTTCAAATTATTCAATTATATTTTAGATTTCGACGAATGTCCAACTATCGAAATCGACAAAGCAAAAACCCCAGATTGAGACTCATAGGCCCTCAGTCCTAATAAAAAAAATCGCGGCAGTTACAAAAAAAAAAAAAAAAACAGTACAACAACATTAAAAAACTTGTGCAACATACGAATGATATTGATTTCAGCCCGCGGCGATCAGCTGTATAGCGTTCAACCGCATGCACCTAAAAAAGATGCTTAGTATTAGAAAACGACATGGTTCGGTTTTAGAAAACTTATAAACTAAACAAGCACACTATTTATTCTGGTGTCAAAAAAATATTTTTTAATTAATATTCATAGTAATGGTTACTATCATAAAGTACATTATTTAAACCTTTTACAGGTTTATAGCATAATTGACCACATTTTAAAAGTTTCGCGACCGCTGACGTAGATTGACGTCATTTGAAAATCTTTGATTCCGCCAGTGGTCGTTCCTTTTACAATTCGTATGTTACTTATTTCTTAAGAATATATCTAGTATTCATATTTGTAGTACAATAAATATACTATGGATATAAATAATTTGATAAGGACAGAGTATAAATATAATGTTTATTCATTTGAAATATAAAAATATGAATTCAGAAAATTTTGTTCTGAATTATTGTAACCATACTTGCCAACATCCTAATTAATATTCCGTAGTATTGTTAGCCCTGCCTTTTTTCTACAGAAGTAAATTTTTAGACTAATATTTTTCAAAAGCAATTACGATTAACTAAGAAGAAAAATACTCTAAAAACATACTGGTGTGGAAAAGAAGGCGGAGCTAACAATACTACGGAATATTAGTTGGCAAGTATGATTGTAACTTTGGAGAATAACGCCCACAGGCGCGGAACTTACTGTCAAAATAAAAACGCATGCGGTCGCGAAAGTGTTTTAATTCATTCTGGAGTATTTTTAGCTCCGCCATTTTTTCGCAAAATTTTATTATTTTATTTTATTTATTTATTTATTTATTTTGTCTAGATATAATATATAAAGTGTATCGCTGAATATATAGAATTTACTTTAGTGAAAATTTACTGATGATAATGCACAATTCATAATTATTTATTTTATAATGAGAGACATGAATATAACTAGAAGATATATGAAATAATATAAATAAACCGTGTTTGTTATATTTGAATTTACAACCGAAATATCTTATTGTTATTATTATTATTTTTTAAATAATTTAATTGGAAATAGTAAAAAGCAATATTATATGAAAGGTAGGAAGGAAAATGTACATAGTTTGATTTAAAACGAGTTTTCTACTTAATTTGTAACAAATTGAAGTTTTCATACAAAAGTATTCGATGTGAAAAATGAGTATTAATGAAATCAAAACACTCTAATAAATATGATTTTGGAATTATTGTATCTCATACATCTCTGTTATTTAAAAAATGTATCTTGAAATAATGATAAAAATATCTGTAGAAAAATTTTATATAAAATAAATAATATACAAATTAATCTTTTTAAAAACATTGTTAGAGTAAAATGCCTGAAAAGAAAAAAAAATAATATTCAACGAATATTTTCATTAATGAAGACCTCCCACGCTTTTAAATGTTTATTAGAATCTGTATCTAACTCCTACATTTTTTTTAATTGATGGAAGTTGTTTTTAAAATGAAATAAAAAAAACTCCGATTCTGAGATTTTTATTATTTTATAAGAGGTTTTAAAGGGGGGGGGGGGGGGACTGAAAATGTTTGTTTAAATTAATCATTAATAGCTGCATGGCTGCGTCTCAATTTCTGAGAGTGATTCACTTGAGCCGACATGGTCATATGTAGAAGCAATCTCGATCATTTGTGTTGGACACGATCTAAGGTCTAACGAATTTAATCAAAAACGAAGAGATCTGCACAGCGTTCAACCGCATGCCAAAAATTGATTATTGTGAACAGCAAATACGGAACTGGAACTGGAACTGAGTTTTGCATTGATGGACTGCCTAGTGCAGGACACTTTACGTCCAGGCTGTTATTGATTGTCGTGCTATACATGCGAGCCTGGAAAAAAAAAAAAAAAAAAAAAAAAAAAAATCTAACTGCAGAATAAAATTTGTGTAAATATTAAGATTAAAAAGTTAAGTATAATTAAATTTTAAATCTAAGAAATAGAAAAAAATTACTTTAAGGCTACTTAAAGGGTTAAGAATAATAAAAATTAAAGATCTAATGAAAAAAGTTTAAAGTTTAAAGAATAGAAGAAAAAAAATTAAAATAGTTCACAGTTGCTAAACAAGAGACCTTGATAAAGGCCCCTACTAAGGGCTGCGGCTTATGTGTTATGCAGTGGCATGACAGAACATCACAGATTTAAGAGAGTTAATAAGGTTTATTAAGTGTAGTTTAGTTTGAGATTTGATTTAAATATTTTTACAAGAGGAAGGAAATCAGATACTGGAATAACTAGTTATAAAAAACCATTGAGTATCCAGGGCGGTTTTTTTTTTTTTTTTTTTTTTTTTTTTTTGGGGGGGGGGGAGCATGTCATAATCGGGTAATTCCGCTATGATTTCATTATTTAAATTGCCAATAGAATCGTTGAATTTTTTTGGGAATTTTCTGACATTTTCGTGAAAAGATTGGATGTGTAGATAGATCATTTTGAATGGTGGTAATACGAAACAGCTTTACAAAACATATAAAGTAAACATATTCGCTTTTCTTTCTGGTTCAAAGACATTATGTTCGTTTTATATTAAAAATAATGGTTAATTTCATAAAGTGTATTACTTATAACATTTTACGGATCTTCTAATGTAACTCGTTCGTAAACGTTTTAATTCATTCCGGAGCATTTTAACCCCGCCTTACTTCGCACAATTTTATTGATACAATAATTTTCTCCAATAAAAAAGAAAATAATAATCTTAAAATAAAAGTGGTATGAAATAAAAGCCTGGCTGAAAATAATTCGGAATAAACTAAAATGTTGGCAGCTTTGTTTATAGTAAAGTAAACAACTTATTAATAAAAAAATTTTTACCTGGCTTCTATTAAAAAAGGAGAAAAAAAGAAAAGAAAGAAAGAAAGAAAGAAATGTTGTTTAACTGTAAAATTTTATATAGTTTAAGAATATGCAGAAAAACAAATAAAACGATATAATCGAACACAGTAAAAATTACAAGCATTTTTTTTTAATTAACATCTATTTACGCAATTTCGCTTATCTTCTCATGCAACAGAAGATAAGCCAAATTGTATAGCAGCAAATCATTGCATAAATTAGCGTTTATTATATACTGCCATGCTGCCAATATTGTAATTTATTCTCAAGCATCTTAAGCTCCGCCTTCATTTCGCACTGCTTTATTTTTAGAATATTTTTCTCCAATTTATAACTACGATAAAATAAGGAAAACTTACTCTTTCAAAAAATGTTGTATGCAATAAAGGCGGAGTAAAAAATGCTCCTGGAAAATTAAAATATTGGCAGCTATGTAATTACAAACACAATCCTTTCAGAATACAAATCTGATGTGTTTGATAAAGAGTTATAGTGTATATGAATTACTTACAAAAAAAAAAAAAAAAAAAAAAAAAAAAATAGATAGGTTTATAAAGAGAGAGAGAATGTATATTGATTTTGTATCATTTGCCACATATATATGTATACCCTACCCATATCCATTTTTAAGTCATTTTGCAAAAGAATTTGAAATAATTTTACATTACCTTAACTTAACTTTGCTCACTGACTATAACTAATAATCAGGTAAAGACGATTAATCTTCTAAGTTATTAGGCAAAGTTACAGTTAAAATTTAGAAACGGATATTGAATAAAAAGTTCCCAAATTTGTCAACACTACCTACCTTAGCTCATCAGCTAAATTTTCAAAAATCATTAAGATATTAATTACTAATGGGTTGTCTCTAATCTATATTTTTAAAAATGTAGGTTTTTAACAGTGTTGCCAGATGAAAATTTAAATTATCCTTACTAAATGAAGAAAATACCCCCACATTCCCCACGTTAAATTATTTTTACCCTACAAAATACCCTATGCTTCAAAACTTTTAATAGAAATTATATAAAATGATATTATTATTATTATTTTAATATTTTCTAGCATTAAAACAATAAAAAATGATCCATTCTTAATAATATACACATAAGTTGATTGTTGAAACAAACGCACAAATAAAAACAAGTACCTAATATATGTATACAAATGTATATTCGTGTAAACACAGTAAATAAAATGGACTATGTTTCTATAATTTGTATTCTATTAAATCAAACAACTAATCTCTTTTGTTATGTTTTCAGATCAAACTAACCTAATAAATTTAATTTAGTAATAAGTAATTAATGTTAAACCAGCAAATATCGACTTCATAGGCACCTTACTCCGACTGCTTAGGGGGTGCGGCTACACGAAATGGGTGGAATGAGCACATCAAAGAGAAATAAAAGTTTAATTTACAGAAAGGAAAACGAAAGACAACGCATTCTGAAGTAAAGCAAAATAAAATACACTTTTAGATCAGTATAATATATTTGCGATTAAGATTTTGTACTGCACAATATATTTTATTCGAAGGGTGGGTGTAAAAAAATAACCTGATATTTGCGGATGAAAACAATTGGCATTTCCAGGAAGTTTAATTTTAACGTGTACATGATTTATTGCACAATTTATTTTAAAACTTTGGTGTTAATTATATCAAAATATTCAATAAATGTTATATTTTTTATTAAAATTATATAATAAATTTACCATTTCGGAATAATAATAGTAATAATAATAAAAGGGGGACACATTAAAAATATGCAAATTTTCCAACATTTATAATTTATGCCAGAGCAATCATAATAATGCTCTTTTTTCTCCCTTACTTATTTTCTTGAGTAATTTCCCCCAATATTTAACTAAGATTAAATAGGAAGAAAACTACTCTTATAAAGAAGTAATAGAAGTACGAAAAGAGGGTGGTACTAATAATAAACTGGAATAAAATATAAATGTTGGCAACTCTGAGTTATGAGATGTTTCACTTCGCATCAATCTGTAGTAAAATAATGTATCAGACACAAGGTATTGTAAACAACTTTTTAACAGATAAATTAAAAACTTTTTGTGTTTTTAAAAATAATTTTAAAATAATTTTCAATAGATAATAGAAAAATCCCTACAAAACATAATTTAAAAAAAAAAAAAAAAAATCCCACCCCTACATCAAATGCTGAGCTGATAATCCCTACTGCCGGAAGAAATCCCCACATCTGGCAACGCTGATTTTTTAAAAAATATCTGTTTTATTCAATACTTCTAAAAAAAATCTGGAGTGAAATCACCCCACGGCTTCCATAACACAATATTACACGCATGATATATATTTTTGGGAGATAATGTGATCATAAAACATGAAAGTGTCCTAAAGACGTAGAAACCTGAAATTATTCCGGTAAGAGAAACTTTATACATATACGAAGACATATAAAACGAAGCGTAAAAAATAAGAAAAAAATAAAATTGTAGAGTTATTTTTGGAAACACAAATTTCCAAGATTAGAGGATGACCTACCTAAGCAGGATGACTGTAAATTTTCTTCTAATAACGACGTATTACATCAGAAATAAATAAATTTATATAACAATTTTTAAGAAAATCATTAGAGCCATTTTTGAGATACCAACCTTTACAAAAAATCAATTATTGACCGGAAAACAATAATTTCATACAAAAGCATATTTAAAAGTGAGTTAATATGGCGAGTTTGAAAAAAATCCGTACAGCCGTTTCTAAAGGAACGCGCTTGCGAGACCTGAAATTGAGCTATTTATACAGGACGACTTTAAATTTTCCTGAACTAACCAACTATATCATTCGAAAGGACATCTAATCGAGTGTTTATGTAGCAAATTTGAAGAAAAGCGTTTGACCCGTTTTTGAGATACGGACTTACGGTACCCATTTCTTGTTTTTCAATTTTCACCAAAATATGGATAATTCTTCTGTACACCAGACCTGTCTCAATTCTGAAGTTTTGTAGTTCTATCTTTATTAGTTTCGGAGATATGCTACCCAGAAGATTCCGCATATATATATACATACATACACACACACTGACCAATTACCAAAAACCACTTTTTTGGGCTCAGGGGACCTTAAAACATGTAAATCAGGTGAAATCTCGATATCGAATTTTTGGAACAAGTACTATATTTCTATTACCTATAGTAATCGTGTAATGGAAGTAATAAATTAAATCAGAAACGTGTGTATCCCAAAGAACTTATACTATCGGAAAGAAGGTTTGCTTCCGTAGCAATAATGTAAACGCGTCTAATCACGTGACTTGATAGAATAACCTTACACCAAAAGCAACTTTACAGAGAAACGGCACAGTCGAATGGCGTACGGTCGCTGTGTTTTATTTTCACTATCTTGCTTGCATTGAACAAAGAACTTATACTATTCAATAGTATAAGTTCTTTGCATTACTTTCCCAATGATTATAGCTCTTAGCCTTATTTATTTTACATTGAAAAGCCTTTTTCATTTTCTTCTTCTCTTCTTCTTTCTTTCTTTTTTTTTTTTTTTGTTGGCCATATATATATATATATATATATATATATGTGGGAAGTTCCGTGCACAGCCTACAGATGGCGCTGCCTCGGATGCGTATCATTGAACGAGATGACAAACGGAGGAGTTGAGATCTGGCTGCAGTGGAGATCGGTTGGGACCGTCAGCGCGAAGGCTGACAGGCCCATTTTCTGCTAATTAGAGCTTGTTGTGCTCTTGATAAGTGTGTAGAGCCATGGAGGGCTCATTACTTCATTTTAACTATTTGATAGCACTCTGTTTTTGTGAATATAGCACGAGTAGGTGCTAAAATGTTGTCTTGTTACGGATATACTGTTCAAGAGAGTTTATTATGTGCTAAGCCTCGAAACCAGCTGTTGCTTAATTATACAAATTCTGCTATAATCATTTATTTCTTTATGTATCTTGTGTTGTATATGTTTCGTAATAAACGTGTAGTCATCTAAGTCGCAACTCATCAATGCCCCACCCCTAGACACCCAGCCAAGATTCTACAAGTGGGGACTCTGCCACGATATTACCACCAACAAGTTATAAAAGGTAACTGTTATTGTTATATATTTATCATTCTATTTGATAATTAATGATTAATGCATAAATTGAGAAAAAGGAATTTAATACAGTTTTGAATTAGAAATTAATGGTGAAATATTTTTTAGAACTGTTTTGGTTTCAGTGTGTGATGAAATTAAATAAATACATTACTTGAGAAGAATGAATAGAAATAAGAATTATGATTGAAAAAATATTCTGAGTAATCTTTTATAATTTTGCTTATTACTGTTTGCAATGATATTTTAACAATATTATAAGAATATTATTTCAAAACGAAAGTGATAACAATTATTAAATAGAGAACAATAATGATAATGGTGATATTATATGAAATATGTGTAATAATTAAGAAATATATAAGATGATCTAAATATTCTGTTGTATAATACAAATTGTTCTGCATGTGGTTATTTAAAAATCATGATAATTTTGATTTTTTTATCCCCCTTGAGATTCATGTTAACGAGATTTGAATGTATTCTAAAATGACCCTTAGCAAACTATGTTGTGATAACAGTTGTGCTATAACTATGTTAATAATTGGAGAACAAATGGATTGTGTTTGCATGTTAATTTATGAAGCATATAATCAATGTGAATGATTTCTTTGCTGAAAGTTGTTTTCGTAAAAGTGCACTAAATTTGCTTTAGATTAACTTTTGAAGACTTAGTTATATATATATAAATTAGAAAGAGAGAGGGATAAAATGAATTAATTTTAATTGTGCTATTTTAAATTAAAAAAAATTTATTTCTCCAAATTTGCCACTTACCATTTAAGGTTATTCTCTTGGTATTTTCATTTATGGGATATATGAGGTGTGCTTCTGCTTCATCATCTTCTTACACTGTCTGCTCACATTTTTATTTAAGCAGACTGATTTTTTCAATACCAAATGTTGATTCATCATCCAATCCAGCTCCACCATATAATGCAATACTTGATTTGCTAGCAAGATTACATCAATAGACAGAAAAATAAATTTTATGCCTGAAGATGTAATCCAACTGGCATGAAATATAAAAATTCACATGTGCAGGAATTTTCATGTAAAGTTCATATTCTTTATAATTTAAACTATAAAACATAAATGCATTAAGATTAAAGAGTTCAAACTGTAAATGTAAAATAAATATTAAATTAATTATTTTGTTCATGAATGCTCTCTTCATAAGTAATGTAGCAAAGAGAGACTCTTATAATACACCTCTAGAAATCTTTTGGAGTTATGTATATAAAATTGATAAATTGTTTATACAAGTCTTCATACTGAGCTTTATTAAACTGATGAAATAAATACATAAATATACATTTAAAATGGATTATGTTAGAGAGAGAGAATGAATTTTTATTGTGTATTTTTAAAATAAAGAATGTTACTTTTCTAACTTTGCAACTTACTATTTACGGTCATCCTCTTGGTATCTTGATTTACAGGATGTATCATGAAAAACGGCAGTTTTTCGAGTGACGCAAGCGGAAGGACAAACGGACGGAAAGCTGCGAACTCATATATACGCCTAGTCTGACATCAAAGAGATTTGTAAAAGCCGACACTTAATATCTCAGCAAATATGCCTTATTTTGTTCTGATATTTTCAAAATAATCTTTTATCGTTGGTCTTAATCTATCCTGAAAATTTTACGTTCCTACATGCAGTATGTTTTAAGATCTGAATCTCAATTTAAAGCCAAAAAGGAAAAACGTGAGGTGTAAGGATGTAATGAACTAAATTCATGAAAAAATATCTCTAAAACCGCACGAACGATTTTAATTTAATTAATATATGTTGTTAATGGGATCTTTCTGAATCGAGTAACGTTTTTGTTTTTTTCAGGAAAACTCTTGTTTTTTGTAAAAGTTGCTTTGAAAATAGAACTATATTACTCCGCCAAAATGCATGCTTTTATTCGGCAAAAATGTCGTAATTCGGTTCTTACTTTCAAGACACGTTGGTTGGCTGACCAACGTGAATGCAGTCAATAAATTTTTGTTATGAAGAATATAATTTTAATTTTAAGATTTCCCATTTCGTCAAAAAAGTATTTAGATAATATTTAAAATAAATGAAGAATTTTTTAATTATAGATATTCTATGTCATCATTATTCATAATGAATTAAAAATATTTTTAAAGCGAAAACGTTTAATAAATCCCTCATGCACACAAATTTATACCATGGTCCATGGTCTTTGGAGCGCATGCGTACATCATACGGATGCGTACATCCTGTAGACGCTAAGCTAATTGCTTTCCCTGTATTCGTCCGCGCCGCGGTGTTTTTGTTTAATTTGTTGATTGGAAATTGGAATTAATACGAAATTTTGCATGATTTAGACAAATATTGGTAGTGCTCGGATACTTTTGCTGTGACCCACCGGTGTACCACGCCGGCGTGAACGTGTTAATCATAATTTTTATTAAATTAAAATAACACTGAGATATGAGAGCGAGAGTGTGAGCAGTGATTTTTACATTATTATTTTCAATAGGGAATTAAAATATTTATTCAAAAATTCCACCTACTTGCATGATTTAGTGGTAAGTGTTTTATAATTTTATATTCTTAAAACTTGCTTATAATTTTACGTATATGTAATTATAGGCTTCGTCTGATTGCACGGAAGTATTGTTATTTGTAAACAAACCATTGTTTACATTTTTTATAGTCGCTTTTTTCGCAAAATGTTACTCAGTTTTCTGTAATATGATAATTAAACAAGTTTTCGAATTCTTTATTATGTTTATTATTACTTTAATTATGTTGTTATTATTCGTAATATGTCACCTTTTAGCTTAGCAATTTTTGGAAAAATAAATTTAAATGTTTTGATTAGAGATCCTAACTAATCGAGATACTAAGAGATACTTCGATTACAGTCCAAACTTTATTTATTGGAATAAAATAGCTGTATTATTCTTTTCAAAAAACAGATTACGAAAAACTTTATTTTTGAATGATACAGCCTTGTAAAACGAAACAACAAAAATCCTATATATATATGATAACATGGGAAGGGAGAAAGGGAGCTATCTGACTGATTTACAGCCTTAATTAGATACATCACAAGTCTAGTGTAATGGGTAATTGGGAAATGTTGTATGTACTGTATTAATACATTATTGTATTAATACTGTATTGATACAATATATACTGTATTAATACAATATTGTTAAATTTTAAATGAATTTGAATGTCTTAGTTGTGTATCATAATAATCATTTATAATGCTTTTGACGGATATAGCTAAGGTAGTATGAAAACTACTTTATATCAACAGGGTTGCCACGCTACCTGGAGAACCTGGAATAGTCAGGGAATTTGAAAATTGACTATAAAAGTCAGTGAAAAGAAAAATCTGCCAATGCACGGTCATTTCCCCTCCCCCCCCCCCTTTTTTTTTTCTCCATTAGCTTCTGCTATTTTTTTTAAACACCCCCACTCTTCTCTTTTGCTCATGTAAGGAATTTCTTATCTCGCTTATAAGCGACAAATGCTATCATTATATGCAACTTTTGTCATATGTAAATTTTGTGTTTACAAGTGGGACGTTAATTATTTTGCCCTCAACACAGTCAATGCTCAATATACGGTTAGACTGAAATTTTTTTAGAATATACCTGGAAAACCTTTTAAAAGTCAGGGAATTTCATTCTCCTGTTTGAGTGGCAACCCTGTATCAAGCTTATACTGTACTCTACTCTAAATATAATAATGCAGCACAAGCAGTATAAAGAAAATAAGGCTAAGCTTTACTATAGGGTACCTGTTGGCGATTCATGATGCTGTGATGAGATTCAGTGTATCGACACTTTTTAATAGTAACTTTTTTGTATCGGTACTTCATTTAACTGTCTTGGAACTTTGTTTTTCTTTTTGTGCCAGCCGCGCGCGTGTGTTAATTGTAATGCGGCCCAGCTGAATGATTTTTCTTTTTAATGCGTTTTTGAGGTATAAAAATTAATTTTTTGAGTGTATTTTATTATTTTATTTTACTTTTTAATAAATGGAATTATTTAGGGGAAAAAAGTGTATTCTAGTAATTGATGCAGTATAGATTTTCATGCATTTTCTTATTCATGTGCCATGAATTAGGAGTATCCAGTGATGTTTTTTTTTGTTTTAATATCGGGATAGTGACCACTGTAGTACAGATTTTTTATGCATTTTCTGATTCATGTGCTATGACTTAGGGGTATCCAGTGATATTGTTTTAGTCTTAATATTGGGATACTGACCGCTGTAGCATGAATTTTCAGATTCGTGCATGACAAATTAGCTGCATCCAGTGATTTTATTTATTTTTTGTTTGTTTTGTGATTGCTTCTGTACAGATTTTCATGCATTTTCAGATTCATGCAAGGCTGTAATTTTGAAATTTTGGGGCAAATCTTCAAGTTATTTTAGATTATACATCATTTATAATGCTGAATTTTATGTGTTAAAGCTTGAAAGCTCTCTGAAATTTTTTTTTTTTTTTTGTGGTGAAATAGCTCAAATTTCTATTACTGTTTTAAATATTTTATTAATCTTTAAAATATGCTTAATTTATTTCAGTGAATTTCAAAACAAGCACCAGAGTGAAACAGTAATTTATTTTCTTGAAATGTATTTTTGATGTTTTGTAATGATTCAGAATATCGATTTGCAGTAATCGACTCATTCAGTGAGATGTACATCAGCAACAGCGATGGGCGCCTTATAGTAAAGCTATTCCAAAAATAAGCTAAATAAAACTTATCAAAAGCTTTCTTACTTAGTTTTCTTTTTCTTCTTCTTTTTTTCCCCCATAGCAGTTAATTGTACAAATGCATCTTAAAAATTAAACCCACTTTCAAGGCCTGCATTATTTATCATTAATAGATTGCTCACACTGTTTAGTGACAGTTTGTTTATAATTTCATTTCTTACCAAATTTATGCAACTGAAAACTATTTTCACAATTTGTCCGAAATCACAATGAAAAAAGTTCATCCTGAATGAGGAATTTGCACACATGGGGGATTTGAACAAAATCCTATTCTTATGGTAGTTTTAGGCCCATAAATTTCAAAAAGTTTATTAAAAATGCAAAAAAAGTTCTCATTAATTTAAAAAATAATTTTAAAATTAACCAAAAATCACGTGACTTCAAAAGGCTGCCTGACGTCACAGTTTATGATGCTTCAATGTTTACATTCTGTTAGCCTGGTTAGTAAGCAGCAATTTGTTTTAACTTTCGTGATTATTAATCGTTTATGTGATTTCTGAGCATTTCTTTTTCATCTTAGAATCATTCAATATCATTATCATCATTTTCAAATGTTTTCTTTTCATGGCGGTTGTCCAATGTTTTCGTTTCATAGGATCCTGTGGAACGCTAAAAAATAACTTTTGAGAAGCGTTAGCTGTTGTGTGTTGTATTAGTGCAAAATGGTACAATACAAATAATACAATATTTATACTACAATTTTTTAATATCAGTCATTATTATATCATAGAAAACCTATTTCACTGATTCAAGAAGCAAAGCAAAGCATGAAATCAAATGTAAACAACGATTACTTTAGTTTGTTGTCATAAAGAGTGACGTCACGATATATTATACTGCGTTTTCTCTGTACAGTAAATAGTGCGATGTTAAAATTGTTATAAATCAGACATTAGATTTCAAATAAAGAAAATGTATGTATTTATTGTGTATTTATTATTATTCATGTAATGAATATGTATGTATTTATTTTCTTACCTTTTCATTTTCTATTAGAATAAAATCCGAAAACGTGCAAATTGTCTATTGTGACTTTTTTGTGAAAGATTTTTTTTATTATTATTATTATAGAATTTAATGTAATTTTTTAGTATAAATGTGTGATCATATTTTGGATAACTGTATAGCATTTTGCATAAAAAGCGACTGTAGTGGAAACACTGGTTTGTTTATATTTGACAACATTTTTGTTCTTCATAACAGACGAAACATGTAATTACATTTTATGAAAAACTAATTGTAAGTTTTAAGAAAATAAAACTATATAGATATACCTTACCGCTAAGTCATGGAAGGAGGTGGAATATCCGTAGACATTAAATATAAACAACTCCTGCTACCAGGGATCACTCTAGAGCGTTTTAGCGGTACAAGTTGCCACAGGGTTGGCATAATACTTACTGTGCAATGGTGTAACGGGTTTTATCAGTTTTTACCGCCTTCATTTATCTCAAACACTTTAAGGATATATTTTAAAGTTTTTAGTTCTCAATTTCCCAATGTATTATTTAATATTTACTATGAAATTCCTACTTCTGCAATTTCTAAAAACATTTAAAAAAGAAAATATTTCCTTATTTATTTAGCTCTTATACCAGTTTATGTCATTTAGCATTGGCTCATATGATATTTAAAAAATAATAGCATTGTTTACATTGTACTGTTTAAAAAGCCCTGCAGGCTCCAAAAAGTTTTTAAAAAATAATAACATTTTAATTTAACTACATATAATCAATTAAATACAATTCGAGGCTGCTGTCACTGCTTGTTTTAATGAATTGTACCCACTAAATGTAAAAAAAAAAGATTAAAAAAAAAAAGTGAAAGTATTAAAATGGTAATGAAAATATGAATATTGTTAATGGGTAAAGTGTGAAAAAATTTTCTTGATTCAAATGATATTTGTTAAACCTAAGTAAAAATTTTTTAGGATATCTTTTTTTTTTTTTTTTTTATCTTCCCTAATTCCTTATTTTTTTTTAAATTTTGATTAGAAACTATGAGTAAAGATTTTTTTCTCTTAATACATTGCTTCAGTTATATGTCATATTTCCTACTAAATTATCCTTTTCCAAAATTATTTTATGTGTTCAATAGTGTGAGTAAAATTTTGCTTTATTTCAATACATTATTGTAGCTACAAAGTCAAAGTCTGAAGTTGAGTGGCTCATACTACCGCATTTATGATTGTTATACAATTACTTCTTATTATGAAGATATTATGTTGAATAAAAATGTTGGTAATAAATGCCTACATGGATTTTTTCTATAGAAATAGAATATTATTTATATTTTTATAATTTAAGTAAAATGATTGATAGTGTGGATATTGTGCATATATATACACATAATAAAAAACAAATGTTGTACAATAATGTATGAATACATAATAAAAATCAATTAAATCTTGATTTAAATAAAAAAAATCGATTTTTTTGAAAAAAATAAAAAAAATCAACAACCCTGTTTGGAAGTCAGATTTTCGAATAGTGTGCAACGATGTTAAAATTTATATTTCCAACGAATACACAATTTTGACTTTTAGATCCTGGAGAAAATTTTACAACTGGATACTAAATTTGAAGTAATTTAGTCAATATGCTTAGCAATTATACTTATTGGGACTTTTGAGTTTTTTAATGTTTTTTTTTTTTTTCAATCTTAAATCTCTTGGTGATATTAGTTTTTTAGTGTAGCTCAAAATCTACTGACCAAAAGAACTGAAATTTCATAAAAGTATAATTAAAATAATTAGGAGCCAGTGAAATATTTGTTGCAAAATACTTCTAATTTGCAATTTAAGAATTTTTACTTAAATAATTTCTAAATATTTATTTTTTAGATAATTTTATTTAAAAATTTTTAAATTGTAATCTACAATAATATTTTTAAGTTGTTGCAGGCTTTAAATATGTAGATTCCCTAAGAATTTTCCCCCATAAATAATTAAATTACACATTCTATAAGGAATGGTAGGTATCTATTTTTCTCTCTCGATATTTGTTCAATCTGGTACATATAGGTATCATCTTTTTTTTTTTTTTTTTTTTTTTTTTTTTTTTTTTTTTAAGGTCTATACATTATTATTAAAAAAAAAAAAAAAAAAAAACTGCACAGCATGTGCAAAAATAAATGTGAAATTAACAATATTTATACATATAGTCACAACCACTTGTTAAAATATGCTATAATTTCACCAGTTATCGATAAAATTCACATATTTCAAGACTGATTTCCAAAATTCGCGATAATTTTACAATTGATTGCTAAAATGCATAATTTTTTTCATCGCTAATTAATAAAGTTTCTGCGTTTTTTAAGTTAAATGTCCCAAATACTCAATTATTTCGTCGATAATAGACGTAATTTGCACTTTGTTCTCAAAGCTGAATGCTGAAATACACAATAATTTTGCAGCTGATTTCGAAAATACGGGATTATTTTCACCGCTAACTATGGTGTCAATTTTTATAGTTAAAATTTACATTTAATTCCCAAATACCGCTATTATATCTCTGCTAACTAATAAAATTCACTGTATTATTTTGCGCCTAATCGATGAAATTCGTATTCTTTATAAAGTTTAATCTCCAAATACTCAATTATTTCGCCGCTAATCTATGAAATTTATGCTTTTCTCAAAGCTGAATCCCGAAATATGCAATAATTTTGCAGCCTAATTCGGAAATACGGGATCATTTTACTATTAACTGTCAAAAATTTATGCTTAAGTGCAACTAATTGCTAAAATACGATATTAATTCGGCGTTAATCGATAAAATTTGAAATCTTTTCAAAGGTGATTTCTGAAATTCACGATGTTTTGTGGCTGATTATTGAAACACGCAATCATTTCGCCGTTGCTTAATAAGGTTATTTTAATCCTAATTGTTTGCTGAAATAGGCTTTATCTCTATGTTAATCAATGAAATTCGCCCTTTTTTGCAAAGACAATATCCGATGTATGCAATAAATTTGCTGAAATATGGAATCAATCATTTTACCGCTTATTTTTTAAAATTATGCAAGAGCAACTAATTGCTAATATAGACTATTATTTCACCCCAGTGGCAGAAACACCGTGACACGGTGACATAGTCGCGGACACAGAATAAATGCTTGCAGACAGTTTTTGTCTGCACTAATAAAACAATTAGTCCGTAACTTTCGAACACTCTTTGTCTGTCTCTGTACTAATAAAAAAAATTGCCCACAACTTTCAGACAGTCTTTGTCTGCAATTTACGGACATTTTTCGCCTGCGACAATGCGCTACCCATGTATGACGTCTTACTCTTAGATGCTCTTTGGTAGGAACTCTAGAGCCCCCATATAGGTGCCTTGGTAGGAACACACAAAACAGTACTTAACAACGGCGACCTAAGCAGCCTATATCTCCCTTGATAGACAGCATATGCGTATTCTTTTCCCCTGTTACTAAGATTCTACGGGGACATAGAAAAGTGCTAATTTCTTTTAAAACTGCTCCAAAACTTCTCCTCCACTTCATAATTCACTGATAAAAATTTCTGTATCAAAACTAATACTTTTGTTATTTATACTGTGTTGTGTCAAACATTGCTATAAATATTTAATTGAATGAGTTCAACTTATTATTTTATAATTGTTTATTACTATAGTTCTGTAGTAAAATTGTATTTGTGTATTGTTGCACGAGATCACCACTATTGTTAAGCTCTCTCCCCCAAAGATTGCTGCTATCAGCTTCAGGCTTTTTGAGTGTAAGCCGTTCTCATCCCTGATTACAGGCAAATTTCGCAGACAGATTTTGAAATTTTAAAAGCCTGTCGCACACAGCTACAAAACTTTCTGCCACTGGAATTTCACTGCTAATTATTAAATTTTGTATGTTTTTAAAAAATGATTGCTGAGATATGAGATTATTTCACAAAACAATAATGAAATTACTTTTTTTATTATTTATACATTGCAGAAATACGCAACACAAAAGTCTATCTACAATACGGGATCGTTTAACCGATAACATTTACTTTTAATCTTTCAAAGTACGAAATAAGCTGTTAATTCATTACAAAACAACATAATATTTTTGCAGTGAATTATCGAAATCCCCAGTGGCAGAAAGTTTCGTAGCTGTCTGTGACAGGCTTTTAAAATTTCATAATCTGTCTGCAAAATTTGTGTTAATCAGTGGTGAAAATGGCTTACACTCAAAAAGCCTGAAAGGTGATTGGGGGGGGGGGGGGGTAACATCAGGTGATATCGTGCAACAATACACGAATACAATTTTACTGCAGGACAATATAGTATAAACAATTGTGTGTACTCATTCAATTCATCTCATTCAATTAAATATTTTATAGCAATGTTTGACACAACACAATATAGATAATTATAAATAATAAAAGTATTAGTTTTAGTTTTTATACAGAAGTTTTTTTTAAGTGAATTGTTATTCGAAAGTTGCAGACAAAAACTGTCTGCAAGCCGCTTTTCTGTGTCCGTAACTATGTTGCGGTGTTTCTGCCACTGGGTCGAAATCCATCGTTTCATGTCTTATTAACAAAATTTACCTTTATCATGGCTAATTGCTCAAATAGCGATTGTTTCTCTTTTTCACTAAATAAAGATAGGCAAATATTTTCGCTGCTATAATGGACGAAATTCGTGCTATTTCTGAAAAGTGATATCACAGATGTTAAATACATATATTGAGTCAAAAATCAGCGAGATTTATGCCTTTTTTTGGCGTATGTTTTCTGATTACATAATTTTTGCATCTGATTACCGAAATATATGCAATTTTCTCATCTTTTGAAATACTGAATCAATTTAAGTTGGACATTGAACTTATCACACAAATATCTTGGATGAATTTTGTTCCAACATTTATCTAGTTTCCAAGTTGCAGCCACTTGAAATCAGGCTGCTACTTGAAAATATGACACAACGATAACTTTTAGAATACTAAACTGGTTCAGACAGCAGCGCCGACTTTGAAAAATTTCTGGGGGGGCTCGAACCAAGGCCGTAGCCAAGATTATTTTTTGAGGGTGGGGGGCATCACATTTCTAATACAAGGTCATCAAATATGGTGTAATAATGTACACACGCTTACCCAAGGAAAAGAACATATGCACACACAAACAACGGCCTGATTAACACAGGGGCACGTGCCAGGGGCTCTGAGTAGCAAAGGGCCCCAAAACTGGACCTGAAAATGCCATCATAATCTTTGCCATTTAGTTTATGTAAATCGAATTTATATGGCAGTAACTTTTGTAAAAATAGTTATATTACTTTGCATCGATGTTTCTGAAAACTTTTGCTCCTCATGCACAAACTATAAGTGTAGCACAGTAAAGGGAATCATCTTCCTCTGAACTCACCCCGCGCCCCATACAGAGACTTTCAGCCTCTCTTGTTTTTCTTTCTTTTTTTCTTAGTCGATTTATGTCCATTTTCAATTGCAACAACCTTATTTTACAGCTATGATTTTGGTAAGAAACTAAATAAGAAATAGAGGAAAGAATTTCTTGTTTAATAGAGAATCAGTATTCAAAATTTCTGGGGGGGCTGATCCCTTACAGAAAATTTTCTGGGGGGGCTCAAGCCCCCACATAATCGGCGCCACTGGGTTCAGATCAAAGTTGGGGAGTGAATTTAATACAGTTTAAATATCTTGGAAAAGTTTGCTAGGCAACTTGCTCCACCATTTTGTTTCCAAGTGGCGGCCACTTAAAATTTTTTTATTACAATAACTTTTGTAATATGGAATCAGTTTGAATCGCATTTGCACAGTTGACATATTCAAATATCTTTGATAAGTTCACTGGGCATCTCAGTCACTCTGTCCTTTGTTTCTAAATGGTGGCCACTTGAAAATTATCACAATAACTTTTGAACCGATTTGCTTAAAACTCCATATGTAAATAGACCTCTTTAATAAATCTACCAAGTTCATTAATAAATTGTAGCTGTCATTTTGAAAAAAGATGGTGGCATCTTCATAAGAAAAGATAAATCAACCTAACCTTCCTATGAGCCGGAACGACTCGTTTTAATTTTTTGATCAATAACCTCTAAAAAGTAATGATATCAGTACAAAAACCCTTAACGGGTTAAAAGTTTGTGACGCAGCTACTTTATCACTATAAGAATTTGAAATATGGGTCTTAAAAATAATGATATCAAGTTTTAAGTGACGCTCTTCTATTAGTTAAAATATACATAGATTTTCTTATTTGATCATTCGCTTTTTTCTTTTATTTATATTTACAATGCAAATATAATATTTTTAACTTCAAGATAAGACAAATATATAAAATATACTCACTGATGCTTTTTCATTTTCATTTCAATTTCAAAATAACAGTTTTAAAAGGAATGATATAAAAATTCCAGTCACGCCTCGGTGTCATTTTAAAAGATTTGTTTTTAGATTCCATTAAAATTACCTTTGTTTTGTCTGATAAAGTATATTTACACATTCAAACAGTGCTTTTAATTTTTAAATATGCTGTCAAATAATCACACTTTCACTGAGTTTGCATTATAAATAAAAATTATTTATTTCAATAAATCGATTTGTCTTTTGCGTCACGCTATCCAAAACTGCAAGTAAAATTTGTGCAAATGTTTTCTTTGCATCACACTGTCTCTTTGCAGAAATTCTCACTTAGTTGGATACTATGATACAAAATAACATTTGCATATATTTTACTCACAGTTTTGGATAGCGTGACGCAAAAGACAAATCGATTTATTGAAATAAATAATTTTTATTTATAATGCAAACTCAGTGAAAGTGTGATTATTTGACAGCATATTTAAAAATTAAAAGCACTGTTTGAATGTGTAAATATACTTTATCAGACAAAACAAAGGTAATTTTAATGGAATCTAAAAACAAATCTTTTAAAATGACACCGAGGCGTGACTGGAATTTTTATATCATTCCTTTTAAAACTGTTATTTTGAAATTGAAATGAAAATGAAAAAGCATCAGTGAGTATATTTTATATATTTGTCTTATCTTGAAGTTAAAAATATTATATTTGCATTGTAAATATAAATAAAAGAAAAAAGCGAATGATCAAATAAGAAAATCTATGTATATTTTAACTAATAGAAGAGCGTCACTTAAAACTTGATATCATTATTTTTAAGACCCATATTTCAAATTCTTATAGTGATAAAGTAGCTGCGTCACAAACTTTTAACCCGTTAAGGGTTTTTGTACTGATATGAAATACTTTTACTTCATCTACTATCTCTGGCTTCTTACACTGCCTGCCTAGATTTTTATTTAAGCTGATTGACTTTCTGGGGTACAGAATATTGATTCATCATCCAATCCAGCTTGTCTAACATTACGAACATTTTATTGTTATTATTTTTTTTTAATGCGAACTTTACTACACACATGTACAGTAAACTAAAATTTACACATGGTACAGTAAACTAAAATTTCATTAAGAAGTATATAGGAAAAATAATGTGGCCAATCTACAGAACGGATATTAAAATGTTTAAATTTCCGAGCATATTTCTGAAAGTTTTCACTCAAATAGAAAGAGAGATGAAACGAAGTTATAAATGCTTTCCAACTTCGTTGTATGAAAATGTCAGAAATTAAAAATTTAGTAATCTCGTGTTTTTAAGAAAGGTTCGACGGCTAATATTTCTCATCAAAATAGAAAAACATTAGTGACTAAAATACAAGTGAAAAAAAAAATAAAAATAATTGTAATTATAATTTTCATAATAACCTTATCAACAAAGCGATTAAACACTTGATAAATTTTAAATATTATGTTTAAGGCAAAATTTATATAAAAATTGAGATTCTGTCTATTCAACGTTTCTGCCATTGGCAAACCAAGAAACCGAAAAACCGTTCGAAATTTCCATGTAATATAAAATAAAAATCTGCTTGAAAAATAAATAAAAATGACTTCTATTTTCTCATATAATCGTGAATAACTTTCATGCTAAATTGTTTTACCTCTCATACATAAATAATCATCAAACACAGCGATTACCGCATTAAAAACTGTGAAGAAAGAACGTAGATTACAAAGGGAAATTGTTCTTTTCCAGCATTACCGAAATCCCTAATCAGGTCGGTGCTGCAGCGGATGCAGCTCCAACCTCGGAGGAAGGATAAGAATGGAGACGGCGAGAGCCGGTTTTCAATGGAGAAAGAGTGAAGTAACTGTATCAGGTCCCTTTAACTCGTGTCCCTTTAACTGTGCACCCAAAACATTCGCTTAAATTCTATTGCCGTTAGTGTTAAACGTACGAAAAAACGGTATAAATCACGGTTTATCCTTCAAAAATACTGAGACATATTTTTTGTTTAGTGTATCTGTTGGTATAAATGGGTCCACAGAGTGAAAAGCAGAGTCTTTTGAACAATCACAACATTTAATAATATATAGAAAAGTAGAATAACATAATGCGGGCATTTCTTGCCGCTCGCTTAGTAAAGCTTTTTCGTACAGACTCTTATAAACTTCTCTCTCAGAGAGACGAAGATGCGCTGTTGATTACGTAATACAGTTACGTCACATCTGACGTCATGACAGGTGGTGAGCTAGTTAACAGCTGATATGAGGAAACATGCATTGAAATCCTTCATTTCCCCCTTTTTCAATAAATGTTTCGAAAATAAAACATATTTATGCATTATAATAGCATATTAAAAATTACAGAAAATTATTTTTATGCAAAAGTTACTTAAAATGAGAAAAGTGTTAGTAAAGAAATAGAATTATAAGCAAATAATTATGGTTAATATAATAAAATAAAATACGTAAAATATAAGCAGTTAATTTCTTAATGAAAACACAGTTTAAATATATATATATTTTTTTAAGTTCGTCAGTCCTGAGTATTAAGTCCTATCATATCACAACATTTTTCATGTTTATATGCATTTAAACTTTTTGTTAAAATATCTGCAGGTTGTTCATCTGATGAAATATATTTAATGTCAATTAGTTTATTATTGTAAACTTCTCGCACAAAATGATGACGAATGTCAATGTGCTTAGATCGATTGTGATGAACAGGATTTTTTACTAATCTCAGTGCAGGTTGATTGTCGCACATGATTGCAGTAGGACTTGATACAATTTCAGGATCCAATTCTTTTAAGAAATTTCTAACATGAATTGTCTCTTTTGCGGATTCAGACAGAGACATATATTCAGATTCTGTTGTGGATAGAGCAACGGTTCGCTGCTTTCTAGATTCCCAAGAAATAGGTCCACCGGCATACTTAAAGACGTATCCTGTATATGATTTTCTATCATTTATATCCGATGCCCAATCGGCATCAACAAATGCTGTCAATGGTTTATCGTCTCTGTAATACACAATTCCTAAATTTCTAGTGCCATTGAGATACCTTAGTATTCTTTTAGCAGCTATCCAGTGAGGTTTTCCTGGATTGTTATTAAACTGACTTAAATAATTTACAGCATGGGTGATATCTGGTCTGGTAGCAACCGACAGATACATAAGAGAACCAATTAATTGTCTATAAGGAATTTTTGACATGTATGATTTCTCTTCTTCTGTATTTGGACACATTTGTTTAGTTAATTTTACACTGCTATCTAAAGGTGTATTTACCACTCTAGAATCTTCCATATTAAATTTATTTAGTAAATCTTCAATGTATTTCTTTTGTGTTATAGTGATGCTGTCCCTATCTTGATTAAATTCAATGCCTAAGCAATAATGCAGAAGACCCATATCTTTCATTTTGAAAGATTCTGCTAATTTATTTCTTATATCAAAATAGTGCTCTTCACTTTTAGTGAGACAAATTAAATCGTCGACATAGACGATTATAATAGCATCAAAAGGATATTTTGAGTAATAGACACATTTGTCGGAATTCAAAGGGTTAAATTTCATTTTTCTCAATTTCTCATCTAATTTCTTAAACCACTGTCTTCCTGACTGCCTAAGGCCATACAAAGATTTTTTTAATAAACACACTTTATTTTCGTGTATGTCATTTTCAAAAAATTCAGGAATCTTCATATAAATTTCTTCATGTAACATTCCGTTAACATATGCCATAATGAAATCTAACTGGTATGCTGTGAAACCATTCTGGATAGCATACGCGATTGCAGTTCTTATAGAACTTAATCTGGCTACTGGTGAAAAATTTTCCTCAAAATCTATACCTTGTTTCTGTGAACACCCTTTGGCAACTAATCTGGCCTTAAATTTTTCAATTTGACCATCTGGTTTGAATTTTGTTTTTAAAACCCATTTACACCCAATTACCTTTTTATCTTTTGGTCTATCTACAATTTCCCAAGCGTTTTGTTTAACTAAAGAATCATATTCTAATTTCATCGCGTTTTCCCAATTTTTAGCATAATCTCCATTTAGCGCGTCGATTACGCTGGGATTAATTTCATTAAATGAGTTATCAGCTAATTGAGAAGTTTCATCTTTATATTTTGTATCTGTAATACACTCCTTATGAGACTTTTGAAAGTTCCAACTTTTAATTTTTTTAGGACTGCCGAGACCACGTTTAAAAATAGGATTGTTTTTATCAATCCCTTTCTCTTGTTTACATTTATCGTGAGCACTCTCCTCCCTCCACTCACATCTTTCACGTTCCCCCCTTCAGAAAGCGAGCCTTCCCCCCCTTTCCAAAAAGAGAAACTCTCTCCGTTGCATTCAGGGGGATAGGAAATCGATCCGCTGTTTTCCCCCTTGTCTGCGGTTTGAGTAGGGATAGGAGTTTCATTTTTAATATTACAATCATTGCATTTATTCTCAGACGGAAAAATTAATTCTAATTGATCAGTAGTGGCTGAATCATTTATTTCAAATTCGTCTATAAATCGAACATCACGACTTATGACAATTTTTCTGGTATCCTTATTCCATAATCTGTAAGCGCGTGATTCATTTGAATAGCCAACGAATATATGTTCGTGTGACCTAGCTTCAAACTTTCCTTTTGATTTTTTATTTAGAACAAAACATTTCTGTCCGAAAATTTTAAAATAGTTAACAGTTGGTTTATAACCGAAAAACAATTCGAAAGGTGTTTTGTTTTCTTTAATTCCTTTAGTGGGACACCTGTTTCTAATATATGCAGCGCAATTTACTGCTTCAGCCCAGAATGTATTTGGAAGGTTTGATTGCATTAATAAACACCTCGCCATTTCGCATAATGTACGATTTTGTCTTTCAATTCTAGAATTTTGCTGAGGGGTCATTGGTGCTGAGAATTCGCGTTTGATACCGCATTCTTCAATATATTTATTGAATTCCTCGCCACAATATTCCAATCCATTATCAGTATGCAGTATTTAAATTTTTTTTCCTAATCGATTTTCGACTGCTGCTTTATATCTCCGGAACGCGTACTTAGCTTGATCTTTTGTTTTTAGAAAATTTACTTCAATGTAACGAGATTTATCATCCAAAAAAGTAATAAAGTAACGTGATCCGCCATGGGATTTAACATTTATAGGGCCACATAAATCAGAATAAACTACTTCTAATAATTCATCACTATGAAATTTGTTTTCTTTACAAAATGGTTTCACAGTTTGTTTAGACCTAATGCATACTTTGCAATCTTTTAAAGAATCTTTTTCATTAAAATTTAAATCTCTTAACATATTTTCAGATTTTAATAATTTTAAATCTTTTTCATTTAAATGTCCTAATTTTAAATGCCATTTATGAAAGTTGCTTACCTGAGTTGATGCAGCGATATCCACATGCGGCTGAAAAAAATACAAATCACCTTTTCTCGTAGCACTTATAATCAGAGAGCCGTCCTGCTCCGTAATTTTTGCACATTTTTCGGTAAATACAACTCGGCAGTTGTTTGCAGTAGCTTTTGATATAGACATTAAATTGCATTTCAATTTTGGAACGCACAAAACATTTGTTAACTTTAAATTGGTTACACCGTGATTACCGGGAACTTTTAATTTGACTGTTCCAACACCTGTGATCTCCGCTGTTTCATCTACAGCTAATTTTATAAATGATCTAATTCTAGGTTCGAAATCTATAAACAAATTCTTGTCATGAGCCATATGTGATGTCGTACCGCTATCGAGACACCACTCGGAATGTTCTTGGAAAGAGTTACTGGCTGCCATCGTGAACTCTGTACTATCTTCAACCATGAAAGATCTATCTTTATATTTATTCGATGAAGTGAATTTTCTGTCTGAGATCTTCTTTCTGCATTCTGAGGCTTTATGCCCTACTTTTGAACAGTAATTGCATTTGAAGATTGCATAATTTCTTTCGCCATACGTGTTCTTGTTCTGCACAGGCTTTAAGATTTCTCTTTTGTTCTTTTCAGGAAGATTTTTCTTGTGAGTTGTAAAATACGCATTTGATGATTATTGATGCTTTTTATTTTTTCTTGACTCGTATTCTTCCATCATTTTAATTTTCAGAGCTTCAGGCTGCGGCAATTCATCTCTTGCTTCTATGGCGCACCTGAAATTTTCATAGCTGTCAGGAATACTGTATAAGAGCAAAATTGATAATAGGTCTTCGGCTACTTGAATGTCCATTTCTTTTAGCTTGTCCACTATATCAAAGAAAATATTTAGGTGATCGGACATATTTTCACTATCAGACATTTTCTTAAAGAGTAGCTGCTTCAATAGGGTGGCTTTCTTTGCCGGTCCTCTCGATTCGTAAACCTCTTTTAATTTATTCCGTACTTCATTTGAGGTTGTACAATGTTTAATATGACACAACTCACTTGGGGTAATTGCTAGGATTAAATCGGCTCTAGCTTTGCGGTCGATTTCGAGCCATTTTTCTTCGCCTTCGGCGCCTTCATCGGGCTTAATTTTCGTTCCGTTAGCATAACTCCAGTGATCATTCTTGATTAAAACAGCTTCTATCTGCAGCTTCCAGGTGTCAAAATTATTTTTGGATAACTTTTCTATATTTAATACTTGCGACATATTTAATCAGCTATAGTAGCTTCTTTATAAAAATAGAATCAAAAATACTTTCGATTTCAGCCCTTAGGCTTAACAGTAAGTCGCACTTTCGTTTTAGCGAATGTTAATTTAAATTTTTAAAAAGTCCGCAGTAAGATGCGTGTCTCTGGGCCCATAACCATTGTTGGTATAAATGGGTCCACAGAGTGAAAAGCAGAGTCTTTTGAACAATCACAACATTTAATAATATATAGAAAAGTAGAATAACATAATGCGGGCATTTCTTGCCGCTCGCTTAGTAAAGCTTTTTCGTACAGACTCTTATAAACTTCTCTCTCAGAGAGACGAAGATGCGCTGTTGATTACGTAATACAGTTACGTCACATCTGACGTCATGACAGGTGGTGAGCTAGTTAACAGCTGATATGAGGAAACATGCATTGAAATCCTTCAGTATCAATCTTTGTTTTTTACTTTCTCTTACCCATAAACATTGTTTTGGGTCAAAATTTCGAACGCGAGTTTTTGTTATATTTACATGCTCTGAGGTCCCCTGAATACGAAAATCATGTTTTTAGCAAATGGTCTGTGTGTGTGTCTGTGTGTGTGTCTGTCTGTTATCAGCATATCTCAAAAACAAATTATGGCAGAAAGTTCAAACTTGGTATTCTAAATTTGTATCATATAAAGATGCTACACTAAACTTTTCGCTAAGATCAAGCAAATGGTTCGTGTACAGGGACACTCAAAAGTATTCAAATGCATTATGGCTATGGGGGAAATTGCAGGTAAGAAGAGTTTAACATCTATAGACTGCACTAAACCAAATGAAACGAATATATATTTTTTGTACTAGAGATAGTCATCAGGGGAAAAAAATATGTGTATGCAGGAGCCTCGCCCCCCCCTCCTGGGGGGAAGTCCCCCCTCGAGGGGAGTAAATTTTCATGAGGGGTATCTTTCAAAAGAGCTCGCCAGTACCTTTAAAACGAATGGTTGAACCATTGATCTGCGATAATTTAAAACAAAGTTATCGATTTTTTTTTCTTTTAACAAAAAAAAACTTTTTTTTTTTTTTCTTTAATATTGAGAATAAAATGGACTTTTTTTTTTTTGGATATTTGGTGTTATACTACTTCTCTAATAAGGAAATCGTCTGCATTATCATAAAAGATAATTTTTTAAAATAATAATTTTAATAAATTATTTTTTAAAAGCAGAATTATTTTTTAATAACCAAATTAAATTCTATATAAATGTAGGTGCATTAATGAAACAGCGGGTTGAGGGGGGGGCGGCAGCTCTCCTCACACTGAACGAATTATCATATAAATCTCTCCCGAAGCCTAATTTGAATTGTTTAACATAGGTTTACATAACATCGTTATCTTACCTCTTAATCTCCAACCTGTATTTATAGTATTAAATTTCAGGATAAGAGAAAGTCGTGTGAGTGACACACCAGATTATTGTAAATTTTTTTTATAATGAAATAAAAGCAGAAGCATTTCATCGTTAAATATTCTTTTCCTTTTTCATGCCGTAAAATTACACAACACAGCGGCCTGGAAAAACTTTCTTATTTAAAGTTAAATATCACATTGAAAAAGCTAAAAACTTATAAGAAATATAGTTTTTAAGATTATGTTAAATTGGCGAGGACGTAGGTTACTTTCTATTTGAAACTGTGATAATGATAAAAATAATTATTTTTATTATTTTCTTCTATTCAGAAGAAGAAAGTATTGAATTCGTGAAAGTTTTTGATGCATTTACACGTTTTGTAAAGCCTTGAAAATGATTTGACCATTTTTAAAAATGCAAGTCTGACAGTGTATCGTGTATGTGTTATTAAAATTTGTGGGTACTGTATCTCATTAAGTAATGGGCAAAATTCCACAAAACTTTATATTTAGTTAAATCTTCATATGAATTGGTACTGATTATATTTCGGAGTAAATCGGCCATCGGGTGGCGCTACTATGCATATATGTATGTGTTATCAAAATTTGTGATTGCTGTATCTGATTAAGTAATGGGCGGAATTCCACAAAACTTTATATTTAGTTAAATCTTTATATGAATTGGTACTGATTATATTTCGGAGTAAATCGCCCATCAGGTGGCGCTACTATGCATATTACTCCCATTTAAGATAAAGCTATATTTCATCTTCTGTTGTGTATACTTTCGTAAAATTTTATATTTTTAATTGGATCTTAATGGGATTTTATCCTGATAACACTTTGTAGTAAATTTCCCAACAGGTGGCGCTGCTATGCTGTGAGGCTTATTAAATTAAAGTGTAAAATTTACAATATTGATTTTAATTATCTCAAAATAATCTTAAATGTTTGGGTTTATTAAATAATGCTTTTGTAATTAAATATATTTACATAGTCATTATGAGTGTATTTTCAGCAAGATAACAAAATTAAAAACTAAATTCTGATCCTCATTATCTGAAATTTAATGAAAATTTAATTTAAAATTGTTATGAACAATTTAATTGTCCTTTCCTTAATAAAGCAAAATCTGCTACAAATGTAAGGCGATATTTTCTTTGTCCTATTTTTGGGATTTGAAATTAATTCTTTAATATACATAATCTCAATATTTTATTTGAAAGATGGGCTATTTATTTAAAGAATATTACTATTTTTAGAAAATCTTATGTAAATGTCAATAAAATGTTCAATCAATAAATGTTTAAAATGTCAATTTTTAAAATATACTTTTTTTTTTATTATTATTATTAAAAGGTTGGCAAGTATGTAGAAGTTGATTAAACCCTTCTAAAATAGTTTTTCTTGATCCCTGTTAGTTATAATGATATGAAAAATTTGTTTTATTTCATATCAATTGTTTTAAACCCTTGCACTTGAATGAGTTACTTGTGGCAATTTGTTTTCTTATGCAATAAAAACAAACAATTTTGTTTGAATAATAATAATAATAATAATAATAATAATAATAATAAAAACTCTGGTGTGAAACAACCACACGACTTCCATTACCCGCTATTACATGTATTACATGCATTTTTGAGAGATAATGTGATCAGAAAACATAAAAGTGACCAAAAAAGAAAATCGTTAGAGCCGTTTTTGAGATACCAACGTTTACAAAAAATCAATTATTGACCGGAAAACAATAATTACATACAAAAGCATATTTAAAAGTGAGTTAAAATGGCGAGTTTGAAAAAAATCCGTACAACCGTTTTTAAAGGAACGCCTTTGCGAGGCCTGAAATTGAGCTATTTATACAGGACGCCTATCAATTTTCATGAACTAACCAACTATATCATTCGAAAGGATATCTGATAGAGTGTTTATATAGTAAATTTGAAGAAAATCGTTAGAGCCGTTTTTGAGATACGGACTTACGGTCCCACTTCCGGTTTCCGATGTCCCATTTCCGGTTAAACTCAATTATTGACAGGGAAACAATAATTACATACAAAAGCATATTTAAAATTGAGTTAAAATGGCGAGTTTGAAAAAAATCCGTACAACCGTTTTTAAAGGAACGCCCTTGGGAGGGCGTTGTTTAAATTAGTAATTAATAGATGGTAGCAGCACGGCTGCGCCTCAGTTTCTGAGAGTGATTAACTTGAGCCGACTTGGTCATATGTAGAAGCAAGCTGGATCATTTGTGATGGACGTGATCTTAAGTCTGACGGCTTTAATAAAAAACGAAGAGATCATCTGTACAGCGTTCAACCGAATGCTAAAAATTGATTATTGTGAACAGCAAATCTGGAACTGAAACTGAGTTTTGCATTGATGGACTGTCTAGTTAGTGCAGGACACTTTACGTCCAGGCTATTATTGATTGTCGTGCTATACATGCGAGCCTGAGAAAAAAAAAAGGGTGGGGGGATCTAACTGCAAAATAAAATCAGTGTAAATGTTAAGATAAAAAGTTAAATATAATTAAATTTTAAATCTAAGAAAAAGAAAAAAATTACTTTAAGGCTACTTAAAGGGTTAAGAATAATAAAAATTAAAGATCTAACGAAAAAAGTTAAAAGTTAAAAGAATAGAAAAATTAAAAAAAAAATTAATATAGTTCACAGTTCCTAAACAGGAGGCCTTGATGAAGCTCCCTACAAAGGGCTGCGGCTTACGTGTTATGCAGTGCCATGACAGTACATCACAGATTTAAGAGAGTCAATAAGGTTTATTAAGTGTAGTTTAGGTTGAGATTTGATTTAAATTTTTTTACAAGAGGAAGAAAATCAGATGCTGGAATAACTAGTCATCAAGAACCATTGAGTATACAAGGCGGGTTTTATTTTGGGGGGGAGGGGGGGGAGCATGTCATAATCGGGTAATTCCGCTATGATTTCATTATTTAAATTGCCAATAGAATAGTAGAAATTTTTGGGGAGATTTCTGACACTGACACTTTCGTGAATAGATTGGATGCGTAGATCATTTCGGATGGTGGTAATACGAAACAGCTTTAGAAAACTTATAAAGTAAACGTATTCGCTTTCCTTTCTGGTTTCAAGACTTATGTTCGTTTATATTAAAAATAATGGTTAATTTCATAAAGTGTATTACTTATAACATTTTACAGATCTTCTAATGTAACTCGTTCGTGAACGTTTTAATTCATTCTGGAGCATTTTATCCCCGCCTTACTTCGCACAATTTTTTTGATACAATAATTTTCTCCAGTAAAAAAGAAAAAAATAATCTTAAAATAAAAGTGGTATGAAATAAAAGCCTGGCTGAAAATAATTCGGAATAAACTAAAATGTTGGCAACTTTGTTTATAGTAAAGTAAACAACTTATTAATAAAATTTTTTTTACCTGACTTCTATTAAAAAAGGAGAAAATAAGAAAAGAAAGAAAGAAAGAAATGTTGTTTAACTTTAAAAATTTATATAGTTTAAGAATATACAGAAAAAAAAAAAAACGATATAATCAAACACAGTAAAAATTACAAGCATTTTTTTAAATTAACATCTATTTACGCAATTTCGCTTATCTTCGCATGCAAGAGAAGGTAAGGCAAATTTTATAGCAGCAAATCATTGCATAAATTAGCTTTTATTATATAGCTGCCATATAGGACTGGGCGTTACATCGATGTAGTACAAAAATCGATTTATAGCTAAAATCGGCGATCCGATTTAAAGATAACATCCACTACGAAATTTCGGAACGATGTTAGATGATGTAATGCAGCATCGGTTTATTGATTACATCTAATATGGAATTGGAAAAATCCGATCTTAACTAGGCGTCAAGTTACCTCGACGCGCTTCCGAGTCAATGCATCAAGGGAAGTTTTATCGATTTAGCGAAAACGATTTAACAATAAGGGAAAAAGCCTTCTTAACGATTTAGCATAATACGAATTTACGTGCCGGCTTTTCATTTCAAAGAAGAAAGGCGATGCGCTTAAATCGGCCTGTCGAGTGCTCCGTTTATTCCAAAGGAGGGACGAAGTGTTGCGCTTGCGTTATATGCTAAATCGGAGAGAAAAGAAAATACGATTTTAGATGAATCGTGGCAGTTCAAAACTTTTCACATTTTCTGGTTTTACGGAGACTCCAAGTCAATTTGTTTACTTAGTAACGTTTTCTTTGTTTTTGTAATAAGTAATCATTTTCAGCAATTTCAGTATGCATTGTCGTAATAAATATTAAAATAAATATATAGATTTTTACTATTAAATTACAAAGAAAATAAATTTATTTTTTACAATATTTCGGATACAGTAGATTACGATAAAAATAGTTTCATAATACAATACGACATATCTGTTTGTTATTATTATTATTATTAATTCAATAATTTAGCTTTGTCAGAATTTTTAAAGAATGTACGCAAGAACTTTTAATGGTGCTCCTTATTACGTACGTCCTTATTAAGTACTTTTTATTACGCTCTTTATAATATACAATTAATAAGCTTCAAATATTACTTTACTGAAATAATAAAATCACATCTTTTTTTTTTCTTCTTTTTTTTTTTTTACTTAAAAATACTATTAAGTAGTTTTCAAAAAATTTCCATCATTTAAAATTAAAATTAAATTTCTTTCTCAAACTTTGCTACCTATTTCGTCTAACAAATGAATTGTGCTTGATTTTTTTTTTTTTTTTTTTTCCCCAGAATGATGAGCAGGGCCTGATTAAGGGGGAAGCTCGTTCTTCACACATTATTTATACTTATACCGTTATTTTTTAACAAATACTTTCCTCCTATAATAAACAGAAAATTTTCATAAAAAATTATTTTAAAACAATTCTGGTGTCTAATAACGGTGAGTAAATTGAATTGTTTTACACCGTTCATTTTTTATAAAAAATATTTCCTCGTCAAAGCGTGGAATTTCTATGACATGAAGTAAAAAATAATTGTAAAAATATTCTGGTATGAGCGAGCTTCCCCCTTAATCAGGCCCTGATGATGAGTGGTTTATTTATAGGCAAATTCGATATCGACTGCCATAATATAACGTATTTCGGCAATATGGCACAATAAAGCAGAAAATTTGTTAATTTTTCGTAAAATTATAAAAAAAATAGGAATCAGCTTTCAAATTTTTTTTGCTAAAATATTACTTAACTGGGCAATTGAATCAAAAATATCACGTAGAGTTAATCAACCGACTTGAATTTTTTTTTTTTTTTTTTTTTTTTAAAGAAAGCGAAAATTTAATTAACTAGCTGTGGTAAAAGACAAATTATATAAATAAAAATACAAAGCTCAATATTTCATCATATATCAGAAACTCACCAAAAAGGGCTAAACAGTTAAAAAAAAAAAAAAAAAAAAAAGGATGCTGTAAAACTAAGAATAAAAAATGTGCATTAGAGGACTAGGGTTATAAAGTAATTCTTTAAGAACTTACTAGCAACAATTGTTCCGAGTCGAAATAAAACACAACCCTTCGTCAATCGAACAAAGTAGGCACAAGTGCTGCAAACAAAGCGGCAACGCACACTGCAAAAAATGTTGTGCTACTAGCCTTCAAAAACTCTCTTTAATGTTAATATTTATAACAACGCCCCTAACGTTAATGATTCAGAAATTAGTAATCAACATATCTTTTCTTTATAAAAATTTTACATATGTAGTTTGGCGTAATTTTAAGCAATAGATGCTGAATAATAGCCATATGGGGAATTGCAGAAAATGAGTAATAGCAGCGCCACTTTTCGGTCAGTATACTGTCAATTAAAAGACTTGTATAAGTAGGAGGGGATAGGAGGAGGTATTTTCTAAGTCAGTGTTAAATCGATTTATCTCTATATCACGATATTGGATGGAAGATAAATCGCTTTACAGAATCGCTACATCGCCCAGTCCTAGCTGCCAATATTGTAATTTATTCTGAAGCATCTTAAGCTCCGCCTTCATTTTGCACCACTTTATTTTTAGAATATTTTTCTCCAATTTATAACTACGAAAATATAAGGAAAACTTACTCTTTCAAAAAATGTTGTATGGAATAAAGGCGGAGTAAAAAATGCTCATGGAAAATTAAAATATTGGCAGCTATGTAATTACAAACACAATCCTTTCATAATACAAATCTGATATATTTGATAAAGAGTTATAGTGTATATGAATTACTTATTTAAAAAAAAAAAAAAAAAAAAGGATAGGTTTAAAGAGAGAGAGAATGTATATTGAGTTTGTATCATTTGCCACATATGTACACCCATATCAATTTTTAAGTCATTTTGCAAAAGAATTTGAAATAATTTTACATTTCTTTACATTAACTTTGGTCACTGACTATAATAATAATCAGATAAAGACGATTAATCTTCTAAGTTGTTAGGCAAAGTTACAGTTGAAATTTAGAAACGGATATTGAATAAAAAGTTCCCAAATTTGTCAACATTATCTACCTTAGCTCACCAGTTTAATTTTGATAAATCAGTAAGATATTAATTACTAATGGTTTGTCTCTAATCTATATTTTTAAAAATGTAGCTTTTTAACAGTGTTGCCAGATGAAAATTTAAATTATCCTTACTAAATGGAGAAAAAACCCTACATCCCCTACGTTAGATTATTTTTACCCTACAAAATACCCTATGCTTCAAAACTATTAATAGAAATTATATAAAATCATATTATTGTTATTATTATTATTTCAATATTTCCTAGCATTAAAACAATAAAAAATGACCCATTCTTATTAATATACACATAAGTTGATTGTTGAAACAAACGGACAAATAAAAACAAGTACCTAATATATGTATACAAATGTATATTCATGTAAACACAGTAAATAAAATGGACTATGTTTCTATAATTTGTTTAAATTTAATACTGTTAGCTCTGTATTCTATTAAATCAAACAACTAATCTCTTTTGTTATGTTTTCACATCAAACTAACCTAATAAATTTAATTTAGTAATAAATAATCAATGTTAAACCAGCAAATATCGACTTCTTAGGTACCTTACTCCGACTGATTAGGGGGTGCGGCTACACGATATAGGTGGTGTGAGCGCATCAAAGAGCAATAAAAGTTTAATTTACAGAAAGGAAAACGAAAGACAACGCATTCTGAAGTAAAGCAAAATACAATACACTTTTAGATCAGTATAATATATTTGCAATTAAGATTTTATACTGCACAATATATTTTATTCGAAGAGTGGGTGTAAACAAATAACCTGATAATTGCTGATGGAAACAATTGGTTTTTCGAGGAAGTTCAATTTTAACATGTACATGATTTATTGTACAATTTATCTTAATACTTTGATGTTAATTATATCAAAATAATTAATAAATGTTAAATTTTTTATTAAAATTATATAATAAATTTACCATTTCGTAATAATAATAGTAATAATAATAAAAGGGGGACATATTAAAAATATGAAAATTTTCCAACTTTTATAATTTATGCCAGAGCAATCATAATAATGCTCTTTTTTCTCCCCTACTTATTTTCTTGAGTCATTTTCCCCAATATTTAACTAAGATTAAATAGGAAGAAAACTACTCTTATAAAAAAGTAGTAGAAGTATGAAAAGAGGGTGTTACTAATAATAACTGGAATAAAATATAAATGTTGGCAACTCTGAGTTATGAGATGTTTAACTTCGCATCAATCTGTAGTAAAAAAATGTATCAGAAACAAGGTATTATAAACAACTTTTTAACAGATAAATTCAAAACTTTTTGTGTTTTTAAAAAAAATTTTCAACCTACAAAAAAAAAAAAAAAAAAAAAAAAAAAAATCCCATTCCTACATTAAATGCTGAGCTGAAAATCCCTACTGTAGGGAGAAGTCCCCACATCTGGCAACACTGATTTTTAAAAAATTATCTGTTTCATTCAATACTTCTAAAAAAAATCTGGTGTGAAATCACCGCACGGCTTCCATTACACACTACTACACCCATGATATCAGGGATGGAACACGGGAGCAGAATTCATACCACTATCAATGTAAGAAAATTTTCTACCTCTTAAATCAACGATATTATAGGTAGATAAATTTCTTCAACAGATTCCGGTATGAATACTCGCCCGTGTTCCATCCCTGTGATATGTGTTTTTGGGAGAGAATGTGATCATAAAAAATAAAAGTGTCCTAAAGACGTAGAAACCTAAAACTATTCAGGTATGAGAAACTTTACACATTTTCAAAGACATATAAAACGAAGCGTAAAAAATAAGAAAAAAAAAATGGTAGAGTTATTTTTTGAAACACAAATTTCCGAGATTAGAGGATGACCTACCTAAGCAGGATGACTGTAATTTTCTTCTAATAACGACGTATTACATGAGAAAGAAATGGATTTATATAACAATTTTCAAGAAAATCATTAGAGCCGTTTTTGAGATACCAACTTTTACAAAAAATCAATTATTGACCGTAAAACAATAATTTCATACAAAAGGATATTTAAAAGTGAGTTAATATGGCGAGTTTGAAAAAAATCCGTACAGCCGTTTCTAAAGGAACGCTCTTGCGAGACCCTAAATTGAGCTATTTATACAAGACGCCTATCAATTTTTCTGGACTAACCAACTATATCATTCGAAAGGACATCTAATAGAGTGTTTATGTAGCAAATTTGAAGAAAATCGTTTGAGCCGTTTTTGAGATACGACTTACGGTCCCACTTCCGGTTTTTCAATTTTCATCAAAATATGGATAATTCATCTGTACACCAGACCTGTCTCAATTCTGAAGTTTTGTAGTTCTATCTTTATTTTTTCTGAGATATGATAGCCAGAAGATTTCGGATATACATCCACACACACAAACTAACCAATCACGAAAAACCACTTTCTTGGACTCAGGGGGCCTTAAAACGTGTGAATCAGGTGAAATCTCGATATCGAATTTTTGGACCAAATTCAATACTTCTATTACCTATGGTAGTAGTGTAATGGAAGTAATAAATTAAATCAGAAACATGTGTATCCTTCGTAAATATGCCTAAAACATCTTTATATATCAATATTATATTACTCAAGCTATAGCGACACTAAGAAAATTCGTGAGAGCACAGAAAATGGTATACAATACAACGTGCAGCGTAAAAAGTTCAGCAAACGAATGTTGACAATTTAAACAACGGTGATCTGCTGGTTAGCGTTCAACCGTATGCATTTAGATAAACTTGCAATCTAATGTTTGTACAAACAGCCTTTAGAAAAAAACATAAAAAAAAGTCGCACGCTTTCCTTTCTGGTGTAAAAAACTTATGTTAAATTTGATATTAAATATAATGGTTAACGTCATAAACTGTATTATTTAGAACATTTTACAGATTTTATTGCGTAATTGCATAATTGTCAACATTTTAATTTATTCCGGAGCATTGTTAGCTCCGCCTTTAATTCGCAACATTTTATTTATAGAATATTTTTCTCTAATTCATATACACCGCGCGACAAAATGATAGGTACAAAGGGTTTTTTCTTTGATTTTCCATAAAATAACATAATCTAAATTGAGCTTATCATTTATATTTATCATAAAATAACACTATTCCCAGACTAACGTATGTTTTAAGACTAAAATTTTTCTAATATTAGACTACACACAACGAAAAAAAGGTAGGAACAAAGTTTTTTTTTTTTTTAATTTTTGAATATGATTATTTTGAATATGATTCAATTATTTAGTATGTTTTTGATATGATAATATTTTGTTATGATAATAAATGATCAGCACAATTTAGATAATGTTATTTAAAGAAATAAAAAAAAAAAAAAAACCTTTGTTCCTATCTTTTTGTCGCGGTGTGTAGTCTTTAATTAGAAAAATTTTAGTCTTAAAACTTTTCTAAATTAGACTTAAAACAAAAATTAGTCCGCGAATAGTGTTATTTTATGATAATAATAAATGATAAGCACAATTTAGATAATGTTATTTTTTGAAAAATCAAAGAAAAAACCCTTTGTATTTGTACCTATCTTTTTGTCTCGGGGTGTACATACTTGCAAACATATTAATTATGCATTAGAATATTTTTATTTATTTATTTATTTATTATTATTTTAGTACACGCTCCCTTTTCTACACCAGTATATGTTTTGAGTGTTTTTTCTTCTTATTTAATGGTATTTAAATTACGCGACAATTACTCTAAAATAAAAAAGGAAAGGTATGGAAAAAAGGGCTATGTACAAAAAAAATTCTTCTTCATAATTTGGATGTTGGCAAGAATAAACGTATAACCACTATAAAGTAAAATGTGGCATGGAAAAAAAGGCGTGGCTAAAAATGTTGAGGAATAAATTACAATCTTGATATCTCTGTAATTGTGAAGTTTTAATTCATTCTGGAAAATTTTTAGCTCCACCTTTGTTTCCCATAACTTTATTGATAGAATAATTTTCTCCAATAATAATAGTAATAAAAAAAGTGGTATGGAATGAAGATGGGGCTGTAAATACTCCACATTAAGATAATAATGGTTTCTCTATTCTATCTTAGATTATTTTTAAAATTGTAGGATTTTAAATAATTATCTGTTTTGTTTCTAAAAATAAATTAAACCGGAAACGTATGTATCCCTCCTAAATGTTCTTAAAACATGGTCATTATAACAGCATTTTCTTACTCAATGGGTAACCACTCTAAGAAAGTTGGTACCACACAGAAAAAGTAAACAACGAATTGAAGAAACGCCCAGAACGTGAACGACACTCATTTTAATCAGTGCCGATCTGCTGCATAGTGTTCAACCGCATGGATTGAGTGAACTGTTCCGATTTTTTATTAAGATACAGCTTAAGAAAAATTATAAATGAGTAAATATCTTTCTTTTTATGCAAAAAAAAAAAAAAAAAAAAAAACAGAGCGTGCAAACTTTCTTTCTTTTTTTTCTAATTATAACATCGCTTTCACATTATTCAATTATACCTGATAGATGCCAACATTTTAATTTATTTCGGAGTATTTTTAGCCCCGCCTTTATTTCGCACCACTCTATTTATAGAGAATTTTCTCCAATGACTCCAACATCCTAATTAATATTCCGTAGTGTTATTAGTCACGCCCTTGTTTACACACCAGTAAATTTTAGAGTAATAGTCTCCAAATTCAATTGCGGTTAAATAAGAAGAAAATTACTCTAAAATGATACTGGTGTAAAATAAAGGGCGGGGCTAACAATACTACGGAATATTAATTAGTATGTTGGAGTCTCTGTAATCAGAGACTCCAACATACTAATTAATATTCCGTAGTATTGTTAGCCCCGCCTTTTCTTTCACACCAGTATCATTTTAGAGTATTTTTCTTCTTATTTAATCGTAATTATATTTGTAGACTATTACTCAAAAAATTTACTGGTGTATAAAAAAGGGCGTGACTAACAACGCTACGGAATATTAATTAGGATATTGGAGTCTCTGCAATATATAATTTCCATAAAATAAGAAAAAATTACTTTAAAAAAATAAGTGGTATGGAATAAAGGCGGGGCTAAAAATATTCCGGAATAAATTAAAATATTGGCATCTATGATATATTCGATAAATTTTCGATTTCGATAAATGTCCAACTATCGTAAAACTGGTATCGTACAAATCCGCAGATTGATACTGCGAATTCGAGAAATGGATGAGTGCCGAGAACCCAGGGTCCAAACTAACATGACCCCACACCAGACGATGGGTAACAGACTGAAATACAAGTATCAAATGAAATAAAAAAAAGTTTTAATTAATTAATAAAGAAAGAAATAAAGAAATAAAAATAAAATGAGGACTAGGAAAGATAACCAGGAGGAAAAATAGGTCATTGCAATTGACTGGGAAAAAGAAAAAAAGCAGTTTTCCATTTAAGGAAGAGCCTGCTCTCCGAAAACTTACCAGAGAATTTCTATTTTGGTCATTAAATTATCAGCAATTTTCATTCTATTTAGTACGGATTTGAATTTATTGATTAATTCGGCAAAATGTGGAACATGAATTTCGTTAGCGATACCATTTAAGATGTTATTTAACTCATAGATATAGTAATTTATAAAGATCTTTCATCCCATTCTTATCATGCAAAAATTTTTGATGCCGAAAATTTTTTTTGGCATCAGCCATATAGTGGTATTGAACCCATTGAAACTCGGCAATTGTAATAGAATAGAATAGAATATTGATGAATTTCCAAAGTGTGGAAATATTGTGTCTTTTAATTCTTCTGATAAATTTATGAAAAGAAATGGATACGTTATCGTAAAGGTAAATTATATTTGACTAAATTATGAACAATATAATTTTTATAATCAGTTACTTTGTTATTATTATGATTATGAACTAAAAACTGGTTTGATTTTTAATAGAATACGTTCTTAAAAGTTTGATATTTTTTAAGATTTTCTGTTAGTAAGTAATATAGAATTTTCAAAATTCTTTTAAATATAGTTAGCAGCGGCGTAGGTAAAGAACGTTAGTTTTAGTATATAAAGAGTTTAACTTTAAATATCAACTAAATTAATAAATATATAAAAGAAAAAAAGAAAGAAAGAAAAAGAAAAAGAAAAATGAATTTGAAATTGTAGACGCAGTTTTTCATTCACCTTTAGTACATAAATTATTCATAAATTATTATTTTTCTGTGTGTATTCACTCGGAGAAAGACGACCATATTGTGGACTTTTCTCGGAGTAAAAAGGCATCATCCCCCCCCCCCCCCATAATGTTCAATCTATGTCTTATTAATATATCTATGATTTAATTTAGGCAGTTGGCTAGGAGCGTTCTGCTGAGAGTATAAATAGGAGGGAGTAGTTACCTGAGTGTATGATATTTCTGATTGGTCCGAGGGCGGAGCCTTAGTAGGAAGCTTAGGGAAGCCGGATTTAATAATTTTTGTGGCATATCTATTTTCAGGAAATTTAGGACCTGCGATAACTCGCGAGATGGTCTTCTCCACAATTACAACATTTTTTCTCAATAAGATTTTCCTTGCCATGATTACAATCTTTGGTAAGATGCTCCCCTGAGCATTTCACACATCTAGTCTTCATGTGGGAGTTCTTTGCTGAATTCATGAATAATTGACATTATAACATTGTTGTGTTTTAGTGGGGTTAATTTTCAATAGCAATTCTATAATACATAAGCTTTTCGATTTGGAAGATAGATTTACTGCGACCGTTATTTGGGAGATGAATTTGGAATAACGGAATGGCTGTTTAGTTTTAAGACTTACGAGGCGATTAATTTTTAGGATTTCAAAGTAAGTTTAGCAAGAGCGTCTTCAATGTCAAGTTGAGCAGTTTCAGTTGGGAGTCCCCGGATGACAGCTTTAGGTTGCGCATAAGCCCAATCATTTTTGAGGTAATATTGTAAGATCATTTCGTCGAGTTTAGATGTTATAATGTCATGAGCTTCATTAGAGTCCGGAAATAGTTTAACGAATTTTCCTGCGAAGTTTGAACGGACTTTATTGAATAATAAAGTACGTAAACTAGGCAATACTTATTGCATAATATAATTTTTTAAATTGTTCTCTTAATGTCTTAATGTTCTACATTGTATTGTACGTATATATGGGGGGGGGGGGAATCCTTTATTAGTAATTGAAAAGGAAAATGTTAATGCAAACAATTTCGAAAAATAATTTAAAATAAAACAAGATAAAATAAATAAATAAATAATATATATATATATATATACATATAAAAAAGGAGGCACTCGTAAAAGATTACTTTATTATTATTATTTAAAGAAAGCATTATGCCGTGTTCTATAAAATAAATCCAACGCAGACGACATCATTCACAAAAGTTTTAACCATTTAAACAAAATACGTTTGTAATTGCTTTAAAACCGAATATTTAACTAAAATACAAAAAATAAAATAACATTTAGAAATGAACTAATATAATATTATACTAGCTTGTTCTAACCTCTTAATAAATGAAAACAACCGAATTCTAAATTCTATAGATTTACAGTCGTTTCGTAATGAATGAAAATTTGAAAATTTTTTGATTCAGTTATCGTGTAAACTTTAATAATTTTTCGAAAAATACTTTTTAAAAATTAAATGTAGTGTATATTTCTTATAATAAAATGCAAGAAAATATGCAAAATATGAAGATTATAAAAATACATGAACTTTTCCGTTTAGATTAAAAATTCTTATTCGAAAATAAAATTTTTTATTCAAGCACAAATTCTATTTTAATTTTAAATATGGTGCACGGCGTGAATAAACAAATTTCATTCCAGCATGCGCAGTTTCAGCCATAGTCTTTCTTCATCGCATGCACCAGATGGCCTTGCCACTCATTAGTGACGTAACCACGGTACTCTTAGCTCCATTGTAGTAAATTCGCCTAAACGTTCTCGCTTTGGAAGAGGCAATCTGCTGAACAGCATTCAATCGTATGTACAGCTGTGTGACAAAATAATAGAAACATCTTAATTTTTTATGTGTTATGGAATATCTTGAAAAATACTTAATGTTATGTTCTTGAATTTTGGGGAAAAAGAAAACATGTTTTTCTTCATGTATTTCAGCAAAGGTTTTGTCACGAAGGCTGTTAGGCGACGTAAAACAAATCCAATAAAATAAAAATTATTTCTGATTACTCTGTAACTGGGAATGCATCGATTCATCTGCAAATTTTATGTATGGTTTAAAATGAATACTTTATACGTGTATAGAGTTTTGTGAGGATGGCTCGAATATTTAAATAGTTAAAATTATTTTATTTAAAAATGCAAAAATATTTGGCAGTTTTTACTTTATAACTCTAAAAGTTTTTCTCTAAAGTTCATGAAACTTCCCGAAAACAAGACAAAATGTGCTTAAATCATTATACTATAGTTTAAAACTAATATTAAATTTTTTGGAAAGTTTTTCGAATTTTCGTTTACTAACAGGCTTTACCCGCTTAGATGGGAACTATATTTAAATGATTTCTTTTTAGTATATTAAAATCACACAATCAACAGATTGGGAAGAAAATCATATTTATTGAAATTTATTTTTCCGACTGAGTGAAAATAATGCCTGGACCTGGAGTCGAACCCCAGATCTTTGACTTAAAATGTCAAGGCTCTACCAATTGAGCTATCCAGGCCGACAACCGGTGGACATTACTCACTCAGACAACTTTTAGGCAGAAACATCTGGTCTATCATGTAGATAGCTCGACAGAAATAAGCCGCAGGTAAAGGAAAACACCATTAAACAATGGAAGAATTACAGTATATTAAAATCACACAATCAACAGATTGGGAAGAAAATCATATTTATTGAAATTTATTTTTCCGACTGAGTGAAAAAATAGTGCCTAAAGGTTGTCTGAGTGAGTAATGTCCACCGGTTGTCGGCCTGGATAGCTCAATTGGTAGAGCCTTGACCTTGTAAGTCGAAGATCTAGGGTTCGACTCCCGGTCCAGGCATTATTTTCACTCAGTCAGAAAAATAAATTTCAATAAATAAGATTTCTTTTTAATTGAAAAATTCAAACGTTTAAATAAGTATATTTCGATTGGCGACTACTTTCGTCACAGCTTGAGTATGGGACCTCCTTGGCAATATCAAACATTTTTTTAACGACTCGAATCTCGCAAGGGCGAAGGAAAGGGAGGGGCTCAGGGGGCTCAAGCCCCCCCCCCCTATTTCTTATGAAATTTTCTTTTAATGCCAAATGAAAGAATCACCAATTTAAACTTAAAATTAATGCCTTATAAATGTTCATAATTAGTGATATTTTATAATTAATACTAATAATTAATGAATATTAATTAACATCTAATTATTAATTGATTTTCTTAAGATTAATTTTGAGTCATTTTTAAAATGAAATTTTTTGAGCCCCTCCCATGATTTTTGAATTGCTACGCCCCTGCGAATCTGTACAACAAAACTAAATTAGAACTAATATTCTCGGAAATAGTCCAATAGAAGTGTAATTCTTCGGATATTCGGGAAACAGTTGAAGCTCTTACTCATACAGTAAATATATTTTTAAGAATATTTAATATAACAAAGGTGAAATTTAAATAGAATTTGATTTGATGGGTCTGATTTCACCAGTTTCACCTCTGTGAGTATGCAATGTGTTCACTGTAATCAATGTTGTGTTCTTTTTTCAATTTTAATTTCTTTATGTGAGCGCAGCGGTGCAATACTTTCATCTTTTAGTATAACACTCACATTTATATATAAAAGAAAAATATGTCCGTCTCCAAAAATGCGGAAATTTCGGCCAAAAAATGCAAAATTGTGCTATGCAAAATTGAATAACATAAATAATGGCGACTGAAACTTAAAATGTACATGTTCGAAAATAATTAAATGCATAAATCTGATATGAGTGATCAATCTGATACTTTCCTCAATTTCAGAGCCAAAAATTCCCCTTAATGGGCCCTCATCCTTTGAGGGGGAAAAGTGATCCAGTATAATTTGAATGCTGATTTTGATATTGCTGGTTTCAGATATTAGTGAAAATTTCGCTATCGATTTCTTTTTCCCTTTCAGTGCTTGTATCCATACCTGCTTGCTTTCTCATTAACACTTTCGCGACCGCTGACGTCATTCGAAAATCGCTAACTACACCAGTGGGCGTTTCCTTACGTTACGTAGGTTACATTATTTCTTAACAATATGCGCAATATTCACATTTGTACAATCAACGCACTATGAATAGAAATATTTTCATTAGAAAGTATGTATTGTAATGTATAATCATATATATTATAAATATGAATAGAGTAAACATTGATTTATAGTAATGTAATATACAAGAATAACGCCCACATGCAGAGCTTTCTGTCAAAAATACAAAACATGCGTTCGTGAAAGTGTTAATATATCATAGCACTGTTAATAATTGCCCCTTATTCTACACCACCTTATTTTAAGAATAATTTTCTCTAAATAACTTACGATAACATAAGAAGAAAACTGCTAGAAAAAAGAAAAAAAAAAAAAAAAGGCGGTTACTAACGGTACTGAGGAACTTTAATTAGTGTTGTTAGAAAGTATTTTTTTTTTTTTAATCTCGTCTTTAAATGTAGGCATTCTAAAAAGACTAATCTCATGTTGTAAATATATATATATATATATATATATATATATATATATTGCTCTTTTTAACTTTTATTTTTCCACTTTTATTTTATTTATTTATTTTTTTAATTTAAATTTTGAACTTTTTAAAAAAGATTTTTATACTTTTTGAATTTCTCGCAATAACATGTAAATGGTTAGAAATAGGACAGCCTACCTATTACGGTTAGTGCTAAACAAGAGAAAACACCATTTTTGCCAAAATAACCGGGAAGATTGATAGTTTCCGCCCCTTTCTGTACACCACTTAATTTTTAGAATAATTCTCTTCAAATATATTTACGATTATATAAGAAGAAAAGTATTCTGAAAAAAGACTGGTGTGAAAAAGTAGGCAGAAAGGGGCGGGACTAACAATATTCCGGTATAGGTTTGCAAGTATGCAACACACTTGACATTAAATAAAGCGAACAGACGAAATTTTGCGCACGCTCTGACGTCACCAAATCTAGTCCCATACCATTCACTCGCATTTCAGGTTTCTAACTTTAAACTCCTGCCCCTCTTTTTCAAATTCACCACATTCCTTTCATTTCAGTCTTTTAGTAAATCAAATCGCGTATGCATCTTCTAGTACCTGCACGTGTTCTAAAAAGGAATATTTCTTTGTTACTGTTATTACATATTTTTTAAAAGGATTAATATTTATAAAAGAAAGTGTTTTATCTTGACAATTCTAATTTTTTTTATATTCTTAAAAATTTTTATCAGTTACTCAATAAATTTTTAGTTGATTTTAATAATAATGGAGATACAATCATACAATTTAGCACGTGAAAAATCTTTGTAACACCGAACTTGAATCTATATATAATATTATTTCCTGTTTTTTTTTTTTTTTTTTTGGTCTTTTTTGATGGTTCAGTATTTAAAAATATTTTGATCTGCTTATTCAGTGATATAATACACGACAATATACATGAAGGATTAATTAATATAGGTGCGCGTGTTTGTGAATTTTTTGACACTTTTAAATATTACTCTCATTTTCTGCAATTGCATAGTTTATTTATTTAATGTTAGTGTCAGACCGAAGAAATAATTAAAGTATATTCCTCCCCCTTTTTTTACGTATTATATAACATTTTAAACTGTATCAATAAAATATTCTAATCTTTTTAATTTAGAAATTTATCAAAAATGAATATTTTTATCCTATGATTAAATTTACTACATTAGACTATTTAATTTCTAATAAATTATTCTTATTATTTATTCTTATTATTATCTTAGACATTTATACGATTCTAATTACGAAAACATAGATAAATGAATCTTATCTGAAGAAAAAATCGTACATATATTGCTTAAAAGAAAAATATATATTTTAAATTCAATGCTTAATAACTAGTTCTGCAGTTTGAACTTTTTAATGAAATATTAACTGTCCAAAAGAAAAAGAAATTAAAGCTTTTCTGACTTGGAAACTGCCAGGCCATATAGAAGCCGATTGTATAAATAAAAGCCGAACAAACAATCAAGCGTATCATCATAACCCGATTACAAAGCAAATGAAAATGGTGTACAGCGAAGAAATGTTATGAATTTATCCAAAACGGAAGACAAGATAAAATCAAAAATACGTATGTTTACTATAAATGAGAATTCCACAAAATTAATCATTGATACGGCAAGTGATATCAGTTTAATAAATGAAGAATATTACAACGAAATTGGCGCACCTTAATTATCCGAAGAAGGTATGTGTATATTGACGGGAATTGGCGAAAAGAAATGACGCCAATAGGTGTCTTTAAACATGAAATACAAGTAGACGGAGTGAAGTTAACGGATGATTTTCATGTAGTGACAAATCTAGACTGTGATTTGTTAGTTGGTGTAAATGCGATATTCAGATACAATTTAATAGTTACAGAAGATGACGCCCATTTTGCTCTATCACCCACCATTTTTTAGGAACGGCCCCCTATTTTTATCATTTTTCGGTGATTTTATGGCTATAAATTTAGTTTTTAGGAGAGGGAGAATTATTTTCACCGTTAAATATCTACTGAGGGGCTACAGAGTTGTAAAATTCTAAAACAAGGGATTTTTTTTTTGGAGGGGGCGGAGAAATATGCCACTGAAATTATGCATTACATATCTTGCATTTTTTTAATCTGCTATTAATGTTATTGTTTAAACTTTATATATTTTTTATTTTTAGGTGTTAAAATAATTATTTTTCATTCTTCAAATCAAATTCATAGTCATAAAATTATCGAACAGGGACAGAAATTGAGGGAGAGGGTGGTGTATCTAGAAAACGGTGGGTGACTGGGCAAAATGGGAGCTATATTCGGATTCAGAAAGTCATTTTATAGAAGAATCAGCAAAAATGGTATCAGATCTCGGATTTCTTTTTTTTTTTTTTTTTTTTGTGAGCAGCGTAATATAATGATTGTTGATTACAAATAAATATTAATGAAACGTCCTATCACTTTCTTTTTTCCCTTGTCTTCCCTCATCGCCCCCCCCCCCTCCTCTTGCCTTTTTTTAGAAGAACCGGATTGTTTGTTCTTGATTTTGTAACAATTTTGTATTGATTTTTTTTTTTTTTTTTTTTCAGCAATATTAGTTTTTTTTTTCTAATAATTTTAAGCAATTAAGTGTAATAGAAATTACAGCACACTAGTGAAAATTTTTTGAAAAAATAAGACCTAGACCCATTAATGCTAAATTTAATAGCCTTTCTAATCCAATAATAACCAACAATTTTGAGAAGTGATACTTCTTATATATATGATTTATTCTGGGTTTGAATATAACCGTTATAATTAAAATTAAGTTGTAGATATTGAATCAAAAATTCCCTAAAATTGTAAACAATGGTAACACTTTTAGATGAACTGATATTCAATTCATTCTATCGACGTTTTTTTTTTTTTTTTTTAATTTAAAAGTTATTTGTGTGAGGTTTTTCATATAAGTATTTCAATATTTTGCGCTAATAAATTATAGGAAGGATTTTTTTCTAACGCTTGCAAATGCGAAATTAAAAAGTATTTAGTAAAAATGCTTAAAAAGGCCTAAGGAACAATTGTCAATATTCTTCTTGAATATCATAAACACAATAAAAGATTATGCCTTTTCACCATGTAAGAGTTATATTAACTTTAGGCAAATAGTTAATTTTTAACTACTATCTAATTGAATCAGTAAAAGTTACTTTGGCAGCAGAAAAATATACTTTATTTTTTTTTATTTATTTATTTTTTTTTTTCTGCATTTTTATAGATAGTACATTTCTGAAACTACACTTGAGGAATGACCTCATTACTGCCATATATCAGAAGAATTGTCAAGTTTCTGGTGCTTGCAAAACATAAAAATTTTGCTATCGTCCCATTCATCCCCATTCTTCCCTATAAATATACATATATAAAATCTCAAATCATAATGTTCAAATTATACATAATTGTTTCTTTGAAAATGCCGCAGGGATGGAAAACTGGCGCAAAACTCATACCTTATATTTTTAAAATAAAATGATTAATATTAAATGTATTATTTTACAGCAATTAAGAAAGAAAAAAAAAAAATCTTTTGTTCTCAATTATATGCCCTCTCCTCAGAGTTGCTAGACTGTGGGATGTTTTATTCAGTAGTTACCAATAAGTTTGAGAAATGATATTTGATATACATAAAAGACGATTAATCTTCTAAGGCAAAGTTACAACTAAAATTTATTAATGGATATTGAATAAAAAATTTTCAAATCGGTCAACACCACCTTCTTTAGCTAATCAATTTAATTTTCAAACAGCATTAAGATATAAAATTACTAATAGGTTTCCTTTAATCTTACATTATCTTCAAAAATGTAGGTTTCAAAAAATCATCTGTTTTATTTAATAGTTCTAAAAGTAAATTAAATAAGACCATATAGTCCGTGAGGCGACAGGCCAAATTATGCTTAGAAATTAAGTTTCGTTTGCCACATCTGGTAACAAATAAATTGCTTATTTTTCTAAAAGGTAGATGTATATAGAGTAGAAAAATACAATGTTCTCTAAAAAAAAAAAAAAAAAAAAAAAAAAAAAGAGTTGCGCATTATTATTTTACAAGCAAAAAAGAAAAAATCCGATGCAGCCATACTTTCATAAGAGCTATTTAAATGCTTTCTTTTTCATTTTATTTTCCTAAAGAAGAAAAAGAAAGAAAAGTGTTACTACCTATAAAAATAAATATGAAAAAATAACTTTTTTTTTTCAAAGTAAATTAAATGATAAAAATAAATATGAATAATAAATAATATGCATTTTAAGTAGAATGCCAAATGATTATGCAAAAAAAAAAAAAAAAAAAAAAAACCTTTATTTTTTAAACCCTATATTTTTAACTAAGTATTATAATGTATATTATAATATATGTATTTATCACTTCCCTCCAAATATAATTATTCATGTACTGTAAATATTAATTTTATTTTTTATTTATAGATTACTTTTTTGTAATGGTAATCTAGTAAGAATTATTCCTTCAATAAACAATCACTGTGTAATATATAATAAAAAAGAATATCGTAAAACTTTTCGTGTAAAAATTTTAATAATGTCTAGAACCAAATAAAATACTTTCTTTTAATAAAAGTATTACTTTTAATTAAACACAGGGTAACCATAATATGTTTTCAGGAAAAAGAGTTAAATTTTGTTGATGTATATTTCAATATAATAAGGGCACCAAAAAGAATAATAAATAATAATAATCACAATAACATTAATTAAAAAAAAATAATAATAAACAACGGAATATTTATGATATAAATATATATATATATAATATTATGTTTGAAATTTATGCACAGACTAGTGAAATAATAAGCAGTACTTTCAAGTCAAAAGAAAATGCATTAAAAATATTTGGAGATGAGTTACTTTATTATGTTATTTTCTGTTTTATTTATAAATAAACACATAAATAAATTATGTATACGTATGTACACACACACACACACACACACACACACATATATATATAAATATATATATATAACAAAAAGTTGTTAAAATGAGTGAATATTATATACAGTATATTTATAATCAATAAATCACGTTTTTCTTTTTTATTGGACAGCTGAAAATATTATTCTTCCAGCTTTTCTTCTTCTTCTTCTTCTTTTTTTTTTAAATAAAATTATTATTATTATTATTATTATTATTTTTCATACATCATGTTACAAATAATCTGATAAATAAGAGTGCCAAAGAATTTTTTGTTTCATTAAATATTAAAACAATTAAAAGCCTCAGAATAGCATGAATAATGAATTGGCAATTTTTTTTTTTTTTTTTTTTTTTTTTTTAATGACACATAGAGAATAAAATTGGCTTTATTTTTAGTGTTATACTTCTCTTGAATGATAATCGTCTATATTAAAAGGAGACTTGGCGCTGGATTATTAAAATCAATAAAAATTACAACGTCATAAACACCGAAGAGAACGAAATATGGAAAGCATACAGCTGCTTCGGTAGCTTTTAGCGTACCGTTTTCAGTGCATTTGACTTTGTAATTTTTATGGGTTTTGATAATCGTCTATATTTATCAGGGAAGATAACTTTAATAAATTATTTTTCCTGAATGAATTTGTATATAAGAAATTATAGAAGAAAGTCATGTGATGGCTACAACATGCTAGATTTTTATGAATTTTTAATGCGATTTTCCCATTTGGGAACAGTTACCTTAAACAGATAATTAATTGATGAATAAGTAACTAATGTAAATAACATTTTAAAACTATAAAATTAGGTCATTAACACAGCAAACTAAAATAATGCTAAATGCATAAAGAAATGCACTGAAGACGATACGCTAAATAGCTGTATGCTTCCCATATTTTGTTCTATTCGGCATTTCTGACATTGTAAAATTTATTGGTTTTGATAATCGTCTATATTTATCAGGGAAGATAACTTTAATAAATTATTTTTTCCTGGGTGAATTTGTATATAAGAAAATATAGAAGAAAGTCATGTGGTAGCTACAACATGCTAGTTTCTTATGAATTTTTAATTCGATTTTCCCATTTGAGGACATTTACCTTAAACAGATAATTAATTAATGAATAAGTAACTGGTGTAAATAATATTTTAAAACGATAAATTAGGTCATTAACACAGCAAACTGAAATAATTCTAAATGGAAACGTAAATAAAAAAAAGTAGCAAAACACAGAGTAAGATATTTCCAGAATTTAGAGAGATTTATTAAAAAAGAAAAAAAAAAAAAAAAAAGGAGGGGAAAAAAAAAAATAGCCCTCTCTCTTACTTGAAACTTCTGTCCATTCCACTTACTTGAAGCCCAGATCTGTTTATGCACCAGTAGTAAACAAGGAAAATTATTACTTCAGCTATCTGGTTAAAAAGCACCCAGCCGGCAATCTCAACATCTGAAACTGCAGTGGGTAAAACTTAAGGCGATGACAATTTCAAGAAAACAGGAATCATATTTTGGCAGGCATTTCACGCTGTTAGAATTAATTGCAAGAGAAAAATGGAAGCCCATTTTAAGATAGTGTTCAATTAAAGAGGCGTCTAAATTAATCATCCCCCTAAACAATGCAATACTTAAATTGCAACTAAACAATTTATTTAGTTCTTATTGTCTATTAAATTATTTTCCATTCGCAAATGGTTAAAGTCGATGATATCCGATGTTCAAATATATATTCAAATTAAACTTATTAAGATTTTTAGCCACATTGTGCTATTTACCATCCAGATTAAGACATTCTGATTGAGATTGAAGAACATTTTCAAAACTTTTTTTTTCCGAACAATCGATTATTTTCTCATTATTTAAATTCTCAACAAGATGTATACAGCACGGTACAACAGCCGCCCTTTTCTTTGTTTGAAAACATCGAATCGAATAATTGAATTTGCGTTTTTAAAAAGTTAGAAAGCAATTAAATTGGAATCAGTTTAATAAATTTATTTTAATTCATTAAAAAAAGGAACTAATAATTATTCAGTTCGATGATTAAACTTTTATTTTTGTATTTTGAAAAAGAATGTTTTGCTTAACAGCGCCATCTCTTGACATGTTCATTTAAAAGAAACTATCTCGGAATGACAACAGGAATGCATGTTATGTTTTTATGAAGAAAAAATTAATGTGCAAGTTCTTTTTGAAAGCAAATTTTTGAAAGAAATATGTAAAAACCCATGTGTGAAAATTCACTTAGTTGTGTGATATGGCAAACGAACCTGAACGATATCAGCTCTCGCCCCACTGACCTTGCATCCTTCGTGAATATTCCTAAAACATGTTCTTTACATGAACATTATTTTACTCAGCGGATAGAAAGGAAAATAAATAAAAAATGGTCAAATCGTGTTCGGAATATCTCAAAACGTGTAATTCCATCGAAAATTGGAGATCGAATAATTTAGCGAATCCAGTAATTTCTTTTTATGTACATAGAAGAAAAAAAAAAGAGCCTCTGTATGTGACTGCACTTGCATGCCGTCGAACAGAAATATTTGATTAATTCAAATTAATATTAAAAAAAAAAAAAAAAAAAAGGGACTAATGTGCAAGTTGTACCTCACGGGAGTGTACCTCAAGGGACTAATGTGCGAGTTGTACCTCATGTGCGAGTTGCACCGAACGAACAAACTATTTCTTTCAACGAAAATGCCTAATATATCGTCTAATAAACTAATGCCTAATGAACGTCTAATATATCGTATCATATTATATATCGTATTTATCGTAATATAACTCAATACTTATTTCGCCTCCTTCTTCGACTCGTTTTAATACGCATTTTTTATATGCATGAGCAGCCCCCGAAAAGCAAAAACATTAAATTCATTCTTTTACTTATTTTTATTTCATATTATTTCACGCGCATTTTTTATTTCCTAATTCAAAATTAAAAAAAGAAATAAAAAAAAACCTTTTTCGATATCGCTTTTAATGATACTGATTATTATTAATTTTCTTTTCTTTTTCATTCAATAATAATAATAAAAATAAATAAAAATAAAAAATAAAATAAAAAAAAAGATTTTGATGAAATTCTGGCAAAAGCAGAATTTCGTTTAGGACGGAAGACTATTAGTTTTTTTTTTTTTTTTCTTATTTCAAATTATAACATCGCTTTCAAATTATTCAATTGTATTTTAGATAAATTTTAGATTTCGACGAATGTCCAACTATCGAAATCGACAAAGCAAAAATCCCAGATTGAGACTCATAGGCCATCAGTCCTAATAAAAAAATCGCGGCAGTTACAAAAAAAAAATAAATAAACAGTACAACAACATTAAAAAACTTGTGCAAGATACGAATGTTATTGATTTCAGCCCGCGGCGATCAGCTGTATAGCGTTCAACCGCATACACCTAAAAAAGATGCCTAGTATTAGAAAACGACACGGTTCGGTTTTAGAAAAGTTATAAACTGAACAAGCACACTATTTATTCTGGTGTCAAAAAAATATTTTTTAATTATTATTAATAGTAATGGTTACTATCATAAAGTACATTATTTAAACCTTTTACAGGTTTATAGCATAATTGACCACATTTTAAAAGTTTCGCGACCGCTGACGTAAATTGACGTCATTTGAAAATCTTTGATTCCGCCAGTGGTCGTTCCTTTTACACTTCGTATGTTACTTATTTCTTAAGAATATATCTAGTATTCATATTTGTAGTACAATAAATATACTATGGATATAAAAAAATTGATAAGGACAGAGTATAAATATAATGTTTATTCATTTGAAATATAAAAATATGAATTCAGAAAATTTTGTTCTGAATTATTGTAACCATACTTGCCAACATCCTAATTAACATTCCGTAGTATTGTTAGCCCCGCCTTTTTTTTACAGAAGTAAATTTTTAGACTAATATTTTTCAAAAGCAATTACGATTAACTAAGAAGAAAAATACTCTAAAAACATACTGGTGTGGAAAAGAAGGCGGAGCTAACAATACTACGGAATATTAGTTGGCAAGTATGATTGTAACTTTGTAGAATAACGCCCACAGGCGCGGACCTTACTGTCAAAATAAAAACGCATGCGGTCGCGAAAGTGTTTTAATTCATTCTGGAGTATTTTTAGCTCCGCCATTTTTTCGCAAAACTTTATTATTTTATTTATTTATTTTGTCTAGATATAATATATAAAGTGTATCGCTGAATATATAGAATTTACTTTAGTGAAAATTTACTGATGATAATGCACAATTTATAATTATTTATTTAATAATGAGAGACATGAATATAACTAGAAGATATATGAAATAGTATAAATAAACCGTTTTTGTTATATTTGAATTTACAACCGAAATATCTTATTGTTATTATTATTATTTTTTAAATAATTTAATTGGAAATAGTAAAAAGCAATATTATATGAAAGGTAGGAAGGAAAATGTACATAGTTTGATTTAAAACGAGTTTTCTACTTAATTTGTAACAATTTGAAGTTTTCATACAAAAGTATTCGATGTGAAAAATGAGTATTAATGAAATCAAAACACTCTAATAAATATGATTTTTGAATTATTGTATCCCATACATTTCTGTTATTTTAAAAATGTATCTTGAAATAATGATAAAAATATCTGTAGAAAAATTTTATATAAAATAAATAATATACAAATTAATCTTTTTAAAAACATTGTTAGAGTAAAATGCCTGAAAAGAAAAAAAAATAATATTCAACGAATATTTTCATTAATGAAGACCTCCCACGCTTTTAAATGTTTATTAGAATCTGTATCTAACTCCTACATTTTTTTTAATTGATGGAAGTTGTTTTTAAAATGAAATAAAAAAAACTCCGATTCTGAGATTTTTATTATTTTATAAGAGGTTTTAAAGGGGGGGGGGGACTGAAAATGTTTGTTTAAATTAATCATTAATAGCTGCATGGCTGCGTCTCAATTTCTGAGAGTGATTCACTTGAGCCGACATGGTCATATGTAGAAGCAATCTCGATCATTTGTGTTGGACACGATCTAAGGTCTAACGAATTTAATCAAAAACGAAGAGATCTGCACAGCGTTCAACCGCATGCCAAAAATTGATTATTGTAAACAGCAAATACGGAACTGGAACTGGAACTGAGTTTTGCATTGATGGACTGCCTAGTGCAGGACACTTTACGTCCAGGCTGTTATTGATTGTCGTGCTATACATGCGAGCCTGGAAAAAAAAAAAAAAAAAAAAAAAAAATCTAACTGCAGAATAAAATTTGTGTAAATATTAAGATTAAAAAGTTAAGTATAATTAAATTTTAAATCTAAGAAATAGAAAAAAATTACTTTAAGGCTACTTAAAGGGTTAAGAATAATAAAAATTAAAGATCTAATGAAAAAAGTTTAAAGTTTAAAGAATAGAAGAAAAAAAATTAAAATAGTTCACAGTTGCTAAACAAGAGACCTTGATAAAGGCCCCTACTAAGGGCTGCGGCTTATGTGTTATGCAGTGGCATGACAGAACATCACAGATTTAAGAGAGTTAATAAGGTTTATTAAGTGTAGTTTAGTTTGAGATTTGATTTAAATATTTTTACAAGAGGAAGGAAATCAGATACTGGAATAACTAGTTATAAAAAACCATTGAGTATCCAGGGCGGTTTTTTTTTTTTTTTTTTTTTTTTTGGGGGGGGGGGGAGCATGTCATAATCGGGTAATTCCGCTATGATTTCATTATTTAAATTGCCAATAGAATCGTTGAATTTTTTTGGGAATTTTCTGACATTTTCGTGAAAAGATTGGATGTGTAGATAGATCATTTTGAATGGTGGTAATACGAAACAGCTTTAGAAAACATATAAAGTAAACATATTCGCTTTCCTTTCTGATTTCAAGACATTATGTTCGTTTTATATTAAAAATAATGGTTAATTTCATAAAGTGTATTACTTATAACCTTTTACAGATCTTCTAATGTAACTCGTTCGTAAACGTTTTAATTCATTCCGGAGCATTTTAACCCCGTCTTACTTCGCACAATTTTATTGATACAATAATTTTCTCCAATAAAAAAGAAAAAAAATAATCTTAAAATAAAAGTGGTATGAAATAAAAGCCTGGCTGAAAATAATTCGGAATAAACTAAAATGTTGGCAGCTTTGTTTATAGTAAAGTAAAAAACTTATTAATAAAAAACTTTTTACCTGGCTTCTATTAAAAAAGGAGAAAAAAAGAAAAGAAAGAAAGAAAGAAATGTTGTTTAACTTTAAAATTTTATATAGTTTAAGAATATGCAGAAAAACAAATAAAACGATATAATCGAACACAGTAAAAATTACAAACATTTTTTTTTAATTAACATCTATTTACGCAATTTCGCTTATCTTCTCATGCAACAGAAGATAAGCCAAATTGTATAGCAGCAAATCATTGCATAAATTAGCGTTTATTATATACTGCCATGCTGCCAATATTGTAATTTATTCTCAAGCATCTTAAGCTCCGCCTTCATTTCGCACTGCTTTATTTTTAGAATATTTTTCTCCAATTTATAACTACGATAAAATAAGGAAAACTTACTCTTTCAAAAAATGTTGTATGCAATAAAGGCGGAGTAAAAAATGCTCCTGGAAAATTAAAATATTGGCAGCTATGTAATTACAAACACAATCCTTTCAGAATACAAATCTGATGTGTTTGATAAAGAGTTATAGTGTATATGAATTACTTACAAAAAAAAAAAAAAAAAAAAAAAAAGAGATAGGTTTATAAAGAGAGAGAGAATGTATATTGATTTTGTATCATTTGCCACATATATATGTATACCCTACCCATATCCATTTTTAAGCCATTTTGCAAAAGAATTTGAAATAATTTTACATTACCTTAACTTAACTTTGCTCACTGACTATAACTAATAATCAGGTAAAGACGATTAATCTTCTAAGTTATTAGGCAAAGTTACAGTTAAAATTTAGAAACGGATACTGAATAAAAAGTTCCCAAATTTGTCAACACTACCTACCTTAGCTCATCAGCTAAATTTTCAAAAATCATTAAGATATTAATTACTAATGAGTTGTCTCTAATCTATATTTTTAAAAATGTAGGTTTTTAACAGTGTTGCCAGATGAATATTTAAATTATCCTTACTAAATGGAGAAAATACCCCCACATTCCCCACGTTAAATTATTTTTACCCTACAAAATACCCTATGCTTCAAAACTTTTAATAGAAATTATATAAAATGATATTATTATTATTATTATTATTTTAATATTTTCTAGCATTAAAACAATAAAAAATGATCCATTCTTAATAATATACACATAAGTTGATTGTTGAAACAAACGCACAAATAAAAACAAGTACCTAATATATGTATACAAATGTATATTCGTGTAAACACAGTAAATAAAATGGACTATGTTTCTATAATTTGTATTCTATTAAATCAAACAACTAATCTCTTTTGTTATGTTTTCAGATCAAACTAACCTAATAAATTTAATTTAGTAATAAGTAATTAATGTTAAACCAGCAAATATCGACTTCATAGGCACCTTACTCCGACTGCTTAGGGGGTGCGGCTACACGAAATGGGTGGTATGAGCACATCAAAGAGAAATAAAAGTTTAATTTACAGAAAGGAAAACGAAAGACAACGCATTCTGAAGTAAAGCAAAATAAAATACACTTTTAGATCAGTATAATATATTTGCGATTAAGATTTTGTACTGCACAATATATTTTATTCGAAGGGTGGGTGTAAAAAAATAACCTGATATTTGCGGATGAAAACAATTGGCATTTCGAGGAAGTTTAATTTTAACGTGTACATGATTTATTGCACAATTTATTTTAAAACTTTGGTGTTAATTATATCAAAATATTCAATAAATGTTATATTTTTTATTAAAATTATATAATAAATTTACCATTTCGGAATAATAATAGTAATAATAATAAAAGGGGGACACATTAAAAATATGCAAATTTTCCAACTTTTATAATTTATGCCAGAGCAATCATAATAATGCTCTTTTTTCTCTCTTACTTATTTTCTTGAGTAATTTCCCCCAATTTTTAACTAAGATTAAATAGGAAGAAAACTACTCGTATAAAGAAGTAGTAGAAGTACGAAAAGAGATTGGTACTAATAATAAACTGGAATAAAATATAAATGTTGGCAACTCTGAGTTATGAGATGTTTCACTTCGCATCAATCTGTAGTAAAATAATGTATCAGAAACAAGGTATTGTAAACAACTTTTTAACAGATAAATTAAAAACTTTTTGTGTTAAAAAGAATTTTAAAATAATTTTCAATAGATAATAGTAAAATCCCTACAAAACATAATTAAAAAAAAAAAAAAAAAAAAAATCCCACCCCTACATCAAATGCTGAGCTGATAATCCCTACTGCCGGAAGAAATCCCCACATCTGGCAACGCTGATTTTTTAAAAAATATCTGTTTTATTCAATACTTCTAAAAAAAATCTGGAGTGAAATCACCCCACGGCTTCCATAACACAATATTACACGCATGATATATATTTTTGGGAGATAATGTGATCATAAAACATGAAAGTGTCCTAAAGACGTAGAAACCTAAAATTATTCCGGTAAGAGAAACTTTATACATATACGAAGACATATAAAACGAAGCGTAAAAAATAAGAAAAAAATAAAATTGTAGAGTTATTTTTGGAAACACAAATTTCCGAGATTAGAGGATGACCTACCTAAGCAGGATGACTGTAAATTTTCTTCTAATAACGACGTATTACATGAGAAAGAAATGAATTTATATAACAATTTTCAAGAAAATCATTAGAGCCGTTTTTGAGATACCAACTTTTACAAAAAATCAATTATTGACTGGAAAACAATAATTTCATACAAAAGGATAATTAAAAGTGAGTTAATATGGCGAGTTTGAAAAAAATCCGTACAGTCGTTTCTAAAGGAACGCGCTTGCGAGACCCTAAATTGAGCTATTTATACAGGACGCCTATCAAGTTTCCTGAACTAACCAACTATATCATTCGAAAGGACATCTAATAGAGTGTTTATGTAGCAAATTTGAAGAAAATCATTAGAGCCGTTTTTGAGATACAGACTTACGGTACCCACTTCCGGTTTTTCAATTTTCACCAAAATATGGATAATTCTTCTGTACACCAGACATGTCTCAATTCTGATGTTTTTGTTAGCTCTACCTTTACTTTTTTTGAGATATGATAGCCAGAAGATTCCGGATATACATACATACACACACACTGACCAATTGCCAAAAACCACTTTTTTGGGCTCAGGTGACCTTAAAACGTGTAAGTCAGGTGAAATCTTGATATCGAATTTTTGAACCAAATACTATACTTCTATTACCTATGGTAGTAGTGTAGTGGAAGTAATAAATTAAATCAGAAACATATGTATCCTTCGTAAATATTCCTAAAACATATTTAAAAAGGTAAAAACATTAAAACTTTAAAACCCGTTAAAAATTACCTTTAGCTAGCGCTTTCAGCTGCTTCACGCAGCCTTCTTCGGGCATTTACGCTTCTGTGAACCATCGCTGCCATCCTGTGAACTATAGCCGCCAAGCAGCGATGGTTCACAGAAGCGTAAATGCCTGAAGAAGGGCTGCGTGAAGCAGCTGAAAGCGCTAGCTAAAGATAATTTTTAACGGGTTTTTATGTTTTAAAATTCCTAAAACATGTTTTATAAACCGACATTTTACTTAAGCTATAGCAACATATTCGTGCGAGCACAGAAAATGGTGCACAACGTGTTGGAAAAAAATAGTTCAAAGAATGAATACTATAACATAACTACGGACTTAGAGAAGTGTACGTCCATGAACATTAGTGATGGGTAACTCATACATGAAGCATGACATTGTCACACCTCATCACAGCGGTTTGTCATGACACCTCATAATTATTTTTTGTATTACTTCAAAAGTCATGTCCCATTCAACCACTCACTCAATGTCTCAAATGTTTTGCCTCATTCATTCACCGCCTCATTCAATACCTCAATCAAACCGAAGTACCTCAAAAATTTTGTCCCATTCAAAGACACACATTCAACGCTTCAAACGTTTTGTCATGTTCATTCATTCACTCATACAGGACCTCAATCTATCTGAACTGGATTTGACAAAAATTTTGTCCCATTCTTTCAACGAAACCATTCATTCAACGGGGTGAGATTCAGATACTCAGAATAAAAACACAAATCAGAGAAAGCCTTCAATGGAATGACATGACTGAATGAAGTGTGTTATGTTTGTAATGCATTGATTGCATTGTGACACTGGGAGGGATATGTTGTAAGTTTGCCATGTTCGGATCGTGAAGCGAAATTTGTAGTTGTGTTTGTAATTCAAGGTCGTCACCTGTGTGTGGGTAGTCGTGGGGCTGTCTATAATAGAAAAGAATGCCTTAGGGACAGGAGGCGAATAAAATAAAGGCATTGACGGCAAACGGCTTGGCATTATACCAAAGAACTTCTAATAGATATTGAAAGATCTTTGATTATACTTCACGCGGGGTTGGGAGGAGGTGATTAGTCTTGCATCGTGTGTTTTCTCTTCTATGTAAATAATAATAATGAAAATTTGCTTTTTTCCGAACATAATCTTTTGAATGCAGACACTGGATGACATTATTTTCTTTCATAGCAATTATGTTTAGCCATAAGTTTAATTTGTGAAAAAGAAAGGCATGAAAATTAATATTTAACATTTAAAACGTTATATGCGAAAATTATTATTATTATTTTTTTTAAGCTGTGAATATTTAAAATAGTGAATTTTTTTAACAGTAAATGTAATATGAAAGAAATTTTATTACGTTATGCACTGACGATTTGTTTATATTTACAATAACCACTTTTAATATAATTTTCATTATACTCTAGTTTTAACATGATTGTATACTTGTAATATTTATGTAATAATTAGTTCTCTAAAAATTTGTTCGATAATATAATTATTATATTACCTACTAGGCTCTCGTTACAGTGAAAATAAGATTTTTGACGAAACTATATCAACATTTCTGTACGATTAAATTAAATGCTGTTTATTTTATTTTATTTTATTTATTTATTTTTTTATTTTTTTATACCTAAAGAATCAAGTTAATACAATCGAACAATCAACACATTAGTTGACAGAATTAGTCATCAATCTTTTAAAAAGCTACAATATAACGAATCAAATAGTTTAAATTATTACTGCAATTAAGAAAATTAACATAATATTGTTTATTTATTTTTCGATATCTAAAGAATCACGTTTAATACAATGAATCAAACAACAAATTAGTTGATAGAATCAATCATCAACCAAAATTATATGATAAAATTATTTACTTATTAGTGCAATCGAAAGATTGGTGACACTTTGAATTGCATAGAAATTAAATCCTGCATAGGAGATTCAGAGAAAACCACGGAAAACCCAGAATACCTTTATTCCAATATCTCCAATTTTAATTACGATTAAATTACTTATAATACATCTTTCGAAATTTATTTTAATGTAATTTTATTGTGAACTTTTAAAATGGTGTAAGCCGTTAAATTCAGTACGGGAGTTTAAGAGAAAAGCACAGAAAACCCTAAACACATGTGTTATTTTTTATTTTGCAAACTTTCAAATTCTGATTATCAGCTCACATTCCGTATAAAAGATTTTTAACACTATTTATTCCAGAGTTACGCAAGAGAAAAACATTGAAAAGTAAGACACAAATATTTTTATAACAATGGATTTTCGGAGTAAGGCCGATTGACTGCTGTGGGTCCTAGGCCTGAGGGGGAGCGCCCTCCGTAGGGGTCTTTCTAAGGGGTCCTAACCCGTGTTACTCAAATTTCGGAGAAAACCACTGGAAACTCCGAACGGCTAGGCCGACGAGCGCGACCTGGAATCGAACCCGGCACCTCACGTCTACCAGCTATGAGCGCAGAACCGCTCTGCCGCTGGTGGGCGCTTTTATAACAATGTTTATATTACTTTTATATTTCAGCTTTTAATTAACATTATTTCATAAGTAATATATCATTTAAAAAAAAAAAAAAACCTATTTAAATTAGAATTGAAGAGTACATGTTGCAAATCTTTGTCACAAGATACCGCTTTTAGTTTTGCTACAGTTAAATCTTTAAGAGCTAGTTGCCCTATGAGCGATCAAGCTATTGTGCGTTTTAAAACGGGAATAAGGCACCACCGAAAGGGACTTTGCTACGAATCTTTGCTTACGAATCTTTGCTCTTAAAAACAAATATTTTTTATAAAGCTTAAAAAGAAGATTTAACACAAATAATTCCGAGATTCTACCTTTCCCCCCGATTTTAACTTAACCATAATCACAATATTACTTTAAAATTGAAGTGACCGTATTATTCCAGTGACCTCGCTGCTACTCCTAATTTTGTTTTATAAATTCGATTTTCATAAATGGCAAAGACTATTATGGTGAATCACAGACTACAATACAGGAAAAGAGAAAACAAGTACACCAAGAATAAAAATTATTCGTAATGCTACCAAGATGGAATTAAATATTAGTTTAAAAAAGAAGCTAGACTAATAAAATTGTTTTATGCTTGCGTTCGTATTTGTACTGCCTCCCTAGTGGCCTAAGAAGTTCTGATCTCAAAAAGCTGGTAAACGTACGGTGCCGGGTTTGATCCCAGATCGCACTGGTTGGCCTGGCCGTTCAAAGTTTTCCGTGGTTTTCTCTGAAACTTGCGCAAATGCTTACTAGGACCCTTTAGAAAAATCTCACAGAGGGCACTTCTCTTGAGGCTTAGGACTATAGCACAGTTAGTTGGCCTTAACCCTAACACCAACACTCGTATTGGTAGCATAAATTTTATGTCCAAGGTTCGGAGAAAAAGATCGATTTCTTTTTAAATACTTTGCGAATATTATTTATTAATAGTGTATTAAACAATTTTATCACTATTTTTATGTATTTTTCTATAATTACGAATATTTTTTATTCCCGGTGTATTTAAGAATTTCCTCACTGTATTTTATGTACTTTATATAATTACGAGTAATGTTTATTCCTGCTGTGCTTGAGAATGTTATCATTGTATTTTACGTATTTTTATATGATTACGAATATTGTTTACTCATGGTGTGTTTAAGAATATAATTATTATATTTTAAGCATTTTAAATTTATCAAACAAAATGTTGAGGTTGGTTGTTGGGTTGTCGGGATTAAGGCCGATTGACAGCACTAGGGTCCTAGGACAAAAAAAGATAGTGACCTCCGCGGGGGTCTTTCTAAGGGGTTTTAGCCCTCATTTTTTACTTTCTTCTATATGTAATATAGAGAAAGTATTGGATTCGCGAAAATTTTCGACCTCCGTTTTTTGATGGATTTACATGTTTTGGGATGTCTAGATTACGAATTAATAGTTTTTAGAAAATGTCTGTCTGTCTGTATCATTTTTTTTGTGGACGCTGTATCTCCCGAACCAACGAATGAAATTTAACCAAACTTGGTATTTAGTTGCAACCTGACATAAACTGGTGCTGATTAGATTTTGGGATCACTCGCTCAATAGGTGGTGTTGTGATCGCATTTTATGCAAATTTTTAACATGGTAGCATAGGACAAAATTCCGTATAAATGGGCATAAAGAGAGTTATTTTACACTTGTGATTGTAAAATTAATATGAATTATTGATAATAGTAGTAGTTAACTAGGAAAAAAATTTTGTGCATGTGGGGGCATCGTTTCCCCCCCCCCCTCGGGGGGAAGTACCCCCCAGGGAAGTAAATTTTCAAGATGGGTATCTTTCGAAAGGTCTCGTTGATAATAGTAATAGTTAACTGGGAAAAATTTTTTGTGTATGTGGGGGCATCGGTTCCCCTCCCCCACCGGGGGGGGGGGAGTACCCACCCGGGGGGGGGGCAAAGTTTCAAGATGGGTATCTTTCGAAAGGTCTCGTCAATACCTTTAAAACGAATGGTTGAACCATAAATCTGTGATAATTTAAAACAAAGTTATCGATTTTTTTTACTTTTAACAAAAAAAAACTTAGAAAAAAAAAATCGCAATTTTTTTTTTTTTTTTTTTAACGAAATTTAACCAAACTTGGTATTTAGTTGGTCCCCGACATAAACTGGTGCTGATTATGTTTGGGGATCAATAGCTCAACAGGTGGCGCTGTGATAGCATTTTATCTAAATTTTTAACATGCATCATAGGACAAAAATTCGTATAAATGTGCATAATAAGAGTTGTTTTAAACTTGTGATTGTAAAATTAATATGAATTATTGATAATAGTAGTATGTAACTAGGAAAAAAATTTTCTGCATGGAGGGGGCATCGCTTCACCCCCTGGGTGGAAGTACCCCCCCGGGGGGGATAAATTTTCAAGATGGGTATCTTTCGAAAAGTCTCGTCAATACCTTTAAAACGAATGGTTGTACTATAAATCTGTGATAATTTAAAACAAAGTTATCGATTTTTTTTACTTTTAACAACAACAACAAAAAAAAATTGTACTTTTTTTTTTTTTTTTTTTTTTTTTTTTTTAAATATTGTTACTGATTGAATATGTATAGGTAAATATAGAAGAAAGTCTTGTGGTGGCCACAACATACTAGTTGAAGTTTATTGTTGCAGTATGATTTCGATCATTCTTTCGTTCTGATTAAAATGGTCACTTTCAAGGGCTCTTAATTATATGCTTGGCATTTGTTAGTTTGATGTCTAGAAATTGATAAATGCGCATTTATTTGTACAATAGAACCTGAGATATAGCCTCCCCTAAAATTGTAGAAATCGCTGTGCAGCAGCGCCACATGTTAAGTGCTTCACACCAAAAATTATTATTTGCCGATTTATATCAAGGTGCGTCTACATAAAAATGTATATGCAATTCTGTGAAGTAGTTTGTAAGATATAGCTCATCTTTAAATTGCAAAAATCGATGAGTAGCCGCGCCACCTTTTGCCCGATAAGCATTCAAATTTAATCAGAATGTTTCATAATGACCTTCTTATATTTAAAGTTTTGTTTGATTATGCGATATAGAGCCTGAGATATAGCCTCCCATTAAATTGTGGAAATCACTGTATAGCAGCGCCACCTGTTGAGCGTTTGGTACCAAAAGTTGATAGGCACTTATTTAGGCCAAGGTGCATCTACATATAAGTTTATAAACAATTCTGAACAATAGTCCAGGAGATACATTTGCCACAAAATTTTTGTCTCTCACACGCACACACAGACAGACAGACATTCGCAAAAAATTGTAAAATTGTGTTCTAGACTTCTCAAAACGTGAAAATCTGTCGAAAACCAGAAGTCGGATTTTTTTACGAATCCAATATTTTCTTCTATTGAATAAAGAAAATAAAAAGGGTCAAATCTTGTTCTGGACCCTCAAAACATGTAAATCCATCAAAAACCATTAGTAGAAAACTTTTACGAATCCAATACTTTCTTCCGAAAACATTCGTGAGTTTTTATAAGCAAGTGAAGTGCCTGAGAAATTACTTAAAACAATCATTTTAACACCTTCTTGTTAAAACTAAATATGTCTTTAACAATCTCAATATTTTTGAAAAGTCAGCTTTATTTGTTAAAAGTATTTAAATTTTTGTGACTATTACTTCTTTTAAGGAAATAAGATAATTTCTCAGTGATTCCTTAACTTTTTTCCAATCATTTTAACAGTAATCTTCATGACAAGTCAATTCATTCAATTCAATTCACTTGTGTTTGTGACATGAAAAACTACCTAACTGATAACAAGACATAACTGATGACACAGTACTTCATTTCATACATACGTCTTCCGTTACTCTTTTGGAATTGTAGGTACCATATGTAAGCCCCTCATCTCTTTACACTACACTTCACGGCAAAACAATTCCTTCAAAACACTCGTGTCACGAAAAACTCCCTATCTCACAACTGACTACAACATATGACAAAATACTTAATTTCATTCCTGCATCTTCGTTCACACTTTTGTAGTTGCAGTTACCGAATGTAAACCTCAACTTTTAATACTAATCTTCATGACAAAATCACTCTTTCAATTCACGTGAGACATGAAAAACAACCTACATCACAACTCACTACATCATATGGCATAGTACTTTATTTCATTCATGCATCTTCATTCACTTTTTTGAACCTCTCACCTCTTCACACTAATTAATTTTCATGACAAAACAACTCTTTCAATTCACGTGGGACATGACAAACAACCTACCTTAGAACACACTACAACAGATGACAAAATACTTCACCTCATTCATTCACCTTGCTCTCTATCTTGCAATACCTCATGTCATTTGAAGCATGACATTGTCCCACTTCAAAATATTTTGAGGTACCTCAATGTCATGACAAAATTTTTTCGTGTCTTACCCATCACTAATGAACATAGTAGCTACGGCGATCTGCTGTACACGTACAGCGTTCAACCGTATGCATTTAGAGTAGAATAATTGAACTTTATATATACACAGGCTTTAGAAAAAACACAAAGCAAACACTCTCGCTTTCCTTTCTGGTGTCAAAAACTTATGTTCAATTTGATTTTAAATATAATGGTTAACTTCATAAATTGCATTATTTAGAATCTTTTATAGGTTTTATAGTGTAATTGCATATTTGTCAACATTTTAATTTATTTCGGAGCATTTTTAGCTCCGCCTTTAATTCGCAACACTTTATTTATAAAATATTTTTCTCTAATACATATACACCGCGCAACATAATGATAGGTACAAAGTTTTTTTTTTTTATTTTTTTTTTTTTATTTACTTATTTATTTATTTATTTTCTGATTTTTCATAAAATAACATTATCTAAATTGTGCTTATCATAAAATAACACTATTCCTGGACTAACATTTGTTTTAAGACTAATTTAGAAAAATATTAAGACTAAAATTTTTTTAATTTTAGACAACACAACGAAAAAAAGGTAGGGACAAAGTTTTTTTTTTTTTTTTTTTTTTTTTTTAAGATATATGATTATTTTGAATATGAATATTCTGAATATGATTCAATTATTTAGTATGTTTTTGATATGATAATATTTTGTTATGATAATAAATGATCAGCAGAATTTAGATAATGTTATTTTAAGAAAAATTAAAAAAAAAAACCCTTTTTGTCGCGGTGTGTAGTCTTTAATTAGAAAAATTTTATTCTTAAAACTTTTCTAAATTAGACTTAAAACAAAAATTAGTCCGGGAATAGTGTTATTTTATGATAATAATAAATAAGCAAAATTTAGATAATATTATTTTTTGAAAAATCAAAGAAAAAAACCCTTTGTATTTGTACCTATCTTTTTGTCTAGGGGTGTACATATTTGGAAACATACTAATTATGAATTAGAATATTTTTATTTATTTATTTATTTATTTATTATTATTATTATTATTATTATTATTATTATTTTAGTGCACGCCCTCTTTTCTACACCAGTATATTTTTTGAGTGTTTTTTCTTCTTATTTAACGGTATTTAAATTAGGTGAAAATTACTCTAAAATAAAAAAGGAAAAATGGAAAGGTGTGGAAAAAAGGGCCATGTACAAAGAATCTTCTGGTTTATAATTAGGATGTTGG
>OZ005659.1:235797846-235928846 GCA_963930645.1 Salticus scenicus
CAAGTATAAATATATAACTACTATAAAGAAAATGTGGCATGAGAAAAAGGCGTGGCTAAAAATATTGAGGAATAAATTACTATGTTGCAATCTCTTTTATTTTGAAATTTTAATTCATTCTGGAACATTTTTAGCTCCACCTTTGTTTCCCATAACTTTATTGATAGAATAATGTTCTCCAATAATAATAGTAATAAAAAAAGTGGTATGGAATGAAGACGGGGCTGTAAATATTCCGCATTAAGATAATAATGGTTTCTCTAATCTATCTTAAATTATTTTTTAAAATGTAGGATTTTAAATAATTATCTGGTTTTTTTTTTCTAAAAGTAAATTAAACCGGAAACGTATGTATCCCTCCTAAATGTTCTTAAAAGATGGTCATTATATTGAGTATTATCTTACTCAATGGGTAACCACATTAAGAAAATTCGTACCCACACAGAAAAAGTAAACAACGATTTGAGGAAAACGCCCAGAGTGCGAACGACACTGATTTTATTTAGTGACCCTCGATAGAGAGAGACTGGACATTGGCTTTGGAGACTGGCTTTTTGACGAAATTCTCCATTTTAGTGCCAGTTGCTCCATTGCTTACCATTACGCTGAGAAGAAATTTTGTTTATTTTACGTCATAATCGAAAAAGAACTTATTTATTACATTTTTACTTTGTTCGGAGATAAATTGCTTCAATTTTGGAATACTTTTAAAAGATAAAAATGCACAATTATTAATTTTATATCATGCTTTAAATACTTTGAATTCTCTTATTGCATGCTGTTTTACGCATTTATTTCCGAACATATGAGATAATTACATTATTTATTTGCTAGCTATTAGTATTTAAGTTCTGTTGTGCAATATATTTAATATGTTAGATCTCAATATATCTCTCTCTGATATATTTTAAAATATATATTTAAAATAACTATATAAAATATATATTTTTTTATTTTTTGCTAGTATGCAAAATGTATCAGATATCTTAAAATAAATCAATAAAAATAAAGAAAATAAGGTGTATATTATTTGCTAACATATGAAATATAAATTTCTTTTAAATAATAATTGCCATAATAAATTTTATAAATAATATTTAAATAAGTAATTATTTTTATTTACATAATATTAAAAAAAAAAAAAAAAAAAAAAAAAAAAAAAATCAATGAAATAAGCAAATGTAAATAAAATAAATAAAAACATTTTTTTTTTAAATTTCTAAAGATATTAGTTAATATTATTACAAATTATTATTAATATTTTTTTTTTTTTTAATATTTAACTAAGTCACTATTATTAATAATGCGTAATTGAAATAAATAAAATATGTATTTTTAGCTGATAAAAATATTACGTAAATATTTTTATAAAATAATAATAATAATAATAATAATAAATTCTGTTCTTCTGCCGTAGTTTTATATTTATTCATGAATTACTTGACAAAAACTAAGATTACCATATTTTTGTTAAAATTTTTCAAACTTTTTACATATAGAATGTATGTCCTCAGAAAAAATAACGTAGAATTGCTTTCACAATCAACGTATTTTGCTTAATATAGAAATATACAACAAAAAATTCCACTGTTTTCCGATAGGAATTGAAAAAGTAACCATGTCGAAGGCTAAAACAAAATTAGTTTTTCTTCAATTTTTTTTTTTTTTTTTTTTCCTTTAAGGCGAAAAAAATAACATATTTATATTTTGCATTACTTTCTGCACAAATTTAACATAATTTTCTTTCATTTATGTTGTATAGTAAAGCGTCAATCGCGAAGGAAAAAGCATTACGTTCTACGGAGATCGCTCCGAATTGGCACTAAGATGGCCGACTTTCGGTCAATGTCCAGTCTCTCTATATATAGGGTCCCTAATTTTAATCAGGGGCGATCTGCTGCATAGTGTTCAACCGCGTACATTGAGTGAACTGTTCCGATTATTTACTAAGATACAGCTTAAGAAAAATTATAAATGAGTAAATATCTTTCTTCTTATGCCAAAAAAAAAAAAAAAAAAAAAAAAAAAACAGAGCGTGCAAACTTTTTTTTTTCTTTTTCAAATTATAACATCGTTTTCACATTATTCAATTATATTATTTTCGATAAATTTTCGATTTCGATAAATTTCCAACTATCGTAAAACTGGTATCGTAAAAATCCGCAGATTAACACTGCAAATTCGAGAGATGAATGAGTGCCGAGTACCCGGGGTCCACATTAACATGACCCCACACCTCAGCATACCAGACGATGGGTAACAGACTGAAATACAAGTATCAGATGATGTTAAAAAAAAGTTTTAATTAATTAATAAAGAAAGAAAGAAAAATAAAATGAGGGCTAGGAAAGTCAATCAGGAGGAAAAATAGGTCATTGCAATAGACTAGGAAAAAGAAAAAAAGCAGTTTTCCATTTAAGGAAGAGCCTGCTCTCCGAAAACTTCCCAGAGAATTTCTATATTGGTCATTAAGTTATCAGCATTTTAAATTCTATTTAGTAAGGATTTGAATTTATTGATTAATTCGGTAAAATGTAGAACATGAATTTCGTTAGCGATACCATTTAGGATGTTATTTAACTCATAGATATAGTAATTTATAAAGATCTATCATCCCATTGTTATCATGCAAAAATTTTTGATGCCGAAATTTTTTTTTTGGCATCAGCCATATAGTGGTATTGAAACCATTGAAACTCGGCAATTCTAATAGAATAGAATAGAATGTTGATGAATTTTCAAAGTGTGGAAATATTGTGTCTTTTAATTCTTCTAAGAAATTTATGAAAAGAAATGGATACGTTATCGTAAGAGTAAATTATATTTGACTAAATTATGAACAATATAATTTTTATAATCAGTTATTTTGTTATTATTATGAACTAAAAACTGGTTTGATTTTTAATAGAATACGTTTTTAAAAGTTTGATATTTTTTAAGATTTTCTGTTAGTAAGTAATATAGAATTTTCAAAATTCTTTGAAATATAGTTAGCAGCGGCGTAGGTAAAGAACGTTAGTTTTAGTGTATAAAAAGAGTTTAACTTTAAATATTAACTAAATTAATAAATATATAAAAGAAAAAAAGAAAGAAAAATAAAAATAAATTTGAAATTGTATCTGAAGTTTTACATTCACCTTTAGTACATAAAATATTCATAAATTTTTATTTTTCTGTGTGTATTCACTCGGAGAAAGACGGCCACATTGTGGACTTTTCTCCGAGTAAAAAGGCATCACCCCCCCCCCCCCCCCCTAATGTTCAATCTATGTCTTATTAATATATCTATGATTTAATTTAGAGAGTTGGCTAGGAGCGTTCTGCTGAGAGTATAAATAGGAGGGAGTGGCTACCTGAGTGTATGATATTTTGGATTGTTCCGAGGGCGGAGTCTGAGTAGGAAGCTAGGGAAGCCGGATTTAATACGTTTTGTGGCATTTCTATTTTCAGGAAATTTAGGACATCCACGATAACTCGCAAGATAAGATGGTCTTCTCCGCAAACAACATTTTTTCTCAATAAGATTTTTTGCCAAGATTACAATCTTTGGTAAGATGCTCATCTGAGCATTTTACACATCTAGCCTTCATGTGGCAGTTCTTTGCTGAATTCAAGAATAATTGACATTTATAACATTGTTTGGTTTTGGTGGGGTTAATTTTCAATAGCAATTCTATAATACTTAAGCTTTTGGATTTGGAAGATTGATTTACTGCGACCGTTATTTGGGAGATGAATTTGGAATAAGGGAATGGCTGTTTAGTTTTAAAACTTACGAGGCGGTTAATTTTTAGGACTTCGAAGTTAAGTTTAGCAAGAGCGTCTTCAATTTCAAGTTCAGTAATTTCAATTGGGAGTCCCCGGATGACAGCTTTAAGTGGCGCATAAGCCCAATCATTTTTGTGGTAATATTGTACGCTCATTTCGTCAAGCTTAGATGTTGCAATGTCATGAGCTTCAGGAGAGTCCGGAAATAGTTTAACGAATTTTCTTGCGAATTTTCAACGGACTTTATTGAATAATAAAGTACGTAAATTAGGCAATACTTATTGTATAATATAATTTTTTAAATTGTTCTCTTAATGTTCTACATTGAATTGTACGTATATATAGGAGGGGGAAAAAATCATTTATTAGTAATTGTAAACGAAAATGTTAATGGTAATGTAAACAATTTCCATAAATAATTTTTAAATAAAACAAGATAAAATAAATAAATAATATATATATATATATATATATATATATATATATATATATAAGGAGGCGCTCATAAAAGGTTACTTTATTATTATTATTATTATTATTATTATTATTATTATTTAAAAGAAAGCACTATGCCGTGTTCCATAAAATAAATCCAACGCAGACGACATCATTCACAAAAATTTTAATCATTTAAACAAAATAAGTTTGTAATCGCTTTAAAACCAAATATTTAACTAAAATACTAATAATATAATAACATTTAGAAATGAACTAATATAATATTATACTAGTTTGTTTTAACCTCTTAAGGCCCTACGTCAGTGAGCTTCAAGGTCATCCAAATCCCGTATTAACCTATTGAAAAATAATCCCCATTATTACTCATTAAGTATTACATGTTTTTAAATTCTGTTTTCACATTCGGAAAATTCACGACCATTAAAAGTCGCCTCATGTTTCAAAAATTGATTTTTAAAAATTTAAAAATTTGTTTTTAAGCTGCAAAAGACGAATTTTTACTTGATTTTCTTTATCGTTCTCAAATAATAAACAAACTGTAATATCAAAAATCTGAAACAAACTGCAATTTTCTAAATGATACATCTTATTACAATTAAATTTCCTAATATTTAGGTTTAAAAAACATATTAATAATTTTGGGGAGAAAAGCAAGTTTTAGCTGAAATAACCGAATTTTCCCCCATTTCACTCTGCTTCTTTTATCAAAGCGATGGGCGGAGGAAAACGCATTAAGATGACAGGTGATTAGTTTTCAGTTGAAAGTGTGAAAATGCCCTGAGGTGAATGCTTACCCATGTCGTAGAAAAGAGACTGAAGGAGCAATACGGAATCAGAACTCGAGTTTGTTTTACTGCACATAAACTATTCATATATGTATTTATTAGATGATTTCTTTTTTCAATATCACAAATATGCTCCCTTTTTTTTTTAAATAATTTTCCCTCCTCCCCATTAATTAATAAATTTTTATCCTATGTATATTTAAATAATCTTTATAAATTTAAATTCTGGCGGAACTGAAGGGGGATAATAATTTTATCTTCAGCATTCTTTTCGCATAGCAAAAAGTTTCAACAGTCCAGGACACAGTTTTAACTGATAATTATAAAAATCCATATAATGTTCTGAACATTTTCAAAGTGAGCTAATATTAAGTGCATAAAAATGTCTAAAATATTGCTCATTAGGGATATTCGATCGTATTTCTTCTTACTAAACAATTGAATGGGGACATTAAAAAAAAAGAAAAAAAAAAAAAAGAAAAAAGAAAAAACAAATAGAAACTTAGCTAAAGCATTCAAATTTGTTCGATGCAGAGATCTTTGTCTAGAAACAACATAAAAATCCAAAGAACACAAAATATTGCTTCGGACTTGTCGCTTTCACGCTACATTCGTACCTACTTTTGCTTTTCTTTCTTTCTTTTTTTAATTTTCTGATGATTGTAACACGAAATAATTATTCTATTCTTATGATTTTTATGATAATTAAAATACAAAGTTCTTAATATCTGAAGTTCAACTGCCCCCCCTCCCCCCCCCCACACACTTTTTTTTTAATGCTGTTTGCTGCAAATTCAGATTTGGCCATTTTTAAGGTTTCTTTCTTTCTTTCTTTCTTTCTTTCTTTCTTTTTTTTTCTCTCTCTTTTCTTTTTCTTTTCTTTCCTCCCTTTTTTTTAATAACGAAATTTTCAGTCGAATATAATAGAAAATTTAATTTAAAAAAATCAATTTAATTACCTTATGTCATATTGTTTAATATATTTTTTGTAACTTTACTAAAAAACAAACTTCTTACTTTCCGAGAAAGTATTGCAGTGAGGAAAGTATTGCAATCACAGTTTTAACTGATTATTATAAAAATCCATATTATGTTCTCAATATTTTCAAAGTGAGCTAATACTAAGTGCATAAAAATATTTAAGATATTGCTCATTAGGAAAATTCTACCGTATTTCTTCTTACTAAACAATTGAATGTGGGCATTAAAAATAAATAAATTAATTAATTAATTAATTAAAAAAGGAAAGAAAGAAACTTAGCTAAAGCATTAGAGATCTTTGTATAGAAACAACATAAAAATTCAAAGAACACAAAATAATGTTTCGGACTTATCGCTTTCACGCTACATTCGTGCCTACTTTTCCTTTTCTTTCTTTCCTTTTCTTTCTTTAATTTTCTGATGATTGTAACACTAAATAATTATTCCATTCTTTTGATTTTTATGATATTTATGTACAAAGTTCTTAATATCTGAAGTTCAACTCATCCCTCCCCCCCCCCTTAAAAAATAAATAAAAAATAAATAAAAAAGCCTTTTGGCTTTTTGCTGCAAATTCAAATTTGACAATTTTTATGGTCTTTTCTTTTCTTTTTTCTTTCTTTCCTTTTTTTAATAAACAAATTTTCAGTTGAAAATAACCGAAAATTTAATTAAAAAAAATCAATTTAACTAGCTAGGTATGTCATATTGTTTAATACGTATATTTTTTGTAACTTTACCAAACAACATAATTTTTACTTTCCGAACACTTTAGTGAGGAAGGTACTGCAATCATGTCAAAAATCCGAGTTTCAGATTTTGGTGTTTCTACATATTTTTAGGTTCCCTGAATACATATTTACTATTTTTACGAAGATGTATGTGCGTATGTATGTGAGTGAACACAATAGCGCCTAAACGCTTTGTTTGAATGAGCTGAAAGTTGGTACACATGTTATAAGTTACCATAGCACGAACCCTATTGATTTTGGTAAATCTAGCACTTAGTTTTTTTTTTTTTTTTTAACACACAAAGAAAAATTCTTTATCATTATGGTCTATGGACCTAAATTTTTAAAAGTGCAATAGCGTCTAAATGCCTTATTCGAATGAGCTGAAACACCTGTTATGAATCTCCATCGCACAAACTACATAAATTTTGGTGAATGTATCGTTTATGTTTTTTTTTTTACAGAGACACAAAGAAAAATTCTTTATTATTATGGTCTATGGGCCTAAATTTTTAAAAGTGCAATAGCGTCTAAATGCCTTATTCGAATGAGCTGAAACACCTGTTATGAATCTCCATCGCACAAACTACATAAATTTTCGTGAATGTATCGTTTATGTTTTTTTTTTTTTTACAGAGACACAAAGAAAAATTCTTTATTATTATGGTCTATGGGCCTAAATTTTTAAAAGTGCAATAGCGTCTGCATGCCTTATTCGAATGAGCTGAAACACCTGTTATGAATCTCCATCGCACAAACTACATAAATTTTGGTGAATGTATCGTTTATGTTTTTTTTTTTTTTTTTATTTACAGAGACACAAAGAAAAATTCTTTATTATTATGGTCTATGGGCCTAAATTTTTAAAAGTGCAATAGCGTCTAAATGCCTTATTCGAATGAGCTGAAACACCTGTTATGAATCTCCATCGCACAAACTACATAAATTTTGGTGAATGTATCGTTTATGGTTTTTTTTTTTTTTTTTTTTTACAGAGACACAAAGAAAAATTCTTTATTATTATGGTCTATGGGCCTAAATTTTTAAAAGTGCAATAGCGTCTAAATGCCTTATTCGAATGAGCTGAAACACCTGTTATGAATCTCCATCGCACAAACTACATAAATTTTGGTGAATGTATCGTTTATGTTTTTTTTTTTTTTTTTTTACAGAGACACAAAGAAAAATTCTTTATTATTATGGTCTATGGGCCTAAATTTTTAAAAGTGCAATAGCGTCTAAATGCCTTATTCGAATGAGCTGAAACACCTGTTATGAATCTCCATCGCACAAACTACATAAATTTTGGTGAATGTATCGTTTATGTTTTTTTTTTTTTTTTTTTTTTTTTTTACAGAGACACAAAGAAAAATTCTTTATTATTATGGTCTATGGGCCTAAATTTTTAAAAGTGCAATAGCGTCTAAATGCCTTATTCGAATGAGCTGAAACACCTGTTATGAATCTCCATCGCACAAACTACATAAATTTTGGTGAATGTATCGTTTATGTTTTTTTTTTTTTTTTTTACAGAGACACAAAGAAAAATTATTTATTATTATGGTCTATGGGCCTAAATTTGTAAAAGTGCAATAGCTTCTAAATGCCTTATTCGAATGAGCTGAAACACCTGTTATGAATCTCCATCGCACAAACTACATAAATTTTGGTGAATGTATCGTTTATGTTTTTTTTTTTTTTACAGAGACACAAAGAAAAATTCTTTATTATTATGGTCTATGGGCCTAAATTTTTAAAAGTGCAATAGCGTCTAAATGCCTTATTCGAATGAGCTGAAACACCTGTTATCAGAGTTGCCAACATTTTTAACATTTAAATCAGAATTAACACCAGTATTTTTCAATGGAATATGTTATATATATTTTCGACGATTAGTATTACCGAAATCAGCTATAAAGATTTTCCGGTTTAAAGTCTCCCTTGAAAAACGGGAGACTTGGCACCTATGCCTGTTATGAATCTCCATCGCACAAACTACATAAATTTTGGTGAATGTATCGTTTATGTTTTTTTTTTTTTTTACAGAGACACAAAGAAAAATTCTTTATTATTATGGTCTATGGGTTTAAATTTTTAAAAGTGCAATAGCGTCTAAATGCCTTATTCGAATGAGCTGAAACACCTGTTATGAATCTCCATCGCACAAACTACATAAATTTTGGTGAATGTATCTTTTTTTTTTTTTTTTCTTTACAGAGACACAAAGAAAAATTCTTTATTATTATGGTCTATGGGCCTAAATTTGTAAAAGTGCAATAGCGTCTAAATGCCTTATTCGAATGAGCTGAAACACCTATTATGAATCTCCATCGCACAAACTACATAAATTTTGGTGAATGTATCGTTTATGTTTTTTTTTTTTTTTACAGAGACACAAAGAAAAATTCTTTATTATTATGGTCTATGGGCCTAAATTTTTAAAAGTGCAATAGCGTCTAAATGCCTTATTCGAATGAGCTGAAACACCTGTTATCAGAGTTGCCAACATTTTTAACATTTAAATCAGAATTAACACCAGTATTTTTCAATGGAATATGTTATATATATTTTCGACGATTAGTATTACCGAAATCAGCTATAAAGATTTTCCGGTTTAAAGTCTCCCTTGAAAAACGGGAGACTTGGCACCTATGCCTGTTATGAATCTCCATCGCACAAACTACATAAATTTTGGTGAATGTATCGTTTATGTTTTTTTTTTTTTTTTTTTTTTTTTTTTTTTTTTACAGAGACACAAAGAAAAATTCTTTATTATTATGGTCTATGGGTTTAAATTTTTAAAAGTGCAATAGCGTCTAAATGCCTTATTCGAATGAGCTGAAACACCTGTTATGAATCTCCATCGCACAAACTACATAAATTTTGGTGAATGTATCTTTTTTTTTTTTTTTTTTTCTTTACAGAGACACAAAGAAAAATTCTTTATTATTATGGTCTATGGGCTAAATTTTTAAAAGTGCAATAGCGTCTAAATGCCTTATTCGAATGAGCTGAAACACCTGTTATGAATCTCCATCGCACAAACTACATAAATTTTGGTGAATGTATCGTTTATGTTTTTTTTTTTTTTTTTACAGAGACACAAAGAAAAATTCTTTATTATTATGGTCTATGGGCCTAAATTTTTAAAAGTGCAATAGCGTCTAAATGCCTTATTCGAATGAGCTGAAACACCTGTTATCAGAGTTGCCAACATTTTTAACATTTAAATCAGAATTAACACCAGTATTTTTCAATGGAATATGTTATATATATTTTCGACGATTAGTATTATCGAAATCAGCTATAAAGATTTTCCGGTTTAAAGTCTCCCTTGAAAAACGGGAGACTTGTCACCTATGCCTGTTATGAATCTCCATCGCACAAACTACATAAATTTTGGTGAATGTATCGTTTATGTTTTTTTTTTTTTTTTTTTTTTTTTTTTACAGAGACACAAAGAAAAATTCTTTATTGTTATGGTCTATGGGCCTAAATTTTTAAAAGTGCAATAACGTCTAAATGCCTTATTCGAATGAGCTGAAACACCTGTTATCAGAGTTGCCAATATTTTTAACATTTAAATCAGAATTAACACCAGTATTTTTCAATGGAATATGTTATATATATTTTCGACGATTAGTATTACCGAAATCAGCTATAAAGATTTTCCGGTTTAAAGTCTCCCTTGAAAAACGGGAGACTTGTCACCTATGCCTGTTATGAATCTCCATCGCACAAACTACATAAATTTTGGTGAATGTATCGTTTATGTTTTTTTTTTTTTTTTTTTTTTTTTTTTACAGAGACACAAAGAAAAATTCTTTATTATTATGGTCTATGGGCCTAAATTTTTAAAAGTGCAATAGCGTCTAAATGCCTTATTCGAATGAGCTGAAACACCTGTTATGAATCTCCATCGCACAAACTACATAAATTTTGGTGAATGTATCGTTTATGTTTTTTTTTTTTTTTTTACAGAGACACAAAGAAAAATTCTTTATTATTATGGTCTATGGGCCTAAATTTTTAAAAGTGCAATAGCGTCTAAATGCCTTATTCGAATGAGCTGAAACACCTGTTATGAATCTCCATCGCACAAACTATATAAATTTTGGTGAATGTAACATTTATAGTTTTCTTCACAGGAACACGAAGAAAAATTCTTTATCATTATGCTCTATATGTAACCTTTTTTTTTTTTTTTTTTTTAATTGCAGTAATGTCTAAACGCTTTATTCGTTTGAGCTGAAAATTTATATACATGCTATAGGTCACTAATGTACAAAGTGCATAAGTTTTGAAGAATCTGGCACTTATAGTTCTTTTACAGAGGCACAACGGAAGATTTTTTATAATTATATCTTTTATCATTATTCTTTATCATCTAAGGTGCAATAGCGTCTAAATGCCATATGGTATTGAACTGAAAATTTATATGCATGTTATAGATAAACATCACACTAACTGTATGATATTTGGACTATGTATCTCTTACAGGATTTTTTTTTTTTTTTTTTTTTTTTTTTTTTTTTTTGAGAAACACAAAGAAAAATTCTTTATCATTGTGGTTTATGAAATCAAATTATTTAAAATGCTATAGCGTCTAAACGGCTTATCCGATTGAGCTGAAAATTTATGTACATGTTACAGGTCACCATTGCACAAACTATATAGATTTCGGTGAGTCTAGCAGTTATAGATTTTTCATTTACAGGATACAATGAAAAATTCTTTGTCAGTATGCCCTTACGGGCTCAAATTCGGTAAAGCGTGAAAAAGTCTAAATGCTATATCCTGTTGAGCTGAACTGCCTGAATTTTGGGGAATCTACCACTTACAGTCTTTTTACGGGGACGCAAAAAAGAAAAAAAAAAAAAATCCTTTCCATTGGGGTACACGGAATCATATTATTAAAAGTTCAATAGCGTCTAAACGCCTCATCCGAATGAGCTGAAAATTTATAAAATTGTTATAAGTCACTGTCCCATGAAATGTCTAGATTTTTAGGGAGTCTAGCATTTATAGATTTTTACAGGGACACAAATAAAATTTATTTATTACCATCCATTACCATTCATTTTAGATTGACTCTTTTCTTTCTTTCTTTCTTTTTTTTTTTTTTAATAATTCCTTTTTCGCATTTAGAGAACTCACAAACGTTAAGTTAATATACGTTTTCCAAAAATTGACTTTTTTAAATATTAATATATCATTTTACATCTTAAAAAAAAAAGAAAGAAAGAAAGAAATAGAAATAGAAAACTGCACTTTTTTCTATAGAAGAAAGTTTTGTGATGGCCACAACATACTAATTTATTCATTATGTCTGATTTATCTTCTTGCAGGCCTGTGACTCATGCTCACTCTATTTCAAAAAATTTTCAAAAAAATTTTGTAACTGAAAATCTATTTATTTTTATTTTTATTTTTATTTTTTTCATTTAGTAGCAGGCTACGCCTGCTTCCCTAGTAGCTGAATTCAAATAAATTTTGAAGAGAATTGAATCACTTATTTATATTTTATATCACGTTATAAATAAAAAACTAAAAGAAAATTACCTACATTGAAATCGCTCTAAACCTCGCTTCAGGTACCCGCTGCCTACGGCATCTCTTTTCTGCTCGCATTGTATCTGGTCCTGGTTCCCACTACCTTCAGAGAAGTCTTTTCCTGGACAGGTGGATCCGCTATTATTTAAGAACTACGATTTTGAGGATTACTGCGTTCATTTTCATCTATTAAATATTTTAGTTTTTGAACCATGCATTTTATAGCCCTTGCTTTTTACACTATATTATCATGTGATTCCGGCTTACGTAATAAATAAAATAAAAAAACAGATTTTCTTGTAAAAGGAATTACATAAATAAAATACAAATAAATGTTAATGAAGCTTAAATTTTAATCAGATTTATCCTTTCTGTTATATACCGTTATTTATTTTCCCCGCTAAATTCTGCAAATACCAATAATAAAAGATTATTATTATTATTTATTATATATTTTTTTATATATATTTTTATTTTTATTTATTTTTTTATTTATTTTTCAAGAAAAAAGAAAGAAAGAAAAACATATTTAAAAATTATTTAAAATTTTAAATATTTCATTAAAAAAAAAAAAAAAACTGTTTTGCGTTATATAACCAAGCTGTATATCAAATTAAACCTTATAAACTTTTTTTTAAAATGAGGGGTCAGAAACTTCTGTATCTTTTACAGACTTTGAGAAATTTGAAAGTGTTTATGTGAGCCAAAAATGTTGATTTTACAAAATTTAAGAAATTTATAAAATTAATATTCAGTAAAATGAAAAATTTCCAAAAGTATATTCTCACTTATATCATCAAGAAAAATTATTCCTGAAAGTTTCATTGTAATCTGAAATGTTCTGGTTAGGTGACTGGTTGATTTGTCGTGGAATGACCTACGAGAAATGACCATCTCAGTTTCTATAGAACATTACAGCTTTAGCAAAATGTCTTTTTACATCATGTATCAATAATTGCTTTAATTAAATTTAAATGAAATTATTTTTTGTTATTACTTTATCCCAAAACCATTAAAAAATATATTCATAAACCGGTAATGTCTGTTTCTCGTCGATGCTGGATTATCGATGCTTCACTGTGTATATTAATTTACTATTTTAATTAATCGATGGTGTAAAGAAACATTCTATAAACACTCTATTAGATATCCTTTCGAATGATATAGTTGGTTAGTACAGGAAAATTGATAGGCGTCCTGTATAAATAGCTCAATTTCAGGTCTCGCAAGCGCGTTCTTTTAAAAACGGTTGTATACGATTTTTGTTTTTAAACTCGCTATATTAACTCCCTTTTAAATATCCTTTTGTATGTAATTATTGTTTCCCGGTCAATAATTGATTTTTTGTAAATGTTGGTATCTCAGAAACGGCTCTAACGATTTTCTTGAAAATTGTTATATAAATCCATTTCTTTCTCATGCATTACTTGGTTATTAGAAAAAAATTAAGTCATCCTGCTTAGGTCATATTCAGATATCGGAAATTTGTTTCAAAAAATAACTGTATCATTTTTTTTCTCTTATTTTTTACCTCGCTATGTGTAAGCTTCGTTTTATATGTCTTTATATGTGTATAAAATTTCTCTTACCGGAAAAATTTTAGGTTTCTACTGGTTTAGGTCACTTTTATGTTTTCTGATCACATTATCTCCAAAAAATGCATATAGTACATGTCACAGTGGTAATGGAAATCGCGTGTGGTTGTTTCGCACCAGTTTTTTTTTTTTTTTTTTTTTTTTTTTTTTTAAGAACATGTACTTCACACGCTTCATATTAATTTTACTAATTGTATGGCTAATAATTGAATTCTAAATATATTCTTGTACATTTTCACATTATAATATTTTTTTAAATTGTATATGAAGGTGTATATCAAAATTTTTATTCTTTAACTTGCATAATAATATTATACATGCGTCATTGACTTCGTTCTTTTTTCTAAATGTTAAGACAGTTTTTTTTTTTTTTTTTTTTTTTTTTTTTTTTTGAGAAATGGCTAGATTGTTGTTGCAAAACAAACAAATAAAAAAAGTCTGGTGTGAAACAACCATACGACTTCCATTACTTACTTATTACATGTATTATATGCATTTTTTGGAGATAATATGATCAGAGGACATAAAATTGACCTAACAAATTAGATACTTAAATATTTTCTGGTAAGAGAAAGCTTATACACATGTAAAAATATATAAAATAGATTTACATAGCGAATTTAAAAATAGTAAGAAGAAAAAAATCAGTTTAGCTATTTTTCGAAACATTAATTTCCGATATCTAAAACTGAACTACCTGATCAGGATGACTGTTAATTTCCTTTTAATAACCACGTAATACATAAGAAAAGATATCTAAAGTGGACATATGTAACAATTTTCAAGAACATCATTAGAGCTGTTTTTGAGATACCGACTTTCGCCAAAACTTGGCAAATTTAATTATTGACCGGAAAGCAATAATTACATACAAAAGGATATTTAAAAGGCAGTTAATATGGTAAGTTTGAAAAATAAAAAATAAAATCCATGCATCCGTTTTTAAAGGAACGCACTTGCGAGGCCTGAAATTGAGCTATGTATACAGGACGCCTTCGATTTTCCTGAATTAACCAACTATATCATTCGAAAGAACTCCCAACAGTGTGTTTAGATAGCAACTTAGAAGAAAATCGCTAGAGCCGTTTTTGAGATACAGACTTACGATACCACTTTCAGTTTCGTATGTCCTAATTCAGGTTTTCCAATTTTCAGCAAAATTTGGAAAATTTATCTGTACACCAGACCTGTTCCAATTCTAAATTCACTATGTAAACTCTGTTTTACATATCTTTACGCGTGTATCAAGTTTCTCTTACCAGAAAATTTTTATGTGTATACTTTGTTAGGTCATTTATATGTTTTCTGATTACATTATCTCCAAAAAATTCTTATAATACGAGTAATAGTGGGTAATGAAAGTCGTGTGGTTGTTTCACACCAGATTTTTTACAGGTTAATCCGGATGAGGGCGAAAATTCCCAAAAAGAACAACGAAATTTTTGTCTCGCTATGGCAAATCCAAAAATTAATTACAGAGATCGTTCCTATTCCTGATACCGAAAGTCAAAATAAACACGACTACCTGAAATATCGGCCAACAGCTATTAGGACTTGAAAAATATGATTTTATCAGCGGTAGCCATATGATTTTATCATTGATAAAAATATGATTTTATCAGCGATAGTTATTTGTTGTTAGTGGATGTGCTTTACTAAAAATATTTTACCATTTCCAGGAAAGCTGTCCAGATTTTTCTTCACCCATTAAACATGTGCTTCATACACTTTATATTAATTTTACTATTTGTATGGCTAATAATTGAATTCTAAAAATATTCTTGTATATTTTCACATTATAATAATTTTTTAAATTGTATATGAAGGTGTATATCAAAATTTTTGTTCTTTAACTTCCAGAATAATATATATATGCTTCATTGACTTCGTTCTGCTTTCTAAATGTTAAGACAGTCTTTTTTTTTTTTTATCCTTTGAGAAATGGCTTGATTGTTGTTGCAAAGCAAAAAAGAAAAAATAAAGCGGGGGGGGGGGGGTAAATAAATAATTTGTTAAAAGGACAATCTCCTTACAAAGTGAAATCTTATTTCTTTATGTATTATTTTAGGATCAGTTAGTTATAGGTATGGTACTTAAATAGTATCAAATTTTAATTCAGGAAAACAATATTAGATCGTACGTAAATTATTGTATTTTTCTCTTTTGATGACACATCTACAGACCAAGACCTTTTTTTTAGACACCTCAACCAAATTTTTACACCTAGATATTCTCTCAATTTAGTGGATACAGACAAAACACGTTTCAAATTAATATATAGATAAAATATAGTGCTTTTAAAATTTTTTTACACACACACACACACAAAAAAAAAAAAAAAAAAAGAGAGAGAGAGAGAGAAAAGTAAATTAATCTTTACAATTTTTGATAATGAATACCAGTTTTATACAAATAAATAAAATCTATATATAAACAAATAAGTAACATCTTAGCAAAAGGTAATTTAAAATGATCAGTTTCATGAAGTAGATTCTTTGAGATTTTTTATTTAGCGGAAATAAAAACATAATATCAAATATTTTTTTAAAGAAATTAATTTTAAATAATTAGACTTGAAAGAAGCGTCTGATTTTCAATGCAACATAAATTCGAACAGAATCTCTGATTGAAGTAACTTTTTTTTTTTTTTTTTTTTTTTTTTTTTTAAATATATGAAAAATTAATTTTTTGAATTTTTTAATATATGCAATATATGAAAAAAAAAAAAAAAAAAAAACACTGAAATTGCTCAAAAGCTCGCTTTGAATTCTCGCTGCCTTTGGTATGGAATTGTTCGTTCTCGCAGTCTCCGGTGCCTATCCCTATTGCCTGCGACAATAGCTTACCCGTGGGCTTCCATTTGGGTGCTTATCATATATGACAGTTTCGATACAGACAGTATCGAAAAATTTGAAGTAGCTTTTTTATATTTGAATACCAATTACATAAGAACAACATTATGCGTGATGTACATAATATTTGCTTTCAAGTTATTTCCTATATTTATTTGAATTAATCCACCAACCATAAAATGACAGCAATTTCAAGCCAAATTTAATATTACAATATGCTATGATCAGCTACGTCTATTGCATGAGACAATTGTTATTATTATTATTATTATTATTATTTTGTGGTTATATATACTTCATTCTTAGTTATTAGTAGTTGGTATAAATAAATTAATTAATATGTAAACCTCATCATGGCACAAACTGAATATAGCTCCCCGTGACGACATTTGAATTTTTGTCGCCGTTTTAGACCAAAATATAATTTATGCGACTATTGTTCCTATTTCTTTCTCTTTTTCAATACTTTATAATTTAGTTATATTTTTGATGAGCTACTTGGCTTTAAGTGGCTGTCTTTGGCGAAATATATCCGATCTACTTCAGCATCAAAATTTAAAAATTTGTCTAGTATTATCAATAAGTAAATACCTTTAATATAATGCTGAATTATCTTTTATGCCTAGCGTGATTCATCCGTGCAATATATATACATATAAAGTTGAGGTATATAAAAAAAAATGCTATGAAATAAAATTCAGAAGAAATATGCTAGATTTGTATTATTACTATTTTATTTTAAATTTATAAAGACGTCATTTCTCATTCACCAATTTAACATTTAGTAATTTTTTATTTTTCGCGTGAAAGTATATTTCATTTTATGTTGAAAAAAAAAAAAATAAATAAATAAATAAATAAATAAAAATACCTAGTAAACTTTTTTGGCAACAATAAAAAATTTAAATTGCTTTTATTTTCATATTTTAATTAATTTTAAAAAATCTAATCAAATAGTAGCATATGTCCTATTCCAGATTATTATCTATCTCGGTACCAAATTTTATGCAGATCCGTTTAACCGTTGTGACGTGATTGATTAACAAACATCCATACATCCAACGGACAACTCACGCCATCTAGGTGGAAAAGTTGTTGAAAGAGTTAGTTAAAAATTAATTAAGAAAGAACTAATTAAGTTACAACTTTCATTAATAGATAAAAACCTATTCGCAGACCTACCGAATGTACATACAAAATTTCATTAAATTAGGTTAAGCCGTTTTGGAGGAGTGTGGTAACAAACACTGTGACATGAGATTTTTATATATTAGATATAAAATGTCTATATAAAATAAACGACTATAACGTATAAACGTCTATATAAAATGTTTTTTTTTTTTTTTTTTTTTCGTGTGTAAAGTTTTGTGTGGATGGCTCCAATATTTAAAGAGTTATAATTACTTTATTAAATTATCTGGTGTGTCACTCACACGACTTCCTCTTCCCATGAAATTCAATACTATTAATATAAGTTGGAGATTAAGAGGTAAGATAACGAGAATTGATATGTAAACCTACGAAAAAATAATTCAAATTAGGTTTCGGAAGAGTTTTATATAACTAGTTCTGTGTGAGGGTGGCTACCGCACCCCTCAACAATACAATGTTCGTGTTTGGGATTAAGGCCAATTTGACTATACTGGGGTCCTAGGCCTGAGGAAGAGTGCCTTCCATGGAGGTCTTTCTAAGGGGTCTTAGCCCGCATTTACACAAGTTTCGGAGGAATCCATGGAAAACTCCGAATGGCTAGGTCCCAGCACCTCACATCTACCAGCTTTGAGTGCAGAATCGCTCGGCCACTGGTGGGCCTCATTTAAATGTAGTGACCAACAAATATTAATAAAATAATACATTTTTATGAAAATATTTATTTGTTTAAACTATTTGATATATATGTAATGTTATATGTTAATATAAGTGTGATTGATATGAAGATGATGATAATATAAATAATAATATCAAAGATTAGAATTATGCATATGTTTATGATACGATAAATTTAATATAAGTTCATATTATGAACACAGTTTAGAGGTCGATAATAATCGATATAAATTTCAAAACGTATAGAGTTAAGAGCCATTTTCAAATTTGAAGTCATATTTATTTTTTTTTACATCTTCGACAATAAGATTGTCTTTGAGTTAACAATATTGTTTAGGGGGAGGACATCATATTATCTTTTCATTATCATAACATATAACTTCTCCATTTTTCTTTTCCACGATTAATTATATGCACAGGACGCAAGTATCCTTGCGGAACTGCTTGTGTTTTGTAATTGGGCTGTAATTGGGGAACTGCTTGTGTTTTATATATACATATATTATAAAATAAAATCAACTCTGCGAATTTGAAAAAAATAAAAAAATAATAATAACCTTTCATAAAAAGTAAAGCTACAGCCTCATTTAAAAACACTTTCTTTTTCCAAAGTTGCAATTAATATCTCAAATTTAAGTAGAATATTAATAATATATCTTGCAGGTATAATATAAATTTGTTGTTGTATACTTTGACCTTCATAGATATATCAAGGAACCTTTTTTACCTTTTTATGTATGAAAATATCTATAAAAATCAGTATAAATAATGCATTGATTATATTATATTCTGATTATACAGAATTCCTTAGAAAAGTATCTCTGATTATAAGTAAGTTATCATCTTTCTTATTACATTTAAACAGAGCTTTGACGATTATTAACTGTAATAATCTGGTGTGTCACTCACACAACTTTCTCTTACCCTGAAATTTAATACTATAAATACAGGTTGGAGATTACGAGTATTGTTATGTAAAAATATGTTAAACAATTCAAATTAGGCTTTATAGTTTTATATGATAATTAGTTCTGTGTGAGGGGGTTACCGCGCCCCCCCTTACTCTCCCGTTTCATTAATGCACCTACATTTATATAGAATTTAATTCGGTTATTAAAAAACAATTCTGTTTTTAAAAAATAATTTATTAAAATTGTTATTTAAACAAACTATCTTTTATGATAGTGCAGACGATTTCCATATTAGAGAGGTAGTATGACACTAAATATCAAAAAAAAAAAAAAAAAAAAAAAAGTTGAATTTATTCTCAATATTACATTAAAAAATAATGTTAAAAATGAAAAAAATCGATAACATTATTTTAAATTATCGCAGATCGACGGTTCAACCATTCGTTTTAAAGGTACTGGTGAGCTCTTTTGAAAGATACCCATCATGAAAATTTACTCCCCTCGAGGGGGGATTTCCCGCCTAGGGGGGGAGGCGAAGCTCCTACATACACAAAATTTTTTTCCCAGTTGACAATCTCTATTACAAAAAATATATATTCGTTTCATTTGGTTTAGTGCAGTCTATAGATGGTAAACTCTACTTACCTGCAATTTCCTCCATAGACGTAATGTATTTGAATACTTTTGAGTGTCCTTGTACACGAACCATTTGCTTCCTCTCAACAAAAATCTTACTGCAGCATCTGTATATGATACACATTTAGAATACCAAGTTTGGAATTTCTGCTACTATTTGTTCTTGAGATATACTGATAACAGACACACAGACAGACAGACAGACACACAGACCATTCGCTAAAAACATGATTTTCGTATTCAGGGGACCTGAGAACATGTAAATATAACAAAAACTCACGTTCGAAAATTTGACACTAAAACAATACTTTCTCGACCCTATGGGTAAGATAAAGTAAAAAAGAAAACAACTTTAGCAAAGTAATGAAATTTGCTGCCTAATAAGAGGAAAACAAATAGAAGAAAAAAATGAACTTCTTTGCGGTGCATATGGTAATTTAATACATTATCATAGGTATTGCAAAACAATTTTCTAGATAAAATAGCTAGAAGCAGTGCAACTGAGATGGAAAATTTCAGCTAGCATGATATCCAAACTGTATATGAAGCAACAAAGACACTACATAATGTAAGTAACATTTACATGGATATTTTTCATTTTGTTTCTTGACATATAATTAAAATTTAAGTTATAAAACCAACTAATATATATATATTTAAATGTGGCTGTAGCTTTTCTTTAAATGAAAGTTTATTACTATATTTTTTATCTTTTTAAATTCACAGAATTGGTTACATTTTATATGTATATAAAAATTCTAATATTAATTAAATGTTTTATTGTGTTCTTACTATGCTTTCAAGCTGTTTAATATGAATTGTTGACTTATTCCCCTATATAAAAAATTTGAATGCATTTGTTATTTTTTCTAAGTGCTTTTTTTCACCTTTCCACTGACAGCATACGCCCGGGGCAGTTAAGGGGTTAAGAGAGCAAAGCAACCCAACCTCCCGCGAACCCGAAGGCTTATGACGGCCGAAGCCTGGGAGGAGGTGGGAGAGAAGGAACTCAACCTCTATCCCGCCGATCGGACTCGCCGAAATGGACTCGAAGAATAGCGAGCAATTAACAGAAACAAAACAAAGTCACAAACTAGCATATTACAAAGATAAAACTAGTGTAACCACAGAAAAAAAAAAAAAAAAAAAAAAAAGTTACAAGAACAAATCATAAAGTAACGTAAACATTACAGAGCATAAACAATACCAGAACTAACAAAAAGTAACGTTGTACTCCCTAAAATTATTAGCTAGGATAATAGAGAAATCAATAATATGAAACAATATTTCGTCAAACAATATTTCTAGAGTTTTAAAATTTAAAATTTAAATTTTGACAATTTGGCAGCAAAATAACTTAATCTAACACATGTGCACGATAACTAATTATACCCATATATCGGGATTAAAATCGGGAAACAATTTTCCTTTTTTTAACACGCTTATATTAGCTTCACCTGTATGTATGTATGTATGTTTGTTTGTAACTTCTCTGGGAGCAAAACGTGATTGCACAAAATCCTTCATATCTCAAACAAAAAAACAGATATCCGTAAAATTTTTGCTTTAAAATATAGCTAATACAAATGTCTAAAAATCGGTTTCTGGAATTTTTGAAATTCGGTCCCCAAGGGGGGCGGGGGGAGGGGGGTAAAACGTGATTTCACATGCGTAAAACGTGATTTCGCATAATCCTATATATCCCAAACAAAAAAAAAAAAATAGATATACGTGAAATTTTTGCTCTAAAATATAGCTAAGGCAATTATCTAAAAACCAATTTCTGGAATTTTTGAAATTCAGCCCCCAGGTGGGGCAGCAAGGGGGGGGGGGGCTATGGAGCAAAAACAAATAGAAATACAGTTAGGCCGTTGAAAATTGGTACAGATAGGTTTTAAAGTTCTGCAAGTCGAATGGGGATATTTTCGATTGTGTAAAGTTATTAGGAGGGGCAAGAGGGGGAGGGGAAGGGAGGGGGGGCAAAAAAATAAAAATAGTGTCAGATCGTTCAAAATCGGTGCATAGAGGTGTTCGATACTTACAAATCGATTGCGAATATTTTTGAATTTGTAAAATTATTAGGAGGGGTGGGTAGGGGGGTGAGGGGGTAAGGGGGGCTATGGGGCAAAAACAAATAGAAATACAGTTAGGTCGTTCAAAATTGGTACAGATAGATTTAAGAGGCCTGCAAGTCGATTGGGGATATTTTCGATTGTGTAAAGTTATTAGGAGGGGCAAGAAGTGGGGGAGGGGAGCAAAAAAATAAAAATAGTGTCAGATCGTTCAAAATTGGTACATAGAGGTTTTCGATACTTACAAATCGATTGCGGATATTTTTGAATTTGTAAAATTATTAGGAGGGGCGGGTAGGGGTGTGGGGTGGTAAGGTGGGGCTATGGAGCAAAAACAAATAGAAATACAGTTAGGCCGTTGAAAATTGGTACAGATAAGTTTTAAAGGTCTGCAAGTCGAATGGGGATATTTTCGATTGTGTAAAGTTATTAGGAGGGGCAAAAAAATAAATATAGTGTCAGATCGTTCAAAATTGGTACATAGAGGTTTTCGATACTTACAAATCGATTGCGGATATTTTTGAATTTGTAAAATTATTAGGAGGGGCGGGTGGGGGGGTGAGGGGGTAAGGGGGGGCTATGGGGCAAAAACAAATAGAAATACAGTTAGGCCGTTGAAAATTGGTACAGATAAGTTTTAAAGGTCTGCAAGTCGAATGGGGATATTTTCGATTGTGTAAAGTTATTAGGAGGGGCAAAAAAATAAATATAGTGTCAGATCGTTCAAAATTGGTACATAGAGGTTTTCGATACTTACAAATCGATTGCGGATATTTTTGAATTTGTAAAATTATTAGGAGGGGCGGGTAGGGGGTGGGGCGGTAAGGGGGGGCTATGGAGCAAAAACAAATAGAAATACAGTTAGGCCGTTGAAAATTGGTACAGGTAGGTTTTAAAGTCTGCAAGTCGAATGGGGATATTTTCGATTGTGTAAAGTTATTAGGAGGGGCAAGAAGTGGGGGAGGGGAGGGGGGCAAAAAAATAAAAATAGTGTCAGATCGTTCAAAATTGGTACATAGAGGTTTTCGATACTTACAAATCGATTGCGGATATTTTTGAATTTGTAAAATTATTAGGAGGGGCAGATAGGGGGGTGAGGGGGTAAGGGGGGGCTATGGGGCAAAAACAAATAGAAATACAGTTAGGACGTTCAAAATTGGTACAGATAGATTTAAGAGGCCTGCAAGTCGAATGGGGATATTTTCGATTGTGTGTAAATATTTTAACCAAAAACTTACATACTGTAGCTATTTATGTGATAAATAATAAAATAATAAATATAGTTTAAAATATAGTTTAAAAAGCATGCTTTCATAGCACATCGAACTAAAAAGTGAAAAATAAATATAGTTTAAAAAAACTAAAAAACACGCTTTTAAAGCACATCAAACTAAAAAGTGAAAAATAATTCTTAATATAAGCTGAAAACAATAATGAACGAAAAATACTAGTATAATTGTGAAAAAAGCGTGGGGTGCTTTGTGCCATATTTTTCGTATATCGAGCAAACCACGCTTTTTTCACAATTATACTAGTATTTTTCGTTCATTATTGTTTTCAGCTTATATTAAGAATTATTTTTCACTTTTTAGTTTGATGTGCTTTAAAAGCGTGTTTTTTAGTTTTTTTTAAACTATATTTATTTATTTATTTATTTATTTTACGAAAACTCTAATGGACGATTAACATAGGAGATTTTTTGCTTGTCCCCACCGACGGTCAGTGACGTCACACTTCGCTTGCGTATTAGCCCCCCCCCCCTTTTTTTTTTCCGACGTAACTAAAAATTATGCTTTTTATAATAACACTCGTAATTTTCTTTGAATTAAATAAATTGTAAAATAAAAAATACTTGATGTGGCAACGAAATGTAGGATATTTTTCATTTTCAATTTATTTACATAATCCATTTTGGAATTTTAACAAATGTAAGTTGTTAATTAAAACGATTAAAACATAATTGAAATTTTTATTAAATTTATTAGATTGTCTTGTTTTTAAAATGCATAATTAACTTTCGTATAGTTATAAATTAAATTTAAGCACTGTCATTATTTGTCTAAAACTAATTGTAAAATATTATGTACAACATCACAGGCATACCAACGCAAACCCTACTTTAAATTTTATGGGCAGCTAATTGCAGACGAAATGGATTGCAATATCGTGTGTTGATACAAAAAAACAAACTAATAATAAAGTTGCGAACCACACCAGAAAAAATGCTAAAGATGTAGTTTTATTTACTGTTTGGCACGCTTAAAACAAATAAACAAATAATGTTCAACTTGGCTCAATATCCTGGGAGTTGTAGTTCTCAAATTTACAATTAAACTCAAAAAAAAAAAAAAAAAAAAAAAAAAAGGTAACTAAAATTTGAAGCAATGTCGCTAATATGAAATATATCTATAAAATGTTGACTACAGTGTAGCTTGTAATAGAGTGTCGGTTGCGTCTGCACTGCAAATTTGAAAGAAGAGGAACTGTACACTTCTCATAAGGTACTAATGAATTGTACTAGAGTCTAGGATATTCTTCCTTTGTAGAAACAAAAATATATCGCGAGGCGCGGTTAGACTATATTTGAGGGTGCCCCTTGATTCTCGCCAAGTTGTGATCGCGGTAAATATATTAAGGTTAGCCTATTTATATGTATAGATTATATGTATATAGTGTATATGTATAGGTTATATGTATATAGTGTTATAGGTTATTAACAAAAATGCGCCAAACAATTTCGCCAAGGGGGTACCCTCAAATATATTTTTACCCGAGACGCTAAATTAGGTCTCTATGGTTAGCGGAACTAAACTTCACGTTTTCAATTTCAAACAGTCTGCATCACTTCCATTGTAAGCCACGATATTGTTTGCATTTCATAAACAGTGACAGTTTCACGGTAGACTTCAGTGCAATTCATGATTACCTTATGAGAAATGTACAGTTCCTCTCACTTCAAATTTGAACGCAGATGATGCGTTATTACGAGCCGTTCTTTAAACACACTCAAGGTGCGCCATTGCTATCTGTCGTCCCTTGGCTATTTTTGTAATTAGTGATCAAAAACGTAATACCATTTGATATCTGTCGTCCCTTGGCTATTTTTGAGTTTTGTGATCAAAAACGTAATACGAAAATAGGAACAACTATAGTATTTCCCCACAGCTGAATTTGGCGATTTATTTTTGGCGATTATGGCTAAATCATAAATCTAAAAATCATAAATCATTTATCATAAATGATAAAATCATAAGCTAAATTATATATCATAAATCAAAAAATCATAAATCCAAAATAAATAGCATGCAGGCTGCCATATTATATCGCAAACAGAACGACATTGTTATCGTTCAAATCGGCGCCAAAGAAAAATCGCCAAATTCAGCTGTGGGGAAATACTATAGTTGTACCGTTATATGTATACAGTGTATGTATACGTTATATGTATATAGCGTTATCGGTTATTAACAAAAATGCGCCAAACAATTTCGCCAAGGGGGCACCCTCAAATATATTTTTAGGCGAGACGCTAAAATAGGTCTCTATGGTTAGCGGAACTAAACTTCACGTTTTCAATTCCAAACAGTCTGCATCCCTTCCATTGTAAGCCACGATATTGTTTGCATTTCATAAACTGTGACAGTTTCACGGTAGACTTCAGTGCAATTCATGAGTACCTTATGAGAAATGTACAGTTCCTCTCACTTCAAATTTGAACGCAGATGATGCGTTATTACGAGCCGTTCTTTAAACACACTAACTGCGCCATTGATATCTGTCGTCTCTTGACTATTTTTGCGTTTTGTGATCAAAAACGTAATACCATTTGATATCTGTCGTCTCTTGGCCATTTTTTGTGTTTGGTGATCAAAAACGTAATAGGAAAATATACGTGCCAGATGTATATTTTCGTAATATCCATTGTCCAAATATTGTTTCATATTAATGACTGCTCTCTTAATATACGTTGTTAAAATAATCATGATTTTGGAAAGGTATATAAATATGTTCGCCAAATAATTTGGTGATTTTTTTTTCTTCCCCCCCCCCCCCCAAGAATATCAAATCTGCTCCCTACCTGCCTTTTTTTTTCTGAAAATTTCATATCTATCTTTCAACTCTGCGAATTTACTACCATTTAAGGAACAACTTACAGGTTGGTCCACAACTCGATTTGGCAATTTTCTTTCGGTGATTATCGCGAAATGGTTGCCATGGGTTCCACACGTAAACAAATGTTGCAAAAAATCTAGAACGACATCGCTACGCTATCGCTCAAAACGGCTCCAAAAGAGAATCGCCAAATAGGGTTGTGGACCAACCTGCAAGTTGTACTTTAATGGGGGACCTCCTTGGCGACTTTAGATTTTTTTACCATTTTGGCGATGAATTGAAATAGTTATCACAACTGCGTTTAACGGCCCTCTTCACTCACCGTCGCCGGAAGCCCGAGCCAATGTTATTCAATGGGGAAATTTTCTTTACAAATAACTAATTAACTAATACATATTTTTAAATTCTGTTTTCACATTCAGAAAATTCCCAACTGTTAAATTGACGGACCTTTTTTAAAAATGTAATTTTTTAATTTTTAATATTTTATTTCGAAATTGCAAAATGAAAAAATTTCACATATTGAAAATTCGTATTTTGCAGCTTCAAAATAAAATATAAAAAAAATAAAATAATAATATTTTAGAAAAGGTGCGTCAATTTAACAGCTGGGAACTTTTAGAATGTGAAAACAGAATTTAAAAATATGTATTAGTTAATAAGTTATTTGTAAAGAAAAATTTCCTATAGAATAACATTAGTTTCGGCTTCCGGCGGCGGTGAGTGAAGAGGGCCCTTAAGTAAAGACCTTGGTGAAAAACGTTCGAGCTACTTCGGTGCAAAGTTCCAAATTTAGCAAAGAGGGTGCCATACTAAGTCTGTGTCAGGCTCTCAGCCATTTTGTCAAAAGCGCCACAAGAAATATCCTGTTCCGATAATTTTTTTAATATGTAGCTATCAGATTCAAATATAGACATCTATTAAAGATGCTTAGTAAAGGATGTGAGACTTTGGAGGAGTACCACAACTGAAGTGATAATAATTAAAAAGGATGAAAACTGTTCTAGTATATTACTAGAAAAATAATCATTCTTAAATTAGATTTCGTTTTCTCTTTCTTTCTCTTTCTCTTTTCTTTCGTTAACAAGACTTCCAGTAAAAAGAAGGCAATCTATGGAATAACACACCAGTTATGGTAAACCCTTTTATTTATTTATTTTTTTTTTTATTCACATATTATTTATTATTACTTGAACCAGAGTAGTATTTCTATCAGACAGAAAAAAGGCGTCGTGATCATTTGCAACTAACCATGTTTAATTTTGCATGATTAGAAACAATGGTACTTACTATAGTTAGGAGTATATCTGCATAGCTGTCGACCTTTCCGAATTTTTCAGAAGATGTATTAACACTAATTTTTAACAGAGTTTTGGTAATAGTTTTCTACTAATTATCTACGGTTAATTGTATTATAAAATACTATTAGCAAATTTGTTATTCTTTTAAAATTAAACTAAAAGTTGGCAATTACGTGTATGCTCATATCAATTATACAGTTATATTTCTATTAAACAATTTTTTGGTTATTATTTTAAATTTTTACTTTCTTCTATATGTAATATAGAGAAAGTATTGGATTCGCGAAAGTTTTCGACCTCCGTTTTTTGACGGATCTACACGTTTTGGGATGTCCTGAACACGATTTGATAGTTTTTAGAAAATGTCTGTCTGTGTGTCTGTCTGTCTGTCTGTCTGTGTGTCTGTCTGTCTGTCTGTCTGTATCATTTTTTTGTGGACGCTGTATCTCACGAACATATGAATGAAATTTAACAAAACTTGGTATTTAGTTGCACCCTGACATGAACTGGTGCCCATTAGATTTGGGGATCAATAGCTCAACAGGTGGCGCTGTAATCGCATTTTATGCAAATTTTTAACATGGCAGCATAGGACAAAATTCCGTATAAATGGGCATAATGAGAGTTATTTTAAACTTGTGATTGTAAAATGAATTTGAATTATTAATGATAGTAGTAGTTAACTAGGAAAAAAAAATTGTGCATGGGGGGGCATCGGTTACCCCCCTGGGGGGGAAGTACCCCCCCGGGGGGGTTAAATTTTGAAGATGGGTATCATTCGAAAGATCTCGTCAATACCTTTAAAACGAATGGTTGAACCATAAATCTGTGATAATTTAAAACAAAGTTATCGATTTTTTTTACTTTTAACAAAAAAAAAAAACTTAGAAAAATAATCGTATTTTTTTTTTTTTTTTTTTTTTTTTTAACGAAATTTTACCAAACTTGGTATTTAGTTGGTCCCCGACATAAACTGTTGCTGATTATATTTGGGGATCAATAGCTCAACAGGTGGCGCTGTGATAGCATTTTATCTAAATTTTTAACATGGCAGCATAGGACAAAAATTCGTATAAATGTGCATAATAAGAGTTATTTTACACTTGTGTTTGTAAAATTAATATGAATTATTGATAATAGTAGTACGTAACTAGGAAAAAAATTTTGTGCATGGGGGGGCATCGCTTCCCCCCCTGGGGGAAAGTACCCCCCCCCGGGGGGGGGGGTAAATTTTGAAGATGGGTATCTATCGGAAGGTCTCGTTAATACCTTTAAAACGAATGGTTGAACTATAAATCTGTGATAATTTAAAACAAAGTTATCGATTTTTTTTACTTTTAACCAAAAAAAAAAAAAAAAAAACTTAGAAAAAAATTCTATTTTTTTTTTAAATATTGTTAGTGATTGAATATGTATTATATTCACAAAAAAAAAAAAAAAAAAGGGAAAAAAAAATCTTTTTTTTTTTTAAATATTGTTACTGATTGAATATGTATAGGAAAATATAGAAGAAAGTCTTGTGGTGGCCACAACATACTAGTTCAACATGCTATCACCCGATCCGACTTGAACTTAAACTCTACCAGCAGGCAAAAAAAAAAAAAAAAAAAAAAAAAAGAATTATAAGATAAAAAAAAAAAAAAAAAAAAAACTTTTTATGTACCATGTTTTTAAATTTTCTGTTGAATCATATAAACTTGACACATTATCCGAATACACTGTCATCGTATTCTGTGCTACTCTAAAAATTCCATCTCTCTAGTTAGTCGGGAAGTTAGTTAAAAATCGATTGCAAGATTTGTACTAAACAAACAAGAAAGCGAGTTGAAAGCGATATAATAAAACGTTGGTTTAAAAAAAAAAAATATTAATCTTTTTAGAACAACATACATTAGCATCATGAACTACTTTAGCACTTTATCAATGTGTAGAAATTTTTTAAAGTTATAATGACATCAATTTTTGTGAGATGCCTAATTTAACTTTTTAGGTATAATTTTTTAATGATCACGTTTAATTAAATGTTTACAATGTTTTAAATGTCACGTTTAATTTGTTTTTTATCTCATTTTTTGACCGTAAAACTGGGCTACATCCTTTTTAAAATGACTGAAATGAATTAAAATGAAGTGTTGCCACCTAAATTTCATACTTTAATTAATTTTTAAAAAATCTAATTGTCGTGTCTAAAAACTGTTTGCACCCCTAGATTCAGAAAAAATCGCCCTTTTTGTAACGATAGGACTGATATTACTAATTTATTTTGGTGTTACACAAAACTTGTCTACAAAATCTCCAGATTGAAACTAATAGTCCTAAAAATGTTTGCACGTTCACTCTCTCTCTCTCTTTTTTAACATGTTTTTATTAACTTCTATTCTTGTTTGTTTGTGTGTTTGTTTGCCCAGTACAAAGTGTTTGTTTATCCGGGCAAAACGAAAAATCGTTTGTTTTGCCACCCATGTGTATTTATATGCGCTTACTGCACCAGTGCCGCCTATTAAAAACAGGAAAAGAATTAGAAGCCGAAAATAAATTTTACCCACTTATAACAAAAAACTGTAAAACCATTTCATACTTTTGTATTTTTGATATGTATATTACAAAATTGTAAAAAATTTTCAATTAATGTTACTCTTAAATATTAGATACGTTTCTGGCTTTTATAAGCTTAGAGCAGATTCCTGAGAATAAAAGGTTTTTGTCCACAAAACGTCCCAGGTTTCAGGAATTGAGTACTCTTCTTAATGATATATTGGGTGGTTACTTAAATATACAAGGAATATTTTTGGTAAATAATAGGTTCATTAGCTGCTTAAAATTTCCCACGAAAGTATTGGAATTTTTTTTTTTACAGTAAATTTTCCGTAAGTTAAAAAAAATTTTATTCAAGAACATTGAACAAATTTCGGAAAACAAAAAAGAATAGGAAATTAAAATTAAAATGGCAGCGCTAAGAAAACATTTGCTTTTAATGAAAAATTCGTTTTACAGCTAGTCAAGAATCAAAGCTGACAAAAGAAGCAAATTGTCTGAAAAACATACTATACAAAAATATTTGTAAATTATAGTTTACATAAAGTGTGGCCTTCTGTATTCTAGAAGTGGATTTTTTTTTTTTCCAAATAACTTTTTAAATGTAATTTTCATGTATTTTAAAATACATAGCTGTTAACATACTCATAATTGGTGACAAATTTTTCAACAGAATCCAGTTACGAAATATTAAAAGTTTATAAATAATTAAATTTATTAATGGTACTTTTCCGTTAGACGTTGTTTCCATGCTTTTTGGAGGTTTGGTGACTCAAACATACGGTGAATATTGCTATTGTTGGAACTATAAAAGTGGACGAATCAACTAACTTTTAAAGATGCACAGTATTTTGCTAATTCGAACGAATTATGCACAGTACGAGAAATGTATTCGAAAATTTATATTTCTCATTAAAAAAAAAAAAAAAAAAAAAAAACTCCCGAATCTCGTATTAAGTAGCTTCTTGAAGATTTGAATTCAAGTTGTAGTGTTTGTATACATGGACCACCTAGAACGGATAAAGATTTTGCTGTTAGAGAGTTACGCAGCATTTTCAGTTTATTATTTGTTTGTTAATTAAAAAGGAAATAAGTGATACCTTTTCCCGAAATTCTTATGTACTTACTGTCATTCACTACGGTATGTTTGTGAATCTCAACATAATTTAATTGTTGCCATTTTTTTTTTTTTTTTCGACAGAATTAAGGGGAAAAAAATTTAAAATGAGGAAAATAAATTAGAAAAATTAGAAAAAAAAGAAAAAAAATAGAAATATCAGTCGTATCGTTACAAATAAGGTACCAAATGAAAGGGAACATTTTTGTGAATCAGACAGCTTATCGATCAGACAATTAGATTTTTCAAAATTAACTAAAGTGTGAATTTTAGGTGGCAACAGCAGAAGATATTATGGAAACCGTTAGGAGAAATAAAAATAAATCTGCTTCACATTAAGTCATGTTTTTGAAGTAGGATTAAAAATTGCAGTTTTCAGCTTTTTTTTTTTTTCAATTTTCTCTCATGACAACAAAAATATAATATATAGCCTGTACCCCACAAGACCAACTTGCATTTCAAATTTCATCTTTTTTTTTTTTTTTTTTTTTGTTAATAAACAAAAAAGTTACTTTTTTTTTTTTTAATTAAATTTTATTCTAACTTCGAAAATATTTATGTAATACGATACATTAAGAATTTGGGTTTTAAAAGTTTTTTTAAATAGATTATTTAAATTTATGCCCATATCTAATATGTGTATGTTTTGTTAGTATTTAAAATAATAATAATAATTGCTTGTAACTTGCAATCTATCAACTAATAAATCGGCCAAATAGTCAAGTGGCAGCGACATATGTCTAACGGAAATATAACTTATTTCTTTTATGCTAATAAAACAATAATAAGGTAATTTATATAAATAGATAGATAGATATAGATAGATAAATAGAAGGTACGGATAGATAAATAGATATAGATGTAGATAAATAGAAAATATTGGTAGAGAGATATATTACATTACATTACACTGAGAAATATTCTGCAACTGACATCTAGAATCTAAATTGTGGCTCTAGAAAAGAATAGTTTCATGTCATCCCTATAAATTCTAGCCCTCTTTGAAAGCGAGTTCTAGAAACCCCTATTAGAATTCTAGAGAGTTTGTCTATATTATCGAGGTACCTATTTGAAAATATCTCCAAATAAATGCGAATACAAGAGGCGGGTTTCAGCAACTGTAATCTTGGTTTGTGACCCAATTCTAGATAATAAAGCGAGACTTTCTCGCCATACAAAAGATTCAGAATATTGTTTCACCATCTAGAAATGTGTAGACTAGAAATTCTCGATCATTTCGTCTATTCAGTTTATTGGCGTGCCTTATGCGCATAGCTCAGAAATCTAGGGATTTAGAAAATGGCCACTTATTCATTCTAGATAAAGGCAGTATATATATATATATATATATATATATATATTCAGTGTAAATTAGATTAGATTCCATTTCTGAATTGTACTTTTATTTTGAGTTTTGATTTATTTATTTAGCGAAATGAATGACATACGAGATTTTACTTTTCAAGATAATTACAAGAACAAGGTTGGAGCTTTCGGTAAGAATTACTTTATGCTATCTAAATAAATAAAAATATAAGTACAGAGTCGAACCTCGTTAACATGAATCTCAAGGGCGGAAAAAAAGTTGTTCATGTTATCAGTAATTCATGCTATTAGTAACTAATCTTCAAAAAACTAAACTAACCTTCATTTTGATGGGGATTGTAGAAGCAGTTTATGTTAAAAGTAATTCACGTTAAGCGTGTTCATGTTAACGAGGTTCGACTGTATTCATTTGTTCAAACCTTAAATCTCACAATGTTTTTCACTCATTGCTTTGAAATTTTGACACAACATTGCATTCAAAAACGCGCACGTTTTTATATACGCGGTTTTCCTAAATATCCTTATTTTCTCTCACTTATAAAATGGGTGGGGGGAATTTTACATTACACAAAAACATTATATTTCTAACGTATTATTATATTTGGATTTTAAAAACTAAATATATTTTTTCAATTTTTAAATTAACCTGTATAGTAAAAGAAACTTAATTTTTGAACTCTGCAAGATTTCTCAAAAGATTACTCTAATATATTATTATATTCTTATTTTTAAAAATTAAATATCTTTTTAAAATTTTTACTTTAATTAGTATAGTACAAAAAAATTTATTTTTTTCAATTTTTCGTGGTTTTTCCAAAGATTATTCTAATTTATTATTATATTTGGATTTTTAAAAACTAAATCTATTTTTTAAATCTTTAATGTAATAAATATAGTACAAGAAGTTTAATTTTTAAACTTGGCAGGATTTCTCCAAAAAATGTTTTAATACATTATATTTAGATTATTAAAAAGGAAATATACTTACTTTTAAAAATTTTAGTTTAATCCGTATAGTACAAAAAATTTAATTTTTAAACCTTGCATGATTTCTTGAAAGATTGTTTTTATATATTATATATTTTGATTTTTAATAACCAAACATATTTTTAAAAATTATATTTTAATCAGTATAATAAATAAATAAGTAAATAATTTTTCAACTTTGCAGGGTTTCTTCAAAGATTATACAAATTTATTATAATATTTGGATATTTTAGAAACTAAATATATTTTTTAAAACTTTAATTTAATCAATATAGTGCAAGAATTTTAATTTTTAAACTTTACATGATTTCTCGAAAGATTATTCTATTATTTTATTATGTTTTGATTTTTAAAAACTAAATAGTATATATAAAAAAATAATAATAATAATAACAATTTAATCAGTATAGTACAAAAAAGTTGTTTTTTCAACTTTGCATGATCTCTCCGATGATTATTCTAATATATTATACTTGAATTTTTAAAACTAAATATATTACAAAAAAAAAAAAAAAAAAAAAAAATCAATACAGTACAATAATTTTAATTTTTCAACTTTGCATGGTTTCTCCACAGTAGTTTATATTATTATATTAGGATTTAAAATAAATAAATAAATAAATAAATAATAATAATAATAATCTAAAGTCTAATAAAATCAATATCGTATAAAAAATTTCATTTTTCAAATTTGCATGGTTTCTCAAAAGATTAAGTTTTAGAAAATCTTTGGTTTCAAACCATTTCGAAAGATGGCAGCACCAGCTGGATTGATTATAAAGTTGACTGGTTGAAACACAGCTACCAGCGCTATTTATTCGTTTGCGACGCTATTTATTGTTTACTTTTATGTATTTATCTGTTAGGAATAAGAAACATTCAAAAAATATTAATTCTCTGTATCAACCGGCATTTCAGCTACAGATCAAGTATGCCATACCCTGAAGTTCTAATACGCAAGCGCAGAAGACTGACGGGTCTATAATACTTACCCGGCTGCCGGGTCTCTAACCTCGGCCTTTACATAAAGCAAGAAAAGCGATTCTGAAAGATTGAGAACATAAACAAATACAATTAGTTACCGTTAAGAGGGTTGATATTAGACATTAGACATTTAACATTGTTTCAGAATATAATGTTGAGTATTCCTTTTGTCCTCTCCAAAATAGTTTAATTTATATATTGACATTTTCTTTATTTAATGACGCTTATTTCTGTACATTCAATTGTTTGTCGGTAAATCTGCAAAAATTGCAGCAATGAACAACTTTCACTCTTCTTATTCAATGACACGAACATTTCTTTCATTCAGGAGACATTTATCCGAAAGAAGATCTTGAAATAAAGCCCTTAATACCCCATCAGCAACGATACAAGAAAGATCTTTTAAATAATGCAACGAAAGATCTTTACATTTTGGAACAACAGAGTCTGATTGATTGTTTGGAAGCAGATGAGGAATATATTGTCTCAGCAGGGTAAGAAATCTGTACTGATAAGTATAAAGGATTTAAGTCCATATTCTTGATTTTTCAGGAGACGAAAAATAAAGTTCAAAAAATGCTGTATAAAAACTTATCCGTTCAATACAGTTTTAACCAGGATATTATCATAATATACACTTTTGTGAATAAACAACATACATTTAGTTTTGAAGTTTGTTTATTTTTAATAAATTTATATAGTTTGGAAAAAATACCTGCAGGACTTAATCTTTTATACCAAACATGAATGCTAAATTTCTGACTTGAATCTTTTTTACCAATGGATTTTCACAAAGACTAAATGACATGGACATCCTTTATACCAATCGATAGAGAATTTTTTTCTGAGTCTGACTATGTACTTGACTCAAAATCGACACTTTTGGATTTAAATCCTTTATACTTATCAGTATAGAAATTATCATTTGCATTTAGTTTTCAATTAAAAAAAAAAAAAAGCAATTTCAATAAAGGGTTAATCTTGGTCTTCGAACTGAGTTTGTATGAAGCAAAATGTCGTGCATTCTACAAGAATAGGTTGTTAGTAGGCAGCAAAATTATTGAAACACACATCCACACTTTTCATCTATATATATATTTTAGTTTTATCGATATTTTTTTTATCATCAACTTACTTTTTTATAAACAGTACAAGACAAGCATCATAACTCGACAAATATTTACTTAACAAAACAGTATTAGGTGACCATCTTTTAAGTAGAAACTATTGGTAGCGCTTCAATAATTTTACTGCCGACTGTAGCGCAACTTTTTGCCCAATTCGACTGGAAACTAATTTATTTCCCGAAGACCACTGATTTTCGATGCTATTTAATAGGAAGTTATTATTACTTCTTAGAATTTGAGTCCTGTCACTTTAAACTGCACTTCGCATGGCTTTACAAAATGTCCCCCTTTTGTAAATTAAAGGTAAATTTACCTTAGGGGGTTAATGAAGCGGACAGCCATTCCCTCATTGGAGGATCGAAATTGTGATGGCATGTCTTCGGACCACCTTTAGTGATGCACCCAAGACCGTCGCCAGTTATCCATATCGTAGCACTTGGGCGAGGGAAAACTAGTTGGACACACTTATGGCTTTACGATTGTTCTTGATGCTGTAATCCCAGTTTCGAAGAGCATATATTATAATAGATCAGTCAATAAATGATTGTTTCAGGATGCCTCATTTAAAATATTTTAAATTTCCCTGCATGTAAAACAAAACTGAGGAGTATTACAAGATATGTTTATTGTTTTACAGGAGGGATCATGATGTCAATGTATGGACTGAAGGCTTAAGTGAAACACGTGATGTTCTATATGTACATATCCGTCGCCTCTCAGGACACTATGCACCTGTCACGGGCTTGTGCCTGTTCAATTCCGGGCACTCAGCCTTCGAAAAAATCATTGTCAGTTCCTCTGAAGATGGAAGCATAAGAGTGTGGTCATTGAACAAAGGTACAGTATGTTTTCAAAAACTCAACCTCCGAACTAAATCAGGAATGGTGTAAAATGATTATATCAAATATATAGGATATTTCAAAAATCAATAAGTCACAAAAAATACAAATAAATAAATGACTATTTAGTTAATTGTCATTGAAGTGTTTGCTAGAAAAAGGTGATGGCTCTATTTTTATGGTAAGAAAGAGATAGTTCCAATAACCACACGTGCAAAGTTCCGTGGAAGATTTATTTTTGAGTAAAAACATTGTCCTGATATGTAAAAACAATTACGCAATTTCATTAAAAGTACTTAATTTCCAATTTAAAAATAATTAGTTTTTCCGAAAACTTAAAATTCTGGTGGAATCTCTCTCTCTCTCCCTCTTTTTTTTTTCTTTTTTCAGTAAATATTTCAATCATACAGATTGTGTCAGAAAAGATTTCCCAACTTTGAAATACCATAACTACGTAACATTGAGAAACAAAAAGATGAAACAAGTGGTATGTTGGATGGACAGGTCTGGAATTTGTTATACACCAGTTTGTAGAAAAATAGTTTTAGTATTGGCTAATAGGTGACGCTACAATAACATGAAGCTTTAAATAGTACTCCAATGCACAGAAATTTCCTTCATCAGTCTGTTTCATTACTGACACGTGAAAGGGAGTTGTATCGAATTACTTACAGGAAATTGAAGAACATCTTGTCGTATTCCTCGGAGAAACATGTTTTTATTGTACTGAAATACCACCGGTTAGGTCGACGTCCGACACTGACAAGGCGAAGCTTTCAACAAAAACTTAATGTTAAAAAAAGCCCAGATCATAAAACAATTCGTAATTAATTCACATAGAAAATTCCAGACCTGTTTGTCAAACATACCACTTGTTTCACCTTTCTGTCGTTGTAAAACACCCTTTAGTTTACTACTGCTTCGATGCTGAGTTTTAAATTCGTCTAAATGTTCCTATATCCGTTGTGTAGATATATTTAACTACTGAGTAAAAATTTTGAATAAACACTATAAAATGCAATAAACTCGCAACAATTGTTTGGGGTCGAAAGAACACACGACACGACCCTTCGTCAGGCGAACAACGTAAGCACGAATTGGATTTTATTGTGTTTATTCAAAGTTTTATACTAATTACTTTAAAACGCCAGTTCTGCGGTGCTTTCTTATTATATTTAACTACTGTTAATATGATATTTTTAAAATGTATTAAATATTTTTTGAAGCTAAAGTGGAAATTATTCTCGATGTTTTTTCTATCGAAATTATTTTCTCGAAAAAAAAAAAAAAAAAAAATATATATATATATATATATATATATAGATCATGCATTTTTCTAATCATTTCGACAAAACTATTAAATTTTACAGCAGAAAAATAGTATGATGTGGCCATCACAAAACTTTTTTTCTTTGTCAGAGTATATATCAGCGCCACATACTGGTTAATATATACAAAAAACTTATCAACTTTCAAGTAATGACGGCATAAAGGTTGATCAGAAATGAAATAGGACGTCCTGGAATCAACTTTGAAAATAAGTCAAACTTTGATGGACTCGTGTCAGGACTGCTTGTGCATGCATTAACAATTTCCATCCGTATTGGAGCAGTTGTAGGGTTCTAACATGGATAACGTACGACTGAGCATTGTTACGGTGAATGAGTAACCCAATATTGAGCAACAGGTTTTGTGCGTTTTCCTGTTCTGTTTTTGAAGGAAAGCACGACAATCCATAACAAAATGGATATCTATTATAATTATATACTAGCAGACCCGGCTACGCGTTGTTGTGGCTAAGTTATACGTTGAATTATATTGTAGTAAACTATTCAATACAGTCAAATTATTATTTACGAATAAAGACAAAAACTTTGTAGCCGATGTAAAAACCCACGGGATAGAGATTTGGACCTTAGGTCAAAATTTGGTAGCGACTGATACAAATTTTCATGGAGTTGATATTAAGCACAAATAAACATAAAATTTTGAATTTTATGTATTATTCATCTCATATATTCAAGTATAGTTTGTAATAAATGTGTAATTTACAAAGTTCTTAGTTGGTAACATATAACAATTAATTTTATAAATGAGGTAGGTAGCATAGATTATCCATTATTTTTAATAATTATATTCATCATTTTGAATTATAAAAATTTTCAATTTTAATTTAATTCAGCGCTAATCGGTGCACAATATTCTTGGTTAACCTGTCTCTTGCTAACACAAATAGATTCGATGTTTTTCCCACACGTGAGCATGCAACATATAATTGCCCATGGGAAAAACATGGATTTTCCAAATCTAAGCCGCAAATGGTCATCGTTTGGCCTTGAGACTTATTTATGGTCATAAGCTATTTTGGATTAAAATGCTAAAATGACAAATAGGTAATTTAATTTTTATTAAAATTCTATCCGCGTTTGTAATGATCGATAGATGGCGCTTTCCCAACTGCAGTTGTTAGTAAATATAATAGCCACACGTGTATTTATTATTGTTCTTTCTTGTTGTTCTATCATTGTTTCAGCGTGAAAGCTTTCAGTGGTGTGATAATTTCACCTTAGCCCACCAGAGGGCGAGCATTTCATTACAATCGCAGATTAAAATAAAAGTATAAAAGAAGCAGACGATTTTAAAATAAATTTTTATGGAGGAGTGAAATGTTATATGCTATTATGGATAATTTTATTATAAAATGATCTCATCATTTTAAATATTTTAAAGATGGTAACAGCTGTAGTTATAAAAAAGAAAACAATATGGCTAAGCCAGAAAAATAAGTAAATTTGATAAATATTTTAAAACTTTAATATAGGATATCTTATGAAATATTGGGCATTTAAAGTAAATAAAGGTATCATTTTAAATAGAAAAAGATTTTGGAAAAGATTAATATATTTTAACATAGTGATGAAAACATTTTGAGTATGTTAAAATTTTAATAGTAAATTCAAATTAATTAAGATGGGAAACATTGAGGATTAAGATAAGAAAATAGCAAGATTTTAAGATAATTTTTTAGCAAGAAATATGAGTCAAAATTTAAAGTTAAATACATGTATAAGTCCCAAATTTAATAAGGAACAGTAAATTGATAAGTTATTAAAGAAAAGTAAAAGAAGATTAAGAGAAATAATTATTTAAAGTTTAGAACATCGATCATATAGATTAGCTTTAAAAAACAAATAGACATAAGTCTTCTCATTTTAAATAAGTTTTAAATATTGAAACGGTTACTTTTTGTTTAGAAAATTATATTTATAGATCACAAATTTCTTAAAGAAAAAGAAAAATATCAAATAATATAAGAGAAAAGATACAAAATAAATAAATAAAGTTTCGAACATCATTCATTTTAATAGTAGTTCAATGCTGATTAATGGACTGACATTAATTTTAAATTTAACTTTTAATTAATAAGAAAAAAATCTATCAAAAGGATAATTAATTTAAAATCTACTAACGGAATGATAAAGACAAAAATTTAAATTAAATGAATAATTTTAAGATAAAAAGAACTTTTTATGTACCATGTTTTTTATATTATCTGTTGAATCATGTATACTATTTTGTTATTATGTTATCAACGTGTATAAAATTTTTAAAGTGATAATGACGTCAATTTTTGTAAGATGGATAATTTATTTTTTTGCAATTTTTTACTGTACACGTTTAAGTAAATGTATTTATTTTCCTGTCGAAAAAAAAATTAACTCGTGAATTTTTTTGGCAACAATTAAATTATAAATAAAACAAAAAGTAATATTTAAGCAATATTTAAGCACGCGGACTCAGTTCAGTGAACTAATAATAATAATAATTTAAAAAAAAAAAAAAAAAAAACCTTTAGTTTTAAAAATAAAATATTAATCCTTTCAGAACAACATATATTAGCATCGTGAACTACATTAGCACTTTATCAATTTGTAAAAAAATTTTAAAGTTATAATGGCGTCAATTTTTGTCAGATGCCTAATTTAACCTTTTATAATTTTTTAATGTTCACGTTTAATTAAATGTACTTATTTTTTTATGTCGAAAGGAAATGAAATCGTATTTTTTTTTTTTTTTTTTTTTTTTTTGCAACAATTAAATTATAGCTAATATTTAACTGGCTTCTTTAGAGCTATCTTTGTTATATAATAAACAAATAATTTGCAATAAAAAATGTTGTGGCTATAAATTGAAATAAAAACTATCCTATTTCTCATGTTGGACTAAACTGCACAAAGTGTACAAAATTTCATTAAAATCGGTTCATTAGTTTAGGAGTTTATCGCGAACAAGCATCGTGACACGAAATTTTTATATATAAAGATAGTAGACACCAAACGCTTTTTCAGTCTCAAGAGTGAGTTATCATACTGGCGTTTCGTCAATGAATTTTAAAATATGAGACAAAAACATTATGATAACTTGGAAGTTTTGAAATAAACTAAAAAGACTATAATAAATAAATGTTCAATAAGTTTTGCTATGTTGTAGTTTGCATAATGTTTCTATATCAAAATAAAATTGCATTTTTCAGGAGAAGAGATACACAAAATCGAAACTGGAAATGTAATAACTTGCATGGGAATCTTGAACAAAAGTCTCGCTGTAGTGGGAACTCGTAAGTTGAGCACTCAGTTGCAGTTCTTATAACGATTATTGTTATTATTATTTTTTAATCACTAATTAACACTAAATTACAATACCGTTAAAATGAAAGCGTTCCTTTTTTATAATATGCGCATATTCTACTTATAGATAAAGGATATATGGAAGTGTATCATCTGAGATCGGCAGATTTATATGCGTCAATTCATGCCCATGCAGATCCAATAGATGCTTTAGAGGTAAATTACTGTTCTATTTTCAACTATTCAAATGCAATTTACCAAGACAGCATTTTTTTTTAGAAATAATTCTTTTTAATCCAAAGTCAAAACACACAAGTAGAAATTCGTAGTCAACGATATATGACTTGAGTTGTTATAACAATATATCTCTACTTAGATTGGAACTACGCCTCTCCCGTACTGCAATACAGTAGAGTGCCAAAAACACGGCACTCGATAACCCGGCAAACAAAACGCTGAGCGCAGTGCGAAGACAATAGGACATTACCCATTTCTTAAATAAAAAAAAAAAAAAAAAAAAACTTGCGAGTTTTTGCAAAATCAGCTAGTTAATTTTCATTATAGACAGCTTTATGCCTTCATAAAGTATTTTTCTGAGGTCTGTCTTACCAAGTAAATTACAGTACACTGACATTAATTTTCATTTTCATGTAGTAAAGGCTGTATGCCTTCATAAAATACGTACTTTTCCTTTGTTTAAGAGAATTTGGGCAGTTTACTCTCTGTTTTATTCTCAAACAAACAAAACAGATGAGTACAGTACTGTATTGTCTGAGAAAACATTCGTACATATTCTTATTTAACCCGCTTCCCGTCCCAGCTAAAAAAAGGCTTAGAAAAAACTAGAAAAAATGTAGAAAAATGCAGATAATGTGAATGTATTTAGAACAATCCCAGCTTTAAAAAGTCTTCAAAAAAAAAAAAAAAAAAAAATTGTAAAAATGAAGAGAAACTGCAGATAAACTGAAGGTATTTGGAACAGCAAAAAATTTTCCCCCCATAAACATTTTCCCCCTTAAACTTATTATTGTTCTAAATATCTGCAGTTTTCTTTATTTTAATATATTTTTTTTAAAGACTTTTTAAGCTGGGATTGTTCCAAATACCTTCACATTATCTGCATTTTTTCCTCATTTTTAAAAAAAATTTTGAAAACTTTTTTTAGCTGGGGATAACTTGGCATTTTCACAAACTCAGCTATACTTGGGCTCACATTAGGCCGAGTTTTCGGGACTCTACTATATTTGAAGAGACATTTTTCGTGAAAGTTTGGATATACACTTTGAACAAAAAGAATGCAGTTTCGCCTAGAAAATCTTTCAGAAATAGAAATTCGTTGCTTGGCTTTATGGAAAACAAATTGTTTTCGGAATCTTTTAATCAATTAAAATTAAATCAAATATTTTTACAATAGATATTTGAGCAATAAAATCATGAAGGCGTAATAGATATTTGAGCAATAAAATCATGAAGGCGTTCCACTTTTAATTGTCTTAAAGGATTGCATGATTTTCGAAGGCTAAAGAAAAGCATACTTTTTCTATATATTTTAATCTATATATATAAAAGAGTAAACTCACTGATTCACTGATTCACTGACTCAACACGGTTGTGGCGATCCTATGGGAGATAGAGTCGCAATTTTTGGTGAGCAGGTTGATTTTAGGACCCTGACGCTCACTAAGACGGGATTTTGCGAAATACCACCCAGTTCCCCCCCCCCCGGGGGGCAGAAGGCAAAAATCACCTTTATAAGCATATCTCGGCTCCAAATTGCTTCACGGTGAAGAAATTGCAGATGGGGAGACTAGACTTAAATACAAAAAAATCATTTTCTGCGATTTTGGAATTTTGGATTTTTAAGGGGGTAGGGGGTAAAAATGAGATTTTCGGGGGGCGCATAAGGCAGAAACACATTTATAAGTACAACTCGGCACCAAATTACTTCACAGGGAAGAAATTGCAGATGGGGAGACTAGGCTTGAATGCGAAAAAATTATTTTCTGCGATTTTAGAATTTTTGATTTTTAAGGGGAGAAGGGGGTGAAAATGATTTTCGGAGTTGCTGAAGACAAAAACACCTTTATAAGCATAACTCGGCCCCAAATTGCTTCACGAGGAAGATATTGCAAATGGGGAGACTAGACTTGAATACAAAAAAATAATTTTCTGCGATTTTGGATTTTTGGATTTTTAAGGGGGAAAAGGGGTGAAAATGATTTTCGGAGGCGCAGGAGGCAAAAACACCTTTATAAGCATAACTCGGCTCCAAATTACTTCACGATGAAAAAATTACAGATGAGGAGACTAGACTTAAGTACAAAAAAAAATCATTTTCTGCGATTTTGGAATTTTGGATTTTTAAGGGGGGAGAGGGGCTGAAAATGATTTTCGAATGTGCAGAAGGCAAAAACCACCTTTATAAGCACAACTCGGCTCCAAATTGATTCACGGTGAAGAAATTGCAGAGGGAGAGACTAGATTTGAAAATAAAAAAATCATTTTCTGCGATTTGGAATTTTGGATTTTTAAGGGGGGAAGGGGGTATAAATGATTTTCGGAGGCGCATAAGGCAAAAACACATTTATAAGTATAACTCGGCTCCAAATAACTTCACAGTGAAGAAATTGCAGATGGGGAGACTAGACATGAATACGAAAAAATCATTTCCTGCGATTTTGGAATTTTGGATTTTTAACGGAAGAAGGGGGTATAAATGATTTAGAAAAATACGGATTTTCGAGTAAAAGTAATAGCTCAAAGATGTAAAAAAAAAACCCGCCAAGCGTCTTTTTGAAAATATTTCCAAAAACTCATTTTTTGATTTTTTCCGATTTTTTTTTTTTTTTTTTTTTTTTTTTTTTTGGGGGGGGGGGGGTAAAAAAATAAAAATAGTGTCAGATCGTTCAAAATTGGTACAGATAGGTTTTAAAGGCCTGCAAGTCGAATGGGGATATTTTCGAAAGTGTAAAGTTATTAGGAGGGGCGAGAAGGGGGGAGGGGAGAGGGGGGGGGCAAAAAATAAAAATAGAGTTAGATCGTTCAAAATTGGTATATAGAGGTTTTTCATACTTACAAATCGATTGCGGATATTTTCGAATTTCTAAAATTGTTAGGAGGGGCGGGAAGGGGGGGTGTGTGGGCAAAAACAATTAGAAATACAGTTAGGCCGTTCAAAATTGGTACATATAGGTTTTAGAGGCCAGCAAGTCGAATGGGAATATTTTCGAAAGTGTAAAGCTATTAGGAGGGCCGGGAAGGGGGGTGGAGGGGCAAAAAAAATAGAATAGAGTTAGAGCATTCAAAATTGGTATATAGAGGTTTTCGATACCTACAAATTGATTGCGGATATTTTCGAATTTTTAAAATTATTAGGGTAGACGGGAGGGGGGGGGTGAAGGGGGAAAATAATAGAAATAAGAGTTAGAGCATTTTGGGAATTTTTTCCGAAGGCAGTGAGGACCCGGTGCGACATTTTTCCTAATAAGATTTTTTTTTCTGTTTTTTTTTTTCTCGTGATAAAAATTAATGCAATTTTGAGAATTCAGTAATTATAGCGATTTATTTAAAAATAGGGACCAGCGAAGCGGGCGTTGCCTGCTAGTACAATATAAATACAATTTTTATTCAAGATATTGAGCATATAAAAGATCAACATTTAAACAATATTTTATAAAATTTTCTTAAAAAGTTTGCAAAATTCAGCCACCGGATCTGGGTCGCTGGTTTCCGGAGGCCATTCAGAAAAGGTGCACACGATTTCTAAAAAACTAATACACCGATCTTATTGAGATTTTGCGCATTTCTTGAACATAGAACGAAATAGTGCTTGAACGAAGAATTTTTCTTATGTCGATTACAACTAATTTTACAAAGCTATACTTGGGGTAAAAGGCTGCCAAAATTGTACTGTTTTTGCATACATTTCTGCCAAAAATTAAAATTTCACTACTTTTTTTTTTTTTAATCCTTCATTCAAGCTTTAATCCATTCTATTTTGAATAAGTGTGCAAAATTTCAACAAGATCGGTGAATTAATTTTTGAGAAATCGTGTTCGCTGCTTTTTTTTGAAGAGTCTCCGAAAACCAGGACAACCCCAGCCGAATTTTCCAAAAAATTTTAATGAAAATTTTATAAAATATTATTCAAATAGTGCTCTTTTCTTTTTTCATATGCTTAAAATTTTGAATAAAAGGTTTTTTTATTATATTAAAAAAATTATAAAATATGAAATGGAGAGAATACGCTCTTTTTAGCCTTCGAAACCCGTAAGTAGTTAACAAGACCAGGGGTGGTACTAGAACAAAGTGAAATTTCAGGACACTTTCAGGACAAATTTACTAGTCTACTTACATAAGCGAGACGTCTGGTATCTATTGTGCATCAGCAAAAAGTGCTAGTTCACTTAGAAAATAAAGAAAATATCTTATCTTTGGATGGGTTTATTTCAGGTTTTTTTGAAATTTCAAAATTTTACTTATGAATAAAATATAAAACAAAATGACAAACATAGGTGGAAAGTTAACTAATATATTTTAATACGTCTAAGAAAATTTAAAATGGCAAAAAAAGTAAATATTTGGCCAATTTTAGATGTTAAAAAAAGATTAATCAGAATATCTGAAACTTCACTAAAACTCGGTTACAACGATCATTTCAAAAACTTCCTCCTCACACTCGTGTTTTTTCAATCATCTTTATACCAAAGTGTACCTTTCCTGTGATATCAATTTAAAGATATACTTTACAAACTTTTTTTAAAGGGTAGGGAAAAACAATTTATAATAGAAACAATAAAATAAGAAAACAGTATATTTTCATTTCTAAAAATATAGCGGCAAAATTTTTCGAAGGTTCTAAAATTATATATCATGTTCATTCATGCATTCGTGTGAAAGTGCATCAGAATGTAAACATCACTCACCAATGTAATGGCAGTAAAATGCAAAATCCTAGTGCAAAAAGGTAATAATAGAATTTGTAAGCAAGCACCATAAACTGCAAAAAACTCACAACAAATGTTTCAGGTAAAAATAATAGCCAGATCCTTCATCAGGCAAAAAAAGTAAGCATGATTGCAGCATCAGAGTTGTTTGCACGGTTTTTTTTAATTTATCACGGTAAAGCGCAGCAGAATAGAACGAGATTGGTAAATGACAATAAATAACATAACAACTAAAAATTTCAGGAAATTTAGAACAGCTTATGAAATTTCAGAACATTTTAAAAATTCTTAGGAAAGTCAGGACAAGTACTACCCCTGCAAAACACACACACAAACATTCATTTCTAAAGAATTTTTCTAAAATAAAAATTATAGCTGTAAAATTTCATATATCAATTGCTAACAACTTTAATTTATACCAAAAATTTTTTTAGGTAGACGGTAACTACGCCTGTACTGCAACTTTTGAAGAACCCTCTTCCGTTAAAGTTTGGGACATACATTTTGAACAAACCAAATGCATTTACCGCCTAGAAAGTCGTCCAGAAATCGAATTTTGTTGCTTGGCTCTATGGAACTCAAAGCTGATATTAGGAGCTTCTAATCAACCAAAATTATTTGTCATCGATATTGAGAAGAATCACCTAGAATCTATCGAATTAGGAAGGTCCAGTGGAAAAGTGGAAAAAGTAAAGGTGTGGAACGAATGGATTATATCGTGTTCTTCTGATAAAACTGAAGTTCTTGTTCTCATACATGGTAAGAATAACATAATGTAACCATAATCAAAATCAGCCTCCAATACCTCTTCCTAGAAGTTTGAAAACCTAATGCTAAGACACTTTGTATAATCTCTTAAATATATGATCCATTACTTTACTGAAGGTTTTAATGGTTATTGGTTACAAAAATTTGGTTTACACAGAATGTCGTTCACACTTTATGTAAAAGATTTTAGTACACTGTAAAAAAAAGAAAAAAAACTAGTATGTTGTGGCCACCACAAGACTTTCTTCTATATTTACCTATACATATTCAATCAGTAACAATATTAAAAAAAAAAAAAAAAAAAAAAAAAAAAGTACGATTTTTTTTTCCGTTTTTTTTTTTTTTTTTTTTTTGTTAAAAGTGAAAAAAATCGATAACTTTGTTTTAAATTATCACAGATTTATAGTTCAACCATTCGTTTTAAAGGTATTGACGAGACCTTTCGAAAGATACCCATCTTGAAAATTTATCCCCCCCGGGGGGGTACTTCCCCCCCAGGGGGGGAAGCGATGCCCCCCCATGCAGAAATTTTTTTTCCTAGTTACATACTACTATTATCAATAATTCATATTAATTTTACAATCACAAGTTTAAAACAATTCTAATTATGCACATTTATACGAATTTTTGTCCTATGCTGCCATGTTAAAAATTTAGATAAAATGCTATCACAGCGCCACCTGTTGAGCTATTGATCCCCAAACATAATCAGCACCAGTTTATGTCGGGGACCAACTAAATACCAAGTTTGGTTAAATTTCGTTTAAAAAGAAAAAAAAAAAAAAAAAAAAAATAATGCGATATTTTTCTGTTTTTTTTTGTTAAAAGTAAAAAAAATCGATAACTTTGGTTTAAATTATCACAGATTTATCGTTCAACCATTCGTTTTAAAGGTATTGACGAGATCTTTCGAAAGATACTCATCTTGAAATTTTGCCCCCCCGGGTGGGAACTTCCCCCCCCGGTGGGGGGGCAACCGATGCCCCCACATGCACAAAAATTTTTTCCTAGTTAACTACTACTATTATCAACCTGATCTTTTGAAAGATACCCAATGTGAAAATTTACCCCCCCTGGGGGGGTATTTTTCCCCTAGGGGGGGGAAGCGATGCCCCCCCATGCAGAAAATTTTTTTCCTAGTTACATACTACTATTATCAATAATTCATATTAATTTTACAATCACAAGTTTAAAACAACTCTAATTATGCACATTTATACGAATTTTTGTCCTATGCTGCCATGTTAAAAATTTAGATAAAATGCGATCACAGCGCCACCTGTTGAGCTATTGATCCCCAAACATAATCAGCACCAGTTTATGTCGGGGACCAACTAAATACCAAGTTTGGTTAAATTTCGTTAAAAAAAAAAAAAAAAAAAATTGCGATATTTTTCTAAGTTTTTTTTTGTTAAAAGTAAAAAAAATCGATAACTTTGGTTTAAATTATCACAGAATTATCGTTCAACCATTCGTTTTAAAGGTATTGACGAGATCTTTCGAAAGATACCCATCTTGAAATTTTGCCCCCCCGGGTGGGAACTTCCCCCCCCGGTGGGGGGGCAACCGATGCCCCCACATGCACAAAATTTTTTTCCAAGTTAACTATTACTATTATCAACGAGACCTTTCGAAAGATACCCATCTTGAAAATTTACTTCCCCGGGGGGGGATTTTCCCCCCTGGGGGGGGGAACCGATGCCCCCCCATGCACAAAATTTTTTTCCTAGCTAACTACTACTATTATCAATAACTCATATTAATTTTACAATCGCAAGTGTAAAATAACTCTCTTTATGCCCATTTATACGGAAATTTGTCCTATGCTGCCATGTTAAAAATTTGCATAAAATGCGATCACAACGCCACCTATTGAGCGATTGATCCCAAAATCTAATCAGCACCAGTTTATGTCAGGGTGCAACTAAATACCAAGTTTGGTTAAATTTCATTCATTGGTTCGTGAGATACAGCGTCCACAAAAAAATGATACAGACAGACAGACAGACAGACAGACATTTTCTAAAAACTATTAATTCGTGTTCTCCATATCCCAAAACATGTAAATCCATCAAAAAGTGGACTTCGAAAATTTTCGCGAATCCAATACTTTCTCTATATTACATATAGAAGAAAGTAAAAATGGTAGATTTACAGCATAATGTGATGGCAAAATTGCTGCATGGAGGGGGGAAAGTTAGAAGTAATTTACAGCAGAAACAACCGTAAAAGAGTCTTTCTTTATACATGTTTCCGCTGTAAATTGCCTTATTTAACAGCAGAATGTGCTGGCAGTATGGGTGCCAGCATATTTTGCTGCAAAAGCTTCCGTTTTTTTTACTTTCTTTTATATGTAATATAGAGAAAGTATTGGATTCGTGAAAATTTTCGAACTCTGGTTTTCGATGGAATTACACGTTTTGGGATGTCCTGAACACGATTTGATAGTTTTTAGAAAATGTCTGTCTGTGTGTGTGTATCACGAATTTTGTGAACGCTGTATCTCACGAACCAATGAACGAAATTTAACCAAACTTGGTATTTAGTTGGACCCTGACATAAACTGGAGCTGATTAGATTTGGGGATCATTCACTCGACAAGTGGCGCTGTGATCGCCTTTCTTCTCAATTTTTAACATGGCAGTATAAGACAAAATTTCGTATAAATGTACATAATGAGAGTTATTTTTAACTTGTGATTGTAAAATTAATATGAATTATTGATATTAGTAATAGTTAACTAGGAAAAAAAAATTGTGCACGTGGGGGCATCGCTTTCTCCCGGGGAAAGTAAATTTTCAAAATGGGTATCTTTCGAAAGGTCTCGTCAATACCTTTAAAAGGAATGGTTGAACTATAGATCTGTGATAATTTAAAACAAAGTTATCGATTTTTTTTTTTTTTTTTTTTAATATTGATAATAAAATGGACTTTTGTTGGATATTTAGTGTTATACTCATAGATATAGTAATATATATAGATCTATCCTCCCAATGTTATCGAGCAAAAAATTTTGATGCCGAAAAAAACTTCTAAAATCAGCCATTAGAGAGTATTGAAAAAAAGAATAAAAAGAAAAATGAATTTGAAACTGTATCTGGAGTTTTTCATTCACCTTTAGTAAATAAATTATTCATAAATTTTATTTACTAAATTATCCGTGTGTATTCCTGTGTGATTTACTCGGGGAAAGGCAGCCATTCGAGTGACTTTTCCCCCCAAAAAAGTATCACTTTTTCCCCCTGTCGCTGATCAATCTATGTCTTATTACTATATCTATGGTTATACTACTTCTCTAATATGGAAATCGTCTGCATTCTCATGGAAGATAATTTTTTAAAAATTATTTTAATAAATTATTTTTACTGAGTGAATTTGTACAGGAAAATATAGAAGAAAGTCATGTGGTGGCCACAACATACTAGTTTTACAGTGTAATTGAGTTTTATGTATAGATGTCGTATTTGCTTCTGTATGATAGTCATGGTTTTTAACAACAATAGCTCTAGCTCGAATTTTCCATGAAAATAAACTTTTTCGTTACACTGTCTTGTCAATTTTATCCCATTCCTCTTCTACCGTTTTCCGAATTCCGTTCAGTATTCTTGGATACCGTTTTAGTAAGGCTCCTTTTAATAAACCAAAAGTTCATTGGAGATGCGTCAGGTGATTTTACAGGTATTTCATTAAATGGGATACATTTTATTCCTATTTCTGATTATTTCTTTGCCAAATAAGTGACAGTTAATTTAGACATGTGCTTCGCCCATATGAAGCTTAAATTTATCAATGTCCTTTCCATATAAGGCTAGAATTTCTTCTTCAAAAATTGGTTCCAAATATTCTGCTGACAGTAGAGTGAATTAATTTTGGCTTTACTTGGAATTGGTTTTATTTTTTCGTTGTAACAAAATCCTGCTTTCTTATTATCACGAATCTCCTTAAGAATTTTTCAGTACACTGACGAAGTCATTTTGTACGGTCATTCCCGTCAGCTAAACAATAGAAAATGTATTTGTTTATTTATTACTTTCTTCTATATGTAATATAGAGAAAGTATTGGATTCGCGAAAATTTTCGACCTCCGTTTTTTGACGGATCTACACGTTTTGGGATGTCCTGAACACGAATTGATAGTTTTTAAAAAATGTCTGTCTGTGTGTCTGTGGTTTAGTGTTTTCACCGTATCTCACGAACCAATGAATGAAATTCAACCAAACTTGGTATATAGTTGGACCTTGGCGGGGCATTGTGCTGATTAGATTTGGGGATCAATAGCCCATCAGGTGGCGCTGTGATCACATTTTATGTAAATTTTTAACATGGCAGTATAGGACAAATTTTCGTATTTTTCACCGTATCTCACGAACCAATGAATGAAATTCAACCAAACTTGGTGTATAGTTGGAACCTGACGGGGCATGGTGCTGATTAGATTTGGGGATCAATCGTCCAGCAGGTGGCGCTGTGATCGCAAAATTTCGTATGTTTCACCGTATCTCACGAACCGATGAATGAAATTGAACCAAACTTGGTGTATAGTTGGACTCTGACGTGGAAAGGGTCTGATTAGATTTTGGGATCAATCGCCCAGCAGATGGCGCTGTGATCGCATTTTATGTAAACTTTTAACATGGCAGCATAGGACAAAATTTCGTATAAATGTACATAATGAGCGTTATTTTAAACTTGTGATTGTAAAATTAATATGAATTATTGATAATAGTAGTAGTTAACTACGAAAAAAATTTTGTGCATGTGGGGGCACCGGTTCCCCCCTGGGGGGGAAGTACCCCCCCGGGGGGGGGGGTAAATTTCCAAGATGGGTATCTTTCGAAAGATCTCGTCAATACCTTTAAAACGAATGGTTGAACTATAAATCTGTGATAATTTAAAACAAAGTTATTGATTTTTTTTTTTTTAATATTGTTACTGGTTGAATATGTATTACTTTTAACAAAAAAAAAAAATTAGAAAAAAATCGTATTTTTTTTTTTTTTTTTTTTTTAATATTGTTACTGGTTGAATATGTATTACTTTTAACAAAAAAAAAAAAAAAAAAAAAAAAAAATTAGAAAAAAATCGTAATTTTTTTTTTTTTTTTTAATATTGTTACTGGTTGAATATGTATTATTTTTAACAAAAAAAAAAAATAGAAAAAAATCGTAATTTTTTTTTTTTTTTTAATATTGTTACTGATTGAATATGTTTATAGGAAAATATAGAAGAAAGTCTTGTGGTTGCCACAACATACTAGTTTTTTATTACAATCACTTAAATATGTCCATGCCACATTGAATGTTACAACAAATTTTCATTTTTTAGCTGCTATAGGTGTTTCTCTATATATTAAAAAAAAGTAACTGTCCCTGGCGTCAATTTTTTTTGTCTGCGACAGCATCTTCTCGCGGAGGGCAAAGTGCTCTGCATCATGAGAGGTATCAGTGTATTCCGACCATAGACCTATTATAAGAGTAGACGGAGCATTCCATTATTAAGGGAATACAAGAAAACGTGCAAAGATAAAACCACGTGAATGTTGAAAAAGGTTACCTTTTTCTACATTTATCTCGTTATTGGCGATTTTTTGCTTTCAATATAAATATATATATTATTAAAAGATACAGCAAGCAAAACTAGTGTAAAACACTACAGCTACTAAAATATATTTTTACCTTGTTATTAACACTTTTGAACAAAGTTCAAAAGTTTTTATAACTTTGTTTGTCTATATTCGTTTTAACTCTCGTAAATAATCATTCACATTTTTGAAATAATATAAGATATAATATAGTTAAACTAATTCAATTTAGAGAAATAAGTATAGAAATTATAAGCATTTTATAAAAATAATTACTTAAAAAGAACGAAATAATAAAATATTAAAAAGAATCTTACCTGTGAAATAAAATCCTTATTTGACATAACTTCTAGGGTTTTTAAAGTACATCTAATTACTATTTCTAGCTATCAAATTCTTTTTAAATTCAAAACAATCTAACTTTTAAAGTGAAAAAATTTTTTTAAAGAACTTTCAAAGAAAAAGGAAAAATATCGTCTGCTTAATAAAAAGTAGAGTTTAGAGCATGGCGAGTAAATTTCAATATTGGCTAGCTTGGTTTCTGTAGATCAACAATCACGTGACCTTTCTATGAGTTATCTTTGCACTCAAAAAGGTTGCCATTGTCCCGTCCACTCTATAATAGGTCTATGATTCCGACTGCTTCAAGGAAGGCATTTCAGCTGTTTAGAAATTTCTATCATTTTAATTAACGAAGTTATAACTAAAAACGTCGGGTTTATAAAGGTACTCTATTTGCCACCGGAGTGAAAAGTTTCTCTTATGGCGTTTTTTTCTGTGTTTCTGACGTCACTTTCCTCAGGAAAATTAAAATGAGATCAATGGTGTAAATAAGAAAAATTGAAAAATTGGCATCTTTAAGATGCTCGAGAGAAGAAAAAAATTATTTAGAACAGCAAAACATGAAAATAACCGATATTTAAAAAATATTGAGTAAAAATTTAATGAAAATGAAATGAAAATTAGTTTATATTTTTAATTTAGTTTATATTATTATTTTATATTATTAGTTAAGTTTATACTATTAGTTTAGTTTATATTATTAGTTTTTATTTTAACGTTAGGCGAAAAAGATTTAGTAATGAATATAATTATTACGTTAAACAACGATTGGTATAGAACACGGAGTAAAAAGACAGGAGAAGAAGGTAACGCTGAAATTTTGTGATGTTGTTTTCTAATGTTTACAGATGGCGCCAGCGTGCAATCCTTCCTTCTCTCCAGCTTCCGCAATGTTATTCAATGGGGAAATGCCTCGTTTTAATTATTTTTTTAAAAATAATATCAAGCTGAAAAAATTTCGATTGAAAGCAAATTTCATTAAATAGAGTATTCTAACCAACATGTTTTTTTTAAGAGCCATTTTATACTAATTTTACTTTGAAAGAAAGCTTTTAAAAAATGACGATTCTTATGAACCGAAGCTAGCTAAAACAGACAATTGGGAGGAAGGAGAATGAATGAAATTTTGTAAAGAAAAAAAATAAACTTACTTTAGGTGCAGAAAACACGAACTCGGACTTTATTTTTCTCCAAGGGCTTTTTTTTGTTTTTCTTATCACTATCATAGCCTGTTTTACAACTAGGAACGAAGCATTTATTTGAAACATCTGAATTATGCAGTTTTAAGAACTTACAAAGAAATTAAATTGCTTAAAATAAAAAATTTTAAATGTACTTCAGCAAAATTCTATTGAAAACAACAGTATATCCGCGCCGAAGTAGGGAGGAATGACAAGTGGCGCCCTCAATATTTACCAAAAATTTAGATCACAGTTTCGTAGTTTTCTCCCATTGGACCTTCAACTCCTATTAATATTACTCCGTGGTATAGAATTAGAGGTTAAGCCCAGAAATTGGTATAACTTCAGTATAACCCCACAGCTGAATTTGGCGATTTTTCTTTGGCGCCGTTTTGAACGATAACGATGTAGTTCTGGACTGTTTGCGATATAATATGGCAGCCTATATGTTGTTTATTTTGGCTTCATGATTTTATGTTTTATGATTTATGATTTCGATTATGATTTTATCATTTATCATTTTTAGATGTATGATTTAGCCATAATCGCCAACAAAAAATCGCCAAATATCGTTGTGGCTTTATACTGAAGTTGTTCCAAAGATACTTACGTATTAACGCCACCGCGGTTACAGATTAAGTGCCGCGGTGGCGGCACTACACCTAAATCTACACCTAAAATTTTTGCGACAAATCATAAAATAAAACACTTTATTTAAAATCAAAACACTTTCAAAATTCAAAACACTTTATTTAAAACAAAGTAGTCAATCTGATTCGTTGGAAAATGGGCCGATATAGAGTTTTACATAGATTCAAAACTGTCTCTATTATCTTTCATCTGATGCTGTGGCCATATGAACTCTGATAAATAAGATTCCAAAAGATGTCTCGCTGTCCCCCTATGTCTCTTGTGTGCGAACAACAAGATTGCTCTTTATTGGCGCATTAGCGCAACTTCTGCTGCTGTGGCGTTAATACGTAAGTACCGAAAAAAATTATAAAATAGAGCAAAATAGAGCGACAATGCAAAATTGCTATCTGAAAAAAATTGTCCTGTCGTTCTACTACTAATGAAATGTTTAAAATAATTGCAATAATCACATAAGATATTTATTTTCAATGGATCCGACTAAATCATATTCTAGGAAAAATGCACTTTAAATGTTGCATCTTTACTGTTGTAAGCATCATTTTAAACTTTGCTGTACATTGGAAATAAATGCAGAGTGTTACATATTGCCCTAAATTAACTAAAAAAATTCAATTGTAAAAAATATAGGCATTAGAAAAAATAAGTTCATAATTTCTTTAATCAAGCAATAATACCCGAAAAATTCATCGTCAAACAGTGATAAAAATTTAACAAGTGGATCGTATACTAAAGCTGTAACGCTAAATCATTTAGATGTTAAGAATTTCTCTCTGTTCTAAACAGTTAGTGCTATCGTTGTTTATTTTGTGTGTCTAGCTGTCTAACATATGTTTTCTCTCAAAATAATGGCAAAATGTTATTAAACTGTCGAACGTTAAGACAGGTTTTTCACATACTAGAAACGATATAATATTAAATATTGTGTATTTCAATGTGATACCAAATATGGTGGATTTCTATAATATTGTTAAACTTTTCTCTTGTATTATGTATTATTAATATTCCAATTCAATGAAAGACAAGGTTGAGAATAGTCGGGTAGAATCCAGCAGGGGTTAATGAGAGAAGCAAGTCGGGGTGAGGGAAAGCCTTACTTGGGGGTTGGTGAGCGGAGCGAGCAGGGGGCAGAGCCCCCTAGTTTCATAAAATTTTCTACATTTTTTTTTTCAGCAATATGCTGTCGCAAAAGCAGATTAAATTTATATAGATTGAAATATTTTTTTTTATTTCAAATCTTTATGAATGAATTTATTTACACTGTAAGAACATATTTCTAGTTTTGATGCAATGGATCTTTGAGTCGGAGGATTTTCTTTTAGGATCAGAGAAAATTTCTCTTAAATCTTTTATTACTTTCTTCTATATGTAATATAGAGAAAGTATTGGATTCGTGAAAATTTACGACCTCCGTTTTTTGATGGATTTACACGTTTTGGGATGTCCAGAACACGAATTAATAGTTTTTAGAAAATGTCTGTCTGTATCACTTTTTTGTGGACGCTGTATCTCACGAACCAATGAATGAAATTTAACAAAACTTGGTATTTAGTTGCACCCTGACATAAACTGGTGCTGATTAGATTTTGGGATCAATTGCTCAACAGGTAGCGCTGTGATCGCATTTTATGCAAACTTTTAACATGGCAGTATAGGACAAAATTTCGTATAAATGTGCATAATGAGAGTTATTTTAAACTTGTGATTGTAAAATTAATATGAATTATTGATAATAGTACGTGGGGGCAACGGTTCCCCTACCCACCCCCCTGGGAGGAAGAACCCACCCGGGGGAGTAAATTTTCACGATGGGTATCGTTTGAAAGGTCTCGTTGATAATAGTAGTAGTTAACTAGAAAAAAATTTTTTTGCATGTGTTGGCATCGGTTCCCCTCCTGGGGGGTAAAGTTTCAAGATGGGTATCTTTCGAAAGGTCTCGTCAATACCTTTAAAACGAATGGTTGAACTATAAATCTGTGATAATTTAAAACAAAGTTATCGATTTCTTTTACTTTTAACGATTTTTTTTTTTTTTTTTTTTTTTTTTTTTATTGTTACTGAGTAAATTTGTATAGGAAAACATAGAAGAAAGTCTTGTGGTGGCCACAACATACTAGTTTTTAAATTTCAATCAAATAATATTATAGTTTTAAAAAATTAAAGAACACGCTTTAATTTACTTTCCTTATTTTAAATAAATGTAATTTTTATTGTTCACGTTTTTTTTTTTTTTTTTTTTTTTTTTCTGTCGAAAAAATAATGATAATTTTTTTGGCAACAATTAAATTAAGGAATAATATTAAATATTTTAAATAAATGTAATTTTTATTGTTCACATTTTTTTTTTTTTTCTGTCCAAAAAATAATGATAATTTTTTTTGGCGACAATTAAATTAAGGATTAAAATTAAATGGCCAATTTATCAGTAATTAGAAGGTTTTTATTTTAACATTTTAATTAATTAAAAGAAAACTAAAACAAAATTCGAAAATCGGGCTTCGAGGTGCATCAGGAGAGGTCATTACGAACCACCATGCAAATTTTTGTAGCTCAGCCATCAGCCGTTTTCTTAAAAAGCTCTGGAAACCATACACAATGTTTTTTTGTTTGAGATGAAGGATTTTGTGCAATCACGTTTTGCTCCCAGAGAAGTTACAAACATACATACATACAGGTGAAGCTAATATAAGCGTGTTAAAAATAAAAGTAACTGATGATTATACTAAAGTGTCCAAATTACTATCTCACACTGCGAAAGAGAAAAAGAAATTGCAAAATCGTTTCCATAAAGTGTGAACTACCGTAATTTCTGGAAGATAAGCCGCAGGTAAGATGCGTCATTTCTCCACCAGAAATTTTATTTAATAGAGAAATCTATACTTTTTCGAAAGAAGTGCTCGTACAAATATAAATTTATTTATCAATTGAAATTTCTGGTGCAAAACTGGATTATATAACCTGCGGGTGTATCTACCAGAAATTACGATACTTTCTGTAAATTCCCTAATGGTATATCGATTCAACATAATGTCTCTTTTTCGCAAAAGTAATAATAAAAAGTAATAATAATAAAAGTTGAGTTTCTTTAAAAATTGAAAACATAGTCGCCAGTTAAAATATATTGGTCGCCAATGGCGATCAGGACTGCGTATTTCCTGATCTCTATCTATGAGCAGAAGTTTATAATAATCTAGCAGGCTACGCCCGCTTCGCTGGTCACTATTTTTAAATGAATCATTATAATTAATGAATTCTCAGAATTGCATTAATTTTTATCATGTGGAAAAAAAAAAAAAAAAAAAAAAAAAAAACTCTGATCGGGAAAAATGTCGCACCGGGTCCCCACTGCCTTCGGCAGCGTAGACCCGTGCGCGATGCGCACGCGCGAATGCATATATATGAGCGCAATAAAAATTTTACAAATTCGAAAATATCCGCAATCGATTTGAAAGTATCAAAAACCTCTATGCACCAGTTTTGAACGATCTATCTCTATTTTTTTGCCCCTCCGCTCCCTCCCCCCTTCCAGCCCCTCCCAATAATTTTAAAAATTCAAAAATATCCGCAATCGATTTGTAGGTATCGAAAACATCGATGTACCAATTTTGAATGATCTAACTCTATTTTTTTTTGCCCCTCTGCCCCCCCCCCTTCCCGGCCCTTCTAATAACTTTACACTTTCGAAAATATCCCCATTCGATTTGCAGGCCTCTAAAATCTATCTGTACCAATTTTGAACGGCCTAACTGTATTTCTATTTGTTTTTGTCCATAGCCCCCCCTCCTAATAATTTTACAAATTCGAAAATATCCCCAATCGATTTGTAAGTATCGAAAACCTCTATATACCAATTTTGAACGATCTAACTGTATTTTTATTTTTTTGCCCCTCCCTTCCCCTCGCCCCTCCTAATAACTTTACACTTTCGAAAATATCCCCATTCGACTTGCAGGCCTCTAAAACCTATTTTTTTTTTTTTTTTTTTGGATAAAAACCCCAATGTGGGCGATAATGAAAATATTGATTAACACCGATATTAAATAACAATTTATAATTTAATTGTTTAATTAAAAAAAAAAAAAAAAACTAGATTTAAGTGTGTTGTGGTCGAATTTCAAACACTGTTCTAATATATTCTACACACATTTAGATTTCATTATATATGTATCATCATTTCATGTTTTTTTTTTCCCTTTGTTTTGCCAATAATCGTGATGTCGAAAGGCTTTTGATCTTAACCCTTTCACGGGTAAGCAAATTTTCTGCATTTAAAATCAACAGCCACCAGAAATCACCAACAATATTAAAAGACAAGAAATAAATGAAGTTATACATGTAACAAGGAAACATTCAAAAGGTGTCATCTTCAAAAAGTATTGAAAAAAATATATGTGAATCTACTCTTCATAAAACACCAGGAAATGAAAAAATTATCGGCTGAAATTAATTACAGCGACCACAAAAAATTATCAAAATTAAGCATATTTGGCGATTTCACACTGCTAGGCGATTGATTTTGAGTACTTAGCGGAAAAGCAAAACATGGTTCTGTTCGAACACGGCAATCTCGGTGCTAGCAAACGTATCGCCTAACAGCGCTCAATCGCCAAATATGCTTAATTTTGATAATTTTTTGTGGTCGCTGTAATTAATTTCAGCCGATAATTTTTTCATTTTCTGTTGTTTTATGAAGAGTAGAATCACATACATTTTTTTTCAATACTTTTTGAGGATGACACCTTTTGAATGTTTCCTTGTAAGTTATAAAAGAAAAATTTTATAAAAAAATTCTGGGAACAGTTTTTGCAATTTCGAATTAAAATTTGTGGTTGCACTATGCAACCACCGCCCCTGAAAGGGTTAAGTAGAAACCAAATATGTGTATTTTTCTTATTTTAAGACTTTACTTTGTAAGTGCTCCAACGCATCTTAAAATTACACGATTTCCAATTAGTGACAGTTTGAGCTGAATAAAGAATTGGGGGGAAAATAATTAATAATAATAATAAATAATCCCATTAGACTAATGTCATTATTTTTTCTTATTATATCATTGAACTGAGTCTACGAGCCTAAATACTGTCCATTTATATATCTTATTTCATTTTGCACGCGCGCTTTTTATTTCCTAATTTAAAATTATTTAAAAAAAAAACATTCGATACTGTACGTTTCGAAACTGATTATTATTAATTTTCTTTTCTTTTTCTTAAAAAAAAAAAAAAATGATTTTGATGAAATTTTGGCAAAAGCAGAATTTAGTTTAGTACGGAGGACTGTTAGTTTTTTTTTTTCAAATTATAATATTGCTTTCAAATTATTATATTTTCGATTTCGATAAATGTCCAACTGTCGTAAAACTGGAATCGTAAAAATCCGTAGATTGAGACTAATAGTCCTCAGTCCTAAAAAAGAAAATGGAATATACAAACTATGGATTATATTAATATTCTGTCACTGAAAATTTCAACAACTTTTGTTTGTCCAGATCTTATACAATTGTTTATTTTATTTTTCTAGTGCACAGATTTCATAACTATGAACACTTTAGCACCATTATTTCTGGTGTGCAGCAAGTAAAAGCACTCGCTGCCATAGAAGAAGTAGACACTTGTTTTAAAATCGTCGTAGGAGGTTCATCTCTTGTACTGCACAGCTTTGACTTTAATCTGACAGATGAAGAAACAGACATTCCATATAGTAGGTAAGAACGAGTATTTACTTACCTTTTTTAATGAGTTATTATTTTTAATGAGTTAGTTATTCTTATGAGTTATTCTTCTTATGAACAATTTATCAGACGTCTAATTCTTAAATTTGTTAAGACACCGAACACCCAACTATCATGAAGCCTAAATTTAAGTTCCAGATGTTAATAAGTTAAGTAGAAAATACAACTTGTGTCTAACATTTTATTCTGATATTGCTTTGTTAAAGTTGTGATGGCAAGGCAGACTTTTTATTCCTAATAAACGCCAAAAATTTTGAATAACTTCAAACTTTTCTTTTTTTTAAAACGCTTATGTTTACAACAAAATTTTTGTAGCTATAAATAAGACTCTGTCTTTCATTTTTTTCCACCCCTAACCATGTTCATATTTTTCTTCATTTTGTTTTTCAAGAAATTGTATAGCTCCCCATCATACAGGTATGGTCAGGGCTCGTGAAATACGGTCTTCTGGTCGCCATATATTTTAACTGGCAACTATGTTTTCAACTTTAAGAAAACGCGATTTTTTTCCCCAATATTTAGGGGAAGATTGGTCCTAGAATCAGCTCCCATTCCACTCTCGATGAAGTCTTCCATTTTAGTTCCCGCACCTCTCACTACGTTTTGAGACAGTGTATTGAATGAATACACCATTAGATTTACACCACTTTTTTTCATTTTCCCAACTCGGTGTTAAATTAGTGCATCATTTTAGGGAATTGGTTTACACTGCTCCTGTTTACACATGCTTAGCAACCTGGTGCTGAATCAGTGGCCAGTGTAATAATGTATCAATGCTGGCCAATGGTGTATGTATTTGTGAAAATAATAAAGCCGGTTTCATGATGTTAAATTTACGCAGGCTTTTCTGATGTATCATTCTACAGTGCGTTGCATGAATATAAACGCACCTTTTTCAATAACCAGAAACAGAATTTTTTAATTTTTAAAAGAAGGAATGTGACTTACAGTTATTGCTTATGACTAACAACTGAATAAGTTGCTTTGAGCACGTATGTTTAGGCTCATGCAAGCTTATGTAAATGAGTGTTTAAGCATTTTCTTATTATTCACTGTTTTTCGTTTGTTGCGCGAAATTAAACGCACTCTGTATTTTGAGTTTAAAATTTAACAGAGCGACCGGAATTAAATTAAAATACACATAGTCGTGTTGCTAAAGTCCTCTAAAAACCGTTTTAATGCTTCAGTGCAAAATTTACGGAGTTTGTTCAGGATGGCAAGAGGGAAAACTTTGGCAGTAGACGAGAGGGTAAAAAACAACTTTATGAGTGGTAAAGTCTTTAGCAATCATGAAATTGTGCGCCCAATCGGAAGAAAGGAGAGTGTTAGGTGAAATTATATAAAAAAAGGATCAAATTATGGGGGAAAACGTATAAGAAGTGAACAGGAAAGCTCACCAGTTACGACAAACGTTGAAAATGCAACGCTGCAAAGAATAAGAATATTTCCTGTGCGAAGATAAAGGCTCAATACAAGCTAGGTGTTCATCGGACAACCATATGGAGAACTGTCAAAGCTGCAACATTCATTAAATTTGAGAAAATGAAGACAAAACCACCCCTCACTCAAAAGCACAAAGATATGCGATTGGAAAGGACAAGAAAATGGATTCTAGATCGACTAAATTGTTGAAAGGTCATCTTCTGAGATGAAAAACAGTTTATTCTCGATGATTCGGACGGATTTTATAGCTACTGGCACGATTTGAGAAACGAAGAAATGTACTGTTCAAAACGTCAATCTGGAGGTGAGTATGTCATGGTGTGGGCAGCCATGTTTTAAAGGGACTTTCGAATTGGAGTTCGTGCAGAACACTATGAACTCTGTAGATTATGTCCAGATGCTCACAAGGAATCTCCGCCGTCAAGCAGCAAAGAAAAATGGAAGAAATTATATTTTTCAGCAAGATTGTGCATGTGTACATACAGCACATATCGTGGAAACATGGTTCCGTCACAATAAAATTGAAGTTCTGGATTGGCCCTCAAAACGTCCCGGTTTAAACATAATGGAGAACGTATGAGGTATTCTGGTTCGCTGTGTTTACATAAACAGAAGGCAGTTTAACACGAAATATGAACTAAAATCGGTCATTCTATTAGCTCTGAAGACAATCAGCTTGGATGACCTCATGCCACTATATCAATCAATGCCAAAGCGTTTACTGTCTGTTCTAGAAGCCCATGGTGACTTTACGAAGTATTAGATACAGTATTTGTTACTCAGTTATTTATTTTTTACATGTGTGTTTAAATTCATGCAACATGTATTTTTGTCGTAAATTTAATAAAATTATTTTCTAAAAAATCATATTGGTCTTTCATTGTTTTGACTCGTATTTTCATTTCTTGAATCATACACATGCAGTTTGCATCAAGTGTCACCTATTTATATTTTTTATTACACTTTTATACCATTCTAATTCTTAAAGCTAATGTGTGTTTATATTCATGCAACGCACTGTAGCCTAGTAAATATTTGGTTTTTATGCATAACACTTTTAATTTCTATATTGAAGTAAATTAAAAAAAAAAAGCTTCAGAAATTTTTGCTGGCAACCAGTTTTTTTTTTTTTTTTTTTTTCAAATTGATGGAGCCCTGGGTATGGTGAACTTAGGTAATCATAAAAATTTTCAACCTTGGTTTTTCTTTACATGTTTGAAGTGTGAGGAATCCAGAAATCACAAAATAGGTACGGTGTCCATCAGTAGGATGTCAGTGTATTGGTCTGTTACTTTGCTAGTCTGTGTGTATGATATCTCAAGAACAAATGATTGCAGAGAAGTCAGATCAATTTTAAAATATCACTTATAACACTGGCAAGAACTTTATCGATTTTCAATATTCTAATTTAAAAACTTCCTAACTTATTCGAAATTCACTATTTTTTTTACATGGAGGAGTAGGGCAAATTTTTGCATAAACGTGCATTAAAAAGAGCAATTTTGCAGCAAGAATGTCAGAACAGCTTTAAAATATCGATTATGATGCTTACATGTACATAATTAACTATGAAAATTCAACTTTGAAAACGTCATAATTTGAAATTTACGAATTTTCTTAACATGGTAAAAAAGGCAAAATTTCGCATAAATATCCACTTTGATTTGGAACGAAATAGATTTTGTATCTCACATAGCTCAAAAACGAATGGTCGTGAAATGTACCAAATTTATATTTGCTACTGTCATGACATCTAGTTGCAAACCTCCAACTTTGGTTTTGACACAAGCTACCATTTTGGAAATATCTTTAATTTTGCACAATTTTCTGTGATGTTTGTATGTACGTATGTGTGTGTGCATCTTGCATGACTCAAAAACAGTTGGCCGTAGAACACTGTAAATTTATATGTAGGTTTGTTATAACATCCAGTTCTGCATCTCTCTTTCTGGATGTATTTCAGAAAATTATATTCATAATGGCCAAAAATACAAAATTTTTGCCCATTATATTACCAACCATCATAGAGATTCCAACAGAAGCTTATGACACAGCCTGTTATGATATCGTTATGAAAGTTGTAGACATTGCAGAATGTCTACGGACATAATCATGTTCTAGTCAACTGATGTACTTCAACTAATATTATCGACGCAACTCAACAAAACAGTCATTCGCACCATAAAAGTCAAGTAAAAAGCAGAGCAGGAATTTCCTTAATTCAGGAACATTCTATTCACTGACAGTGTTGTCAGTAGTTTATAGAATTTTCAAGATAGTCCACCGCTAGAAACCAATGGATTATTGCAGAAAATTCTAGAACTCTATTCTTATTGAAGTGAGAGCTTACAAACTTTGGCAACCCTATATGACAAATTTTCGCTAAATTTGTCAAATTAGATGCCAAGGCCAAATTGAGCATTTGCGATAAACTTGACAACTTGGTGAGATTAGCAACCAAATTTGGCAGAAAATAACAATTAAGAGTTGGCAGAATCAGTAAGCCCTTTCTCAACTTTAACAGAACTAAATATTTTTGGCATGTTCCATTTTTCGCTACTAATTTTCGCCAAAGAGTATAAAAGTCAATCATCTACACTTGAGTGAAATTTATTTAACTTTAAGTTGTACATTTGCCAATGAGAGATTCTGTAATAAGCTGTGGAATACTACACCCCGTGACAAAAAGATAGGAACAAAGGGTTTTTTCTTTGATTTTTCATAAAATAACGTTATCTAAATTGTGCTTATCATTTATTATTATCATAAAATAACACTATTCCTGGACTAATTTTTGTTTTAAGACTAATTTAGAAAAGTTTTAAGACTAAAAATTTTCTAATTTAAGACTACACAGCGCGACAAAAAGATAGGAACAAAGTTTTTTTTTGGAATATGATTATTTTGAATATGATTCAAATATTTAATATGTTTTTGATATGAAAATATTTTGTTATGATAATAAATGATCAGCACAATTTAGATAATGTTATTTTATGAAAAATTTAAAAAAACCCTTTCTTCCTATTTTTTGTCGTGGAGTGTAGTCTTAATTTAGAAAAATTTTAGTCTTAAAACTTTTCTAAATTAGTCTTAAAACAAAAATTAGTCCAGGAATAGTGTTATTTTATAATAATAAAAAATGATAAACACAATTTAGATAACGTTATTTTATGAAAGATCTAAGAAAAAACCCTTTGTTCCTATCTTTATGTCGCAAGGTGTATTCCTGAACAAGCAATATTCCAATAAAAAGGAAAAAACGAAGTATAATAATAACTAAATATTAAGATAGAAAACCTAGCTTTACTTCATTGTGCCATTTTAGATCTTTCAAAACCGGGTACCCGGTCCTCATCAGAAACGTCTACTTCTGTGGTGGAAAAACTTGACAATGATTGCTCTTCTGTTGAGCCAGCTGCTGAGAAATCAACAGAAGAGCAATCAGTGTCAAGTTTTTCCACCACAGAAGTAGACGTTTCTGATGAGGACCGGGTACCCGGTTTCGAAAGATCTAAAACGGCGCAACGAAGTAAAGCTAGGTTTTCTATCTTAATATTTAGTTAAGCAATATTCCTTCTCTGCAGTGTGTATAATCTTATTGTGACTTTTATGGTTAGAGTAATAATTTTTTCAGCTCATTTTTTCGAATGTTCATGGATTGGAAACTGCCTGTTTATTTATGAACCAATTACCACACACAAAAATGTCAATGTTTTTGCAATGATATGTATATATCAATGGGTGTATAAGGAAGTCATATGGTATTACCATTAATTTATTTATTATTGTACTATACACATTTCTAAACCTTAATAAAGTTACCCTCAAAAAGTATAACAACTATACCATTTTATTTCAGAAGAAAACTAACTACATGCAGAAAATTCATTGTCTCTCTCTCTATATTTTTTTTTATTAGAGAATGCTAAGAATAAAAATTTTTGATTCTTTTGCTTAATATTGTATCGAATTAAATATAATACAATAAAATGTGTAATTATAACACACTGTAAAAATAATTCATGCAAGCTTGTTTATTTTTCCCGACCGAGTAGGCCAGGAAATCACACTCCATCTTTTATTTTCCATGTTAATTAACGAAGAAGTAAATGATAAAACATTTCTTTTACATAATTTTATATTCCAGTATGTCACATGAAATCTTGTTTTGCTAAAAAGGGTTTTAAACTTCAACTTGATTGACTGACTGTCTGTTCACGCTCTGATTTTCGTAAATATTTTAGCATGTCTCAACACTGATATGTTATTGAAAGTTGCAATAGCAAATTTCCTATTCAAAATGGTATGCATACTGCTATTAATTTGCACACATGTAGAAACAAAATTAAATGCATCATATTTTACAAGGCTTTATGTCCCATGGTATATAAAGTTTATAAAGGATTTTTAAACACATTTGCTACTTTCCAGAGGTCACTAAATGAAATTAAATTAGCAGTATTTTTTCCATTGATAATGGTTGGATTATCATTAATGTTTCATTTATAAGATCACACAAAAGGATATGATACCTTACGAGATATGAGTGGAAATTAATAAGAGTAGATTTTTAACAGTATGAATCATTTTTAACACTTTGCTACAGTGTTTCATGAATATTTATTATTTTTGATATGACTTTCTGTCTGTGTTGTCCTCTATCCATATCTGTAATAATGTATTTCTGTTTAGATGTAATTGTGTTTTAAATGATCAGTAATTTGTTAAGTGATATTCTATAGATTGGCTTTATAAAACCTTTGAAAAGTACAATACTAAAAAAAAAAAAAAAAAAATTGCACAGAAATGCATAATTTTTTTTTTTTTTAATTAAAATTCTGCTAGCATGTTGCCAGTCCAACTTTAGACAGGAGCTTCAAACTATCACCAGCAATGCAATACGTAGTTTTAGCACCTTTTCTTATACAATCTTTGAATGGCACAATAACATAGTAATAATTTTAGTGCACATATTTGAAATTTATTTTTACAGTTTTATTCTAAATTTATGATAAAAATTTTTAAGCAAACTCCAGAATTTGAAAATGTGCGTATTATAAAATTCTCTTTTTTTTTTCAGATTTCCAGTCATTTCAGAAAAATTTAGCTTTATGCAAAGCAAGGAAAAGAGTAATTATGCTAAGAAGTATGCATTTCTGGATAATGTACAGGACGAAAATTCATTAGATTCTGATGATGAGGATTTTGACGAGCAGATAGCATTCTCAACTAATGAAGTAGAAATAATATATGATTCACAATCCAATTTTGACGCCTTACATTTGAAACAAGAGGCTGATGACAGTTCTTCAATATTAAGAAAAATGCACTCAGATATTTCTAATGATAAAGAAAATACAGATTCTAGACCACAATCTAATCATGATGAATATAATGATGAGAATACTTTGAATGTAAAGACATCTAATTTTGAAGAGACACACTACAAGCAAAAGAGCGATATAGATCCAACATCATTAAGAAATACAGAAACAGAATTGTCAAAGTATAATGAAAACAAAGATTCAACACAATCACCTGATTTTGAAGGATGCCACAATGTAAATACTAATAGTGAAAATGTTTCGGTGGATTCATTTGCAGCACCGAAACAAAAACAAATGTTATCAGTTTTAACAATGGTTAAAAGAGAAACATATGCATCTCCAAACATCAGAATGATGAATCGAAAGCCAGATATAGAAGAACCTCGAGTTGCTATGAGAAAATTAAAAGAAGAATTAGATAAAAATGAAAAACATGAAGAATTGGAAATTTTGATAAAAAATAATAAAGAAGATAATGAGGTTGTGATTGTGGAAGATATCAAGCCTGAAGATGTAGAGATAATTGAATTATCTGGTGATGAAACCCATTTAAACGAAGCCGTAGATGAAGCTATAGGGCATTCAAACATGAACAATAATATCAAAGATGAAGCCGAAAATATAACTACTAATCAAGATCTAACAGTAAAAGAAACTGTAAAAGAAGAAATACAAGAGGAAAACATAAAAAAACTGACCAGTACTAATATAAACTCTAAAAAGAAAAAGAAAAAATGTAAGAAAGAGAAGAAAAAAGAATCACAAAAATCAAAACGCAGAAGATGTGAAATTATGTGATTTTTCAAATTTCATACAAATATTTTTTTAAAGGATTAAAAAATAATTTTGAGTTGAATTTCAGATAACTTTACATGCAAAATTACAGTTATAAGACTGTTAAAAGTATTTATGTCATAAAAAAATGCATTTTAAATTCAACATATTAGAATTGATGAAGTTTATAAAGGAAATTTTCTAATTCTGATAAATTCTAATAAAATATTGTGTCGATAAAAACTGCAGTAATTATTTTGTTGTGAATTATTAAACAGTGTTTTGTTTTCAAATGTTAAAAAAAAAAAAAAAAAAAAAAAAAAAAATCCTTGAGTTTTCTCATATTATTTTCAAGAAAATATTAGAAAAACATTTTGTAATTGTACAAGGGCAGTATCCGCTGTCCTCACAGTATAGTATTGGATTAGCCGGATACTAACTTTCTATCTTTTATTCCCTTTGAAATATGACATGATGAATTAATTATTTGTATATTTCTTATTATACTTTTTACAAAATTATTAGAGATTATCTTTCAGAGTAAAGCGATTTATTGTGTATTTTAGCAATAATTTAATCTAAATTGAGCTAAACATAAAAAAAAAAAAAAATAGAAACTTAAAAAGAGAAATTTCATTTCTCATGAAATTTGAAATTGAAATCCATCCTAATTCCCTGAGTTTTCTTGTGGAATATGAACCCTGTTAAAATAGACAATAGGCATTATTATATAAAGCTGAAATTTTGCAATTAACTCACTCATAACAATATCTCTAAAAAAGAGTTAATTAAACATGTGTCATTTTTTTATTTTTATTAAAAACACTTAAAATTAATTTTTATTAAAAAAAAATTAAAAATATTATCCTAAGCTTTTCACTTTGGAATTCCAAAGCATTATCAGGGATTTTTATTACTGAATTCCGTAGTAAAAATCCCTGATGATGCTTTAGAATTTCAAAGCGAAAAGCTTAGGATAATATTTTCAAAAAAATTTAAATAAAAATTAATTTTATGTGCTTTTAATAAAAATAACTCACTCATAATTAATAGAATATAAATGATCATTATCTGATATTTTCTAAAACCAATATCATATAAATATCTAATTAGAATGGTACAAATGTTTTTACTTATTATTATGCATGTAATTTTAGCATAAAGTGTCAAAAACCTTTCACACATATCAGGAAAATAAAGAAAAAAGAAAAAAAAATATTATAAATTAAATGTCTTGATTTTAAAGTAAAACATAAATGGATTATACATATTTTGTAAACTATGCAATTTTCACCTATCTTGTTGAGCAGCTTCTTTTAATAAAGAAACGGGACGAGTGGTTTCACTTCGTTCAGCAAAGTGAAATATGAAAACTGATGAGACATTAAAATATATTGAAATTAAAAAGGAATTTTACTTTCCAAACTGTACTTGAATCTACTAATTTTCAGAGATATTTCTAAGATTGTAATCCTCTTTTCAAAACAGCATTTTCGGGAAGTATATAGTGCTCATTTTATCTATTAATTTCTTTAGATATTTTAATACTGTCAAATAATAACTTCGAATTAGTTATTTAAATCTAATACAATTAAATTTTCAAATTGGTTATTTGTACAAACAACATAAAGAAAACTTATATTAATTTTAATTACATTTGAAGAAAAATGTCACATTTAATATTTTCTTCATTTTTTTTTTTTTTTTTTTTTTTTTTCTGTTTCTGCCTTTTGAAACCTTTTCTTAAGCATTTCCATTTTGAAAAAAAAAAAAAAAACATTGTATTCTGGTTTAACCAGGGGGGCTGGTCTTCAGAGAAATTTATTGCAGATGTGAAATGATGATTTGGCATTCATTTCCACCCCTCCACCCTCTCTTTGAATGGCCTAAAAGCAATATTTTGCTTTTAAGGCAGGCATATCTTGGTGCTTGCTATGTCTGGCATTGAAAAAATAAACAAAAATAACTGAAAAAGTGGGCAGTTAATATTTATTTATTTTTTTAATTGTCACGCAGTGAATAGATTCTTTCAGGTCCACATATCACTCAACAGGTGGCAAGTTAGCCTGTTTTTTCATAAATTTCAATATGGCAATATAAGAGAACATTTTGTATAAAAATAGTTAATGAGGATTATTTTTCATCAATAATTGTGAAATGTAAAAAAATAAAATAAATAAATAGTAATACACTTTATGAAAATGATTTTAGAAATAAATTTTATGTAATGATGATAAATTTCCTTTAACAATTTGTTTTTGTTTTATAGTCTTGATTCTTAAAGTTCTAGCTCAAAATTTTCATAAAAGTAAATTTTATTTCAAAATTCGTTTAGAGCTCTTGAATGCTTTTTATCTAAGGGTTGTTTTGGCAAATCAAAAATGATAAGTTTATAAGGGAATCATATAATTTTATACGCATTTTATTAAATAGGATTATTTTATTACTGTTAGAGCAAAATTCCAAGATTACAATGGTTCCTTTTGGGAAAATTTTCTGTACAACTTATTGTGTGTTGTTTTTAACAAGTGGATACGATTTTTTTTTCTTTAATCACTTGAAAGATCTACACTTCATCAAATATTAGCACATTTTTTTTTTTTTTTTTTTTTAATCAGCCACTAGGTGCTTTCCATATAATTCTATACAATTCCCCACTCCCCTTAAGTTTGAGCTTCATATGGATAACTTCTTCAGTTACAACATTTAAGTCAACAGTCGCTTATTAAAGACAGGTCATAATTAGAACCAGGCATAAAATTAACTTCATATAATAAAATATTTATAAAATTATATGACGATTTTCTTTTTATTGCTTTACGAAATAACTCTTAGATAAATGGAACTCAAGGATACTGATATACTGAACAAATTTCACAAAACTAAACAATATATGAAATTTAATATAATATTGTTATGTTATGAAAAAAATTATTTTATAAAAAAATTCAAACCAGAACTTATACTTAAGAATCTAAACTATCAGACAGAAGCAAATTCTTTCAAAAACTACCCTTCATATGTAAAATTAATTTCCAAAATCGTTTCCATAAACTTGATGGTCTGTAGTCAAGCAGGATATTTTTGTATATGTAGAAGTATCACTTCTCTACCCCACCAGTGATGTAAACTTAAGTATCTTTTTAAAAGAATTTGCCAAGAGTGGTTGAACTATACATCTGTGATAATTTAAAAGAAAATTGTTTTTTTCATATAAGAAAAAAGTTTTCTAGGATGTCTTTTGTTACTAAGATGCATTGTAAGAAGCTTCTATAGTGTATAGGTGCACCAAACTTGATATATAATATGGTTATCATCAAAGAAATGCTGCCTTAATTTGGGTGCCTATCAGACTTCAAGTGCTGCTGCTATCTCTCAGATTTTGTGAAAAATTGATGCCCCTGTATCGAGTTTTGGATATAGCTTGATTTGAGCATGCGACCTACTGGATAGAAAGTGATAACACTAGTTTCGAAAACAAAAAACGGTTACCTGTTATATTATTACTAACTTATGTTAATTTGCCCATGAGATGCCAATCCTATATCATCACAGTACTCTCCTCCCCAGAAAGCATAATACTTTACGATAACACACTGTCTGATAGCCACCATTTAAGATGTATGGTATGACAGATTTTGGTACTGCCATTCATAGTCATTGAGTGGAGATATTTCTTTTGCATGTTCAATTCAGCATCCAGGTCAACAGTTGAAATTTTATGCTCGAGTTTTTAAATGTACACAGTACACTTAGTTTTGGCAGTTATATAAAATGAATGATCATATTTCAAGTTTACAGTATGTAGGTACTGAAATATACATAGGTACCATGATATTTTTAGAAGAAAAACTGAAAATAGCATTTGACACATAATCTAAGTTAAGTGGCATCCAGTTGAAAATTAGTTATCACGATAAATTTTGAAATGCTTAACCAACTCGAACCATAGTTGGACAATGGACTTATTCTTCAAATATCTTAAATAATTTTGGTGGGCAAGTTGTTCCGCAAATTTGTTTCCAAGGTGTGGCCACAACACTGCCACTTGAGAATTTGTTATCCCGATAAATTTTGAAATACTTTATAAAAAACAAAACCATGAAGTAAACATTTATTTAAAACATTTTAAAATATACAACATTTTTTAGTTCTTCATGTTACTTGCCGACTAGTTTCGCATGGGGCGCCCCAGCTTGGTCTCCGGCAACACGGTGCTTGAAGTTCATTGAAACTGTTTCAACGAACTTCAAGCACCGTGTCGCCGGAGACCAAGCTGGGGCGCCCCATGCGAAACTAGTCGGCAAGTAACATGAAGAACTAAAAAAGGTTGTATATTTTAAAATGTTTTAAATAAACTTTTGAAATATTGAATTTATTCAAATGAAAGTTAGACAGTGGATTTATCTTACAAAAATATCTTGGATTAGCACTGAGCAACTTGCTATGCTATTTTGATCTAAGTGGTAGCCACTTAATTTGTCAACACGAGAACTTTTAAAATACTGAATTAATTCAAACTCAATTTGTAGAGTAGGCTTATTTCACAAATGCATTTGATATGTTTGTTTGCCAACTTGATACATCATCATGTTTACAAGTGCCGGCCATTTGAAAATTTCAAATTCACATAAAAAAGTATTTATGAACCAATTTGTTTAAAATTTCATATGTACATAGGCCAGATCAATATTTCCACCAAGTCCATTAATAACACTGCTTGGCATGAAAATTGCTACTGACACCATTTCAGCATATTCTTATGTAAAATGACCTGAATCCAAATATGATGCCCATTTTGCCCTATAACCCACTGTTTTCTAGGAACAGACCCCTATTTTTATCATTTTTCGGTGATTTTAAGGCTATAAATTTGATTTTTAGGTGGGGGGGGGGGGTATTATTTTAACCGTTAAATATCTTCTGAGGGGCTACAGAGTTGGAAAATTCTAAAACATGGACATTTGCGATAAGGGAAAAATTTGGGGAGGGGGATTTGCCACTAAAATTATGTATTACATATTTTATATTTTTTAAATCTGTTATTAATGCTATTTTTTAAATTATATATTTTTTTGTTTTTAGGTATCAAATTAATTCTTTTTCATTCTTCAAATATAATTCATGGTCATAAAATTATCGAACCGGGAAAAAAATTTACGGAGAGGGTGGTGTGTCTAGAAAACGGTGGGTGACTGGGCAAAATGGGAGTCATATTCGGATTCAGGAGGTCATTTACCATAAGAATCAGCAAGAATGGTATCGGAACTTGAAAAAAAAAAAATCTTTTTGCAGAGCAGTGCAATTTGTAGCTGTAATTTTGTTTCAAAATAGCGGTTACCTAATAAGGAAAAAGAAATCAACCTACACTTCCATATTAGCTGGAAGGACTTTTTTTAAAGAATATTCTTAAAATTAAAATTTAAAAATATATTACTTGTACTTAAAAAAATATATATAAAATATTTAACAATTATTACACAGGTCTGCAAAATTTCAGTCATTAAAAAGTGTTTGCAGTGTAATGCCTGATTTTTTTATTATGTCGTGCACTGATTTCCAGTATGGCATCCATTTTTCTCAATCACGTAAAGATTTTTCACAAAATGGGATTAAGTATATGGGCAAGAAAGCCTATCCTACATATTCTGAGGGAAAAGTGTTTTCAAAATATTTTTAAATGTTTTATTTACAAATTAAATAATATAAAATAAACAATTGGAAAGGATTTGGTAAATATATATTGATTTTATATTAATTAGAACAGTTAATGGTTACCATTGTTTAATACATCCTGAATTCATATATTCTTTTCGTCCTAAAAGTTCCTTTTGTCACTTAGTCTATTGTAGGCAGTCCGGAGGGCTTCTCTGGGTAGCATGCAACTGCAGTCCACCATCATATTGACGTTCCATCTATGTTGCCATCTATGCTCCATCTCTTTTTAATTTTCAATTTTTTGAAAAACTGGTATGTCATGGAATTTTTTGACTTTTTTTCCTACAATCAGCGTCCAAAAATCAATCAGTATCAGCTATTGGTTTCTAAACACTTTTTTGGTTGCAGGTCTGTTTTACTATTACTATTAATTAGTTCTTTTTTTTTCACTTTCTAATATCAGAAAACACTCAAAGACATAAATTAATTTAAATATTTTGCGAGCAAAGAGCCTTATATATATAAATTTGTGCGTTTTATGTGCATAATTGTCATTTAAAGAATTGATGTGCGAATAAAATAACGTTTAAAGAAAAAAACAATATACCTACTTAAAAAATGAACAACGATAAAACTTAGAATGATCCCCCCCCCCCTCATTTTTAAATTCACATGCAAATTAATTTTCTGAACTCACTAATTATATATGAGACTATTTCATCTGTAGCTGTCTCTTAGTGATATAATTAAAATAATTAATTCATTTTATTAAATTAATAATTCAATTTATTTTTGGTTTATGCAAGTTTTTAAACTGAAGATCATGATTTCTCCCCACATTTTACTTTAGCTTGTACACAATAAGTTTTTTCACGATGAAACATAATAACCTTCAGCCTTGTTTCTTCTAAAATATATTCTGAAAATTTCTGCATTACTTAAATTACAATGTTTGTTTCATTGCTGCTTCCTTTAATGAAAGCTCACAAAAGTGAAAGGAAACTATTGAAAATTCGTATTTTGCAGCTTCAAAAAAAAAAAATTTAAAAAAAGGTCCGTCAATTTAACAGCTGGGAATTTTCAGAATGTGAAAACTTTAATTTAAAAATATGTATTAGTTTATAAGTTATTTGTAAAGAAAAATTTCCCATAGAATAACATTAGCTTCGGCTTCTGCCGGCAGTGAGTGAAGAGGGCCCTTAACTATAGTGTCGATTTCCGTAACAAATACTCCCATTTATATTGATGTTCAATTCTGTAATATTTAAAAACATATTTTCTGCCTGCAAATATATATTGCCTCAATCCTGAGATTTTTAACAGCGAAATGTTTTCATTGAAAAATATTTTAAAATTCATAAGGCATTGGCTTTGGTTTACTAAATGCATTACTTATGCAATTGATTCTTGAGAATAAAAAGAAAAGAAAAAAAAAATGGCACTGTGATCTAGCCAAAATTGAACCATGGTGTTCTCAAACAGTATTCGAGAGTATTGTGACTAAGCTATAACTTAGCTCAGCTATGAGTCGCTAAATTATCATATTATACTATACTTAAAGCTGTGCATCAGTCACATTAACCCTTCCCCCTTCCTATGTTATGCTATGGAATTTTTATCAATGTGTTTTATAAGAATATTTCATTCTAAAATGAATTTTTTAAAATTCTGTTCTTTGAGTATTACTCTTTTAACATGTTACATTTTATCTTAATGAGCAATTTTTTTTTTTTTTTTTTTTTTTTTAAATATAGAAAATCAATTAATTTTAAATCTCTAAAAGGAATACAGTTTACAAGTCCAAAAGTTTACTTAAAGAAATAAAATATTTTAAATTATTTTTTGAAAAATTCTCACTAAGATTAAAAAAAAAAAACAGTATGTTCAAAGAGTAATACTCAAAAAACTTCATTTTTGAATGAGATATTTTTACAGTACAAAGCAACAAAAATCCCACAGGAAACATGGGAATGAAGAAAGGAGGAACCTGACTAATGCACAGCCATATCTTAAGTTAGCATTGTTACAATTCTTACATTATGATCAATTAATTTATATGCTGTAATTTAAAATTTAAAACTTCAAAAAATGATTATTTTTAGAAAATTTATTAGTCTTGAGATTATTTTTTATTCAGTATTAGATTTGTTATTTTACGATAAAAGCAGCTGATCATTTTTAGTTGTGTAAATTTGTAAGGCAATATCATCAAAACTAATAACTTGAAGTAAACAGTGTTCATGCAAAAAATTGTTCTGAAAATTATTTATGATATAAAAGTGTATCGATATGATATAAAAGTACAGTATTAAAATGTTTTTGTAAAATCTATTATTTTTTTATACTAAAAAATTTGTATCTATTTGTAATAAAAAAATAATAATAATTTATCAGATTTCATAAAAAATGGTACAAAAATGGTGATCCTTGAAAATTATTTTGTTTGCTTACTGATGAGCCCTTTGTTTTGTAATAAGCATAGAATACACTGATTCACAGTTTCCATTAACTTGTTTAATTTTTTAATAAAGTATTAAATATTTAGACAACTAAAAATTAACCTTCAAATTTTCAGTAGTTAGCATATGAAATACTTGCTAAATATTTTATTTACTTTTGATGATTCTTATGTATTATTATTATTACTTCACTTTGTATATATATTTACATATGCCTTTTACATGTAAGAAGTTTTAAAAAAATGCTTAATGGAACATTCAATTCTTCTGTATAAAAACAGTGGATTACTAATTTAACATGAGTCAATATTTTGACAAAAAGTTTGCATAAAACACTGAATTAGTATTTAGAAACAGACTGTAAGGCACAGACATGAGAAATCAAATTAACTCTTTAATGAGGTTGATAAATATATACAAAAGACAACTTGAAGATGAAATATGTTGCTTAGCTTTCACAGAAATCGGAAGTTAACACATCCCATTACAAAATCACCACAGTATCACCCTAGAAAAAACAATTAAAATTTAAATAAACTCTAAAAGTAAACAAGAGAGCCAGCTTGAGCTGACAAAATGAATCTAAGCAGCTGCAGTCTAGCAAAAGCATACTAAGCTAGTTTTGGCCATGCATTTATTATTGTAAAAACATTAAATAAAATTTCAAATGCAATAACAGCTAAGTACATTTATATCATCAATGTAAAAAAGAATATAACTGTAATAAGATTTGAAATTCCAGAAATGCCTAAAAAAAAAAAAAAAATGTTTTAACCAATAACTATATGATCCTCTTTAATCAAGTCCAAGAAAGCATATAATTTCAAAGGATAATATTGATTGGTGTTTTCCATTACATGCGGCTTATTTCTGTCGAGCTATCTATATGATAGACCAGATATTTCTGCCTAAAGGTTGTCTGAGTGAGTAATGCAGACCGGTTGTTGGCCTGGATAGCTCAATTGGTAGAGCCTTGACCTTGTAAGTCAATGTTCCGGGGTTCGACTCCCAGTCCAGGCATTATTTTCACTCAGTCGGAAAAATAAAATTTGAATATAATATTGATTGATAAAAAAAAAAAAAAAAAAAATTATCCATCAAAAGCTTATGGGAATTTTTTTTATTGGTAGTTGCCGGCAGCTGAATCCCATGCTATTCTATACAGAAGTTTGGGTATTAAATTACTCACTACCTAATATATATTATTTTTTGAATTCTGTTTTTAAATTTACAACCTTTTGTTTTGTCTTTTGAAAATTGACTTATTACATTTTTAATATTTCATTTTAAAGCTATAAAGTTCAAAAACTGAACAACTAAATGCATTTTTCTCCATTTATAATTTTAAAATTAAAAAAAAAAAAAAAAAAAAAAAAAAAATCAGCTCTGGAAAGCAAAATAAATGTAATGGTTGTGAGTTTTCTGAATGTGAAAGGCAAAATAATAATTAAAAAGAAAAAAAAAAAAAAAAGGTAAGAAATAAGAAATTTGTGTATCAAATTTCTCTAGAAAATAACATAAGATTCAGCTGCTGGCAACAATTGGCGAAGAATCCCTTCATGTGTTATAAATTAATAGCTTTTTAGTATAGTAATGTTTTCATTATAAACTAAAAATCTATAACATAATGTAAGCTATAAAAACTTATGTTTTGCTTTTATGTTTCCTTATAAAGTAAAGAAAGTATACAAAAACAAAATGAAATATCTCTGATGCACATTGTATTTTCGATAAGTCAAAAATAGTTAGCAATAAAATGTTCAAAATTTGTATTTGGCATTGTTATAAAACCAAGTTTTGACACCCTTTTTGAGATATTCACAATAGCTCAAAAATTTGACCACTACACAGCATCCCATTTCAGAAATGCTCACTGTAACTCAAAAAAGATTAGTTGTGGATAGATAAATTTAAAATTAAGGTCTTGTTTAATGTCTAGTTGTGAACTTATGTTATGACAATATGATCTCTCAAACATCTATAATATTAAAACACAAAGAATTTTCTGTAAGACCAAAATCGTACGATCTGGGCATGCGCAAGAAAATTTTGAACCAATTCGGAACGGGAATATTCCTTTCTCTTTATGCAGTGCAATATGAATACCGATGATAAAGACTGAGCAGACAACATTAATACGTATTTCATATGTCTATGGTAGACGCTAATTAAAACTCAATCATAAGAATAATTCACATGGTTATTTCATTGATTCATGCTTTCCAAGGAAGTATATCAAAAACAAAGCAATTCGCGAATACTTATGGGTTACATTTATCTATGATCGGTTATCATTGTATGCTCTTTCGACGAAAATTTCTTTACACAGGATGTGGCGCCATCTGTATTTTTTTCCATTTCATAAAAGAAGAAAAAAAAAAATCTTTTTGTTCTTAAAAAGTTAACTTTTATCAGTTGAAAACTTTGTTTAGAAAAGATGGAGATAAATATTTAAAATCAAAGGAGGTTTTTATTTTATTTTATTTTTGTATTTTTTTTTTTTTACTCTAATTATTATAATCTGATACTTCATTTTGATACCATATTACAGTAAAAATAATTTAAAAATAATAACATTAAAATATTGATATTTTATACGAGTAAAAATTTACATTGTATAGTTTATTATTAAAAATTTAATGAGCAAATTAATTTGCTTTTCATTCTTTTTTATTTATTTATTTTCAACAGTATATTTTTCTTGAAATATACTATTTTGATAGAATAAAGTGTTATAATACTATTCCAGTAAAAACAAATTTTAACTGTATTCCAATTTGCAGTTTATTTTTAGAATACAATGAATTTTTTTTTTTTTTTTTGGCAACCATTGTATGAAATTCCCTGACTTTTCCAGATTCTGGCTAAAATATTCAAATTCCCTGACTTTCATGGTCAATTTTCAAATTCCCTGACTATTCCAGGTTTTCCAGGTAGCGTGGCAACCCTGTTGACAGTATTGTCGCTGCTCAAAGTTGGCCTTTCAGAATGTGGCTTATCAGAAAGGTCAAAATCACCAACTAGAAATTTTTCAAGCCATCTTCTGCCCGTTTTATCAGAAACTGTACCTTCACCAAACACTTTCAATAAATTTCTACATGCTTCTGTAGCATTTCTACCTTGTTGAAATTTGTACAAAAAACAGTAGCGCAAATGAGCTTTATCAGTAGCCATAAGTACACAATCGCATCTAACTTAATATTCACATGATTTATCTTTATTTTAGTTCATTTGCTAGGTAAGCATGTATACCTTCAATGATAAAAAGAGACGGCCAAGTATGCATCAAATGAATATGCGCATGCTTGTTGAAAATTATTGTAACCGGAGCAAACAGAACTTTCTGGTTGGCCTAATAATAAAATTTGAAATTCCAAAAATTCCGTAACTTTTTAACATTTATTGGTCTCACACTGAAGCTAAACATTTAACATTTTTTATGCAACAATTTTCCAATATTTTTTTCCTTGTTTTAATAGTCATACTTTTAGTTTCTCTGTTTGATTAAGAGTAGACTAGTCTGAATTTTAACAAACTATGTTTTACAAGAAGCCAAATGCAGAAGTTACTTTTAATTTCTTAATGTTCATCAGTGTACAATTGCTTCTTAAACAGTACAGTCACAGGGCTCCCCCTAGAGCCTTTGAAAAGAGCACCACACCCTGCCTTTCCTTAGGAATTCAATAAGCACTCTAAATGCCCATTAAAGAATAAAAATGTACCCTCTTTGCCCTCCAAAACATGCCCTGCTTGCCTAAAATAGTGCCCTAATTGTTTTCTTTTTGAATACTCTGGTGGGTTTCTACAATTTTTAACAGTAAAAGAAAACTAAAAATTATTATGAATATGCAAATAAGATCACAATTATGATGGTTGCAATAATTGGTAAAGGACTGCATTTATAAACATAATAAAACTGTTACAATATTGATGGCCATGTTTCACAAAGTAAAATGTCACACACCTCCCCCTTTTTCTTGCTTGAAAAATGTGCCACTTTGCACCTCTACAAATATGCCCCCATTTTTCTAGGTAGCAGAACTCTGCCCTTTCTAAAACTTAGGAGGAATTCTGGCACTCGTTTATAGCATTTTAACCCCCACCCCCTCCTCAATGAAGAATTGTGTTATTATTCTGACTTGAAACAACAGTTGTGAATATTTTGGAGTTTATAGTGTTTATAAAGTTATCTGTTTATTACAATAATTATTATTTGAATTGAATCAGATTAATATATATATATTTCTACCCAAAAATGTCTCAAAAATTAAAAGAACTCTCTATTTTTTTCCCCCTTTTTTCTAAATTTGTTATCAACCATGTGTCTAACCGACATTTTTTTAAAAATTAGTTTAGAAATTTTCAAAAGGAAATATGAAGTGAATGTTAAATCTGTAATATTTGAATCAGTAACCCAAAAATCCGACAAATACATGCATAATTATCTCAAAATGCAACTTCTTTTCTTTTCTTTTTTTTTTTTTTTTGAGATTTAATATTTATTAACATCCATTTTTCTCTTTTCTTTTATATAAAATAAAAGTACATTCAATCTAGAAAATAATGCAGTTTATAATTTTGCAATTAAATGATTGTTTAATGGTGCATTTATTTTTAACTGTAGGTGAAATAGAGGATGCTCCATAAACAGATGTAAAACTTTAAAAGGGGGGGGGGGGGGTAGGACCCATAAAAAAAAATTGATAATAACAAATCAAGCTACAGGTGGAAACAAAAAGTGGTAGTATAGGTAGGTATAAGAAAAAAAAAAAAAAAGACGAGTGAGATTAACAGAAACTTTCATTGCATATAAACTTTTAAAATGCTATAACAGATATCTCTCTTGTAGAATTTTGAAATTTAACAGGTCAATTGAAAAGTCCCCGGCCTGTCACATAGATGGCGCTACTAGAATTAAATCCACATGTTTTTTAATTAGCCCTAACCCTCAAAAGATGCGTGTATAAATTTGACAGCTGTCGGATCTTTAGTTTGTGAATTATAGCATTTTGAGTGAAGCAACGTTTGTTATTGTGAAAAAAATGGATAAAAAGGAATTTCGCATGTTGATAAAATATTGCTTTTTGAAGGGAAAAAATACAGTTGAAGCAAAAACTTGGCTTGATGCCGAGTTTCCGGACACTGCCCCAGGAAAATCAACCATCAAGGATTGGTATGCTAAGTTTAGACATGGTGAAATGAGCACCGAAGACGGTGAACGCAGTGGACGCCCAAAAGAGGTTGTTACCAACAAAAACATTAAAAAAATCCACAAAATGATTTTGAATGACCGTAAATTGAAATTGAATGAAATAGCAGACACTCTAAAGATATCAACTGAACATGTACATCATATCATTCACGAATATTTGGGTATGAGAAAGCTCTGTGCAAAGTGGGTGCCGCGTGAGCTCACTTTTGACCAAAAACAACGACGAGTTGATGATTCAGAGCAGTGTTTGAAGATGATCAAGTGTAATAAACCCGAGTTTTTGCATCGATATGTGACAATGAATGAAACATGGCTCCATCATTTCACTCCGAAGTCCAATCGACAGTCATCCGAGTGGACTGCACACGATGAACCCGCTCCAAAGCGTGGGAAAACGCAACAGTCGGCTGGCAAGGTTATGGCGTCTGTATTTTGGGATGCACATGGAATAATTTTCATTGACTACCTTGAAAAAGGAAGGACCATCAACAGTGACTATTACATAGCGTTATTGGACCGTTTGAAGGACAAAAATCGCCGAAAAACGGCCACATTTGAAGAAAAAGAAAGTGCTGCTTCACCAAGACAATGCACCGTGTCACAGGTCAGTGAAAACGATGGCAAAAATCCATGAATTGGGCTTCGAATTGCTTCCTCACCCACCGTATTCTCCAGATCTGGCCCCCAGCGACTATTTCCTGTTCTCAGATCTAAAAAAAATGCTCGCTGGGAAGAAATTTTCGTCGAATGATGAGGTGATCGCCAAAACTGAGGCCTATTTTGAAGCCAAGGACACATCCTACTACAAAAATGGTATCGAAAAGTTGGAGGGTCGCTATAATCAGTGTATCACCCTTGAAGGGAATTATGTTGAATAAAAAAAACTAATTTTGCCAAAAAAATGTGTTTTACTATGGTAGGCTGGGGACTTTTCAATTGACCTGTTATTACATGTTGCAAGCATTTGTAATCTTTATGCACGATGGATGTTTCTGGTAATTTCTGCTTTGTGTTCTTTATTTCTACTATGCTCAGAGACTCCCTCCAAGTGGTATCTCTGCTATTCAATTTAAATGCTTATAAATTGAATACAAATGTTGATGCACCCATTTTAAACTTTGTTTTTCTATTTATAGACACCATGTATATAATTGTATGGGCAGAAGGGCTTGGATTAGCCAATGACCAATTCATGCATTTTTTAATTCTTATTTAGAATTGCTACTGGCAGATTAACTGGTATTACTTTAATTTTATCTACTATTAGAAAAGTGATCACTGTATCTGAAAGTAAAATTTAAACAATTAGCTGCTAAAATGAAATGGATTATCTCGAAGTAATAGGTAAATAAAACTACTACTAAAAAATGAAAAATGTCTAAGAACATATTTGCTATGTATTAATATATTTAATTAGTATCTAATAACAGAATTGACTTCTTTCTTTTTTTTTCTTAAATCTTTTTTGCTGGTTTTTATTATCTACAAGAAAATGATTTACTTTTTCTTAAAAGGAAATATATATAATATTTGATTTTAGCTTAAAAAAAAAAAAAAAATTAATTAATTTAAAAAAAAAAAAAAAAAAACAATCTAGATTTGAGAAACAGAAAATAAAATTTTTAAAAGAAACACCAATTTCACATAAACCTAGAAACGAAATACTTTGGTTTAATTCGGTACTTTTTCTTTCATCAATATATGTAATTTAAAAAATAGTCTTTGCATCTCTTTCTAAAATGTTTAATAATAGAGTCTACTCAACTCTAAATGTAACAACCTGTAAAAGTTATTTAAGTATATGATCATTTAACACAATTCTGTTATGTATGTAATAATAATAATAAAACATCTATTTTACAAGTGTGTTGTTAGTAAGAGCAAAATAAATTTAAAAGAAAAAACTTTAATAATAATAATTCCAAAAAAAAAAAAAAAAAAAAAAGAGATAAAAAATGTTCATTGTCAATACTTTTTTAATTCAACCTATTTTAATTAATGTATAAACTGAATTTGACAAAATGTTTTATTACTGCCTAAAAGTTTTTCACCCCTCTAAAAGAAAAATTCCAAAAATAAACTAAAGTTTTCAAATCTGACTTTCATTGTTCATAGATAAAATACTAGTCTTTATATACATATATATGAAGGTAGGTCAGAAATTATCTGCAAATTTTGACATAACTTTCTTACATTGTTCATACTGACCTCTGTCCTTATTTATTGTTATGTTGTTGTGGCCATGCTATGAAAGTTTGTCCTAATTCCTCCATTTGTCTTCCTTTCGTGGCAGACAGATCATGGACGCTCCATTAAAAATTGACCCCATAGAGGAACAAAGAGCAGTGATTTAATTTTTGTGGTAGAAAGGGTGTATTAGGGATCACAATCCATCAAAGACTTTTAGCACAATACGGGAATAGAGTCTTGCAGCAACAAAGTGTCTACGAATGGATTAAAAAATTAAAAAATGGTCGCACAAGTGTGACACATGAGGAAGGAACAGGATGATCATCTACTGCCACAAATGATGACAACACTGATTATGCATGTGACCTGTTAGACAGACCAACTTTGATGAAGTGGCATATCGTCTGCAAATTAGTCATGGTTCTGCCTACAAAATTGTCCACAACAGACTTGGGTGCTTTGATGCAAACTTCCAGTGGAAAGGCCGTGATTTATCAGCAATAAAAGGAAGACAAATGGAGGAATTAGGATCAAACTTTTATAGCATGATCACAACATCATAACAATAAAATAAATGAGGACAGAGGTCAGTATGAACAATGTAAGAACAGTTATGCCAAAATTGCCGATAATATTTGATTTAGCCTTATATAGATATACAAAATAAAGGCAAGTCAAAAAGTAATTTACATTTGAGTAAAATGCCATAAATTACAAAGACAAAAAGAAATAAAGATTCTTTATTGAATATCATATGTAAAATCTATTTTTCGATGTACTTTTCAAATGAACTGAAACATTTATCAAACTTAAGGGGGTACATCACAGATCATCAAAGTAAGCCAAAATTGTTTATACATGGCTTATTTCCACAAATTTGTCAAAATTCCTTGACTTTTCCATGATTCCCTGACTAGTGGCTATACTGCTTAAATGTTATTTTTAAATTTTGTTTTCCCATTCTGAAAATTCACAACCATTAAATCAGTACTAGTTTTTCAAAAGTTTGTTTTTTAAAATTTTGAATTTAGAGTTTAAAAATGTTAAAAATTAACTAAGTGCATTTTTCAAATTTTTAGCTGTAAAATGAAATATTAAAATTAAGAAAAAAAAAATTAATTTTTGTAAAATGGGTACTAATTTAATAGTTGTGAATTTTCTGAATGTGAAAACTGAATTTAAAACACCAATTAGGTAATGAGTAATTCTATAAACAAATTTCTCAATAGATTTACATGAGATTTGGCAACCAGAGATGGAGAAATCGTAAGAGGGAGTGAGCAGCATTTACATTTTTATAAAAATTACAACAAAGTTAACATACCAAGTTTTCCCTGGAAGTAAAATAGAAATCTCCTCCAACGTTTTACTACCAATTTAATACAGCCAGGGTTCAAAATTAGCAATCGTTAGGTGTATTTAGCATCTAGAAATTTAAGTTTGTCGCCCATAAAATCATACCGAGGTGTCATTTTTTATGTCAAACTTTTGACAAGATTTTCAAAAATCAATTTCGTCATAATAATTTTTTTTTCTCTGTAACTTACAAAATGCTCGATTTTTAACATCTTAAAAAAATTCTTACATTGTCAGTTTCAACACATGTACTAAAAAAAAAAAAAAAAAAAAAAAAACTAACAAGCACAAAAATATATAAATGCTGCTGGCAGTTTTTTTTTCCAAATTCATAAAAACAATTTGAATATTTTTTTACAAAACTTTTTACATATCCCTATCATTTAGTTTGTATACAATAAGAAATTTGATTATGTCAATAATCAAGATACTTTCTGGAATACTGAATTAATTTAAATCAAATTTTTGCGAGTGAAACCCGAAAGTATAAATAAATAGTTTATAAATAGTTTAAATGGATATTTTCTGGTACTTTTCATTTTGTTTGAAGATATAATACATAGTATTTGACTTGTTTTAAAAATGAATTAACCAGCAGATAATTAGAAATTTTCTTTTACTGTTTGTTCTAAATAAATTTTTAATAATTAAGTATAAATGTATTTTTTAACTTTTGTATTTGTATTTAAATAAAAAAATAATTAAGCTTTATCCTGTTATGATCCCAATAAACAATTTAAAATACATATGTCAGTGTAGACCATTTTGGCAAGTAAATAAAAATAGTTAGGTGACATTGACGTCTGTCTAACTTTCACATTCCAATTTCTAACCCTGAATGCAGCCATTTTACATTTCATCATTAGTTCCAAAATATTGATTGAGGAAATCATTTCTCATTTGTTCAAACAATAAAAGTCATTAATTGTCTTGAATAACAATTGTCAATGATTAAATTGCAGTTATTTTCAAATTAATTGTCAACCACACTATTACCATACTTGTTGTAAAAGTACAATTTAACAATGAATTTCTACAGAATTCAAATGTTTGACTTATTAAAAATCTAGGATTCCTCTTATTTCTAATTTACAGTAAGGAGGTAGCAGATGCGGCCTTACGAACTGCCTGCTCTCCAACTACATTTACTATGAGAAAAAAAAAAAAAAAAAAAAACTACTGTTTCTTTCAAAGCACTTATACCTATTCTTCAACCTTTCAAACTTTGTACACTCTATTTCAATATATTGGCAATCGGCACTAAGTGTAACTTACTTTTTGACCTGTCCTCGTATATATTTAATCCTGTTACAATGTCTTGCCACAAACAAGTCCAATTCACTTTTAATATACAAGGTAATTATAATTAATTTTTGCCCATTCAGAAGCTTCTTGAGCTGGTTCTATGGCTCCAAAAGAAACAGAATTTCACTAGTATGTAGTATAAAGGATGTGCTTTGCAAAAAAAAAAAAAAAGTGTCAATAGGTGGCCAATAAAGTAACTTTTTCGGATTTTTTTGTAAAAAAACAAAAACAAAATAAAAGAAAATTTATTTTACAATTGGAAATTTTTGAAGATTCATTCTATCAATTTCGAAAGTCATAAAATTTGTTTCTTCAAACATTTTGACCTCTGACCATCAATATTTCCAAAAGTGTATTTTTTTCTTTTAAAAATATTGCACTGTTCCTACATTGATTGTCTATAATTACTGCGATTTTCAGCTTTGGATTGCCATGGGATGCTGAGTTATAAATTAAAATGTAACCCAATATCAGTGTTTTCATATTAAGATGACGTAAGTTTTCAAAGCATTCTGTAATTATAAGAAAACACACAACGTAAGTGAACCTTGATTGTGATTTTCAGTTGCTTGTACTCAATATTTGTACCCTATTTATCAGGTATTGTTGATGATTGGGGGACTTTTGTGCTGTTTAGTTCCTCACAAAAGAAAAAGAAAATAAAGGCCTTGTAACAATTAAGAGTAATTATTATTATTATTATTATGTGTCAATGAAAGTTAATACAGTGCAGACACATTTTAAAAAGGTTTGTATTGTGTAACTTAAAGGAAGCTTTCAAGCAATTCAAGAATAAATATCCAGACCTAAAATTAAATTATCTACTTTTGCAGAACTAAAAAAAAAAAAAAAAAAAAAGAAAAAACTGCAGTTTGGCTGTCGAGCAAATGGAACACATTTTGTCTGTGTTTGTCATGTATAAGAAAATGTTAAATTAATGCTGATTTGATGCAATTTGTTGGAAATGAGTAGAGAAGAAATTAAATTCATATAAAAATTGCATTGATTAAAAGGTTTGTAATCCCCCAAAATCAACTTGTTAGCTAAGAGAGTAACAGATGCTCAACATTTGACAGTCTTAAAGAATATATTAAGAAGATTTTTAAATGAAAATGGTATGACACAAACTTATAAACAGTAAACATAATAAATAAAAACGAAGTATTTAACTTAAATTAATATAAATTGAAAAACCTTTGATATTACTTTGTGCATCGTTGTTTAAATTTTTTGGCCGGGTACCCGGCTCTCCTCAGAACGACATCCTCTGCAGAGGACTTGAGCTTGACTGATGATGATCTTCTTTCACCATAAGGTGGCACTACACACGGTCAGGTACCACTGCACCACTGTCGTTGCATGCCTCTTTATTGGTTGTAATTTCGATTGACTCGTGAAACATTGCATAATAATAATCATCGTAGTTAGCAATTTTACTGGTTTTATCTAATTCAATTTTAATATCTTGTTTACTAAACGTTTTGGCTAAGGCTGTATTAAATTTCCCCGTTTTTATATCATTTTTGTGCTCATTAATTCTTGTTTTAATTTTTCTTTTTGTAACGCCAATATAAGATCCTGGTTTATTATCTTGATTTTTAAAAGGAATTTTATAAATTCCTCTGGTTTCTAAAGGGGGGATGGGGGTCTTTAAAGAACCCATGCTAATTTAGCATACTAAAATGAAATTCTAATATGTTCTACAATTTCAATGAGAAAATACTGATATGGGGTTACACTTTAATTTATAACTCAACATTCCATGGCAATCCCAAGCTAAAAATCACAGTATTTATAGACAACGAATGTAGGAACAACATATAATTTTTAAAAGAAAATAAAAAATACACTTTTTGAAATACTGAAGGTCAAAGGACAAAATGCTTTGCCTTGAAATGAAAAATTTAAAAAACATGTCTATGTGATATATCATTTGAAAGCCTATATTAAAAGCTTTCTAATAATACCAAATTTATACCTCTAAGTCAATTAGGTAACAAAACATGGATACATTTGTAATACAAAAATTTTGAAAATGCATACTTTCTACCCATTTTTGCAGCCCTGTATATCAAAAACTACAAGAGATAAGGATTTATTAATTGGTATATATTCATTTTTCTACAGAACAAATAAATGAGCCCAATTTCATAGAAATCTGAGGGGTACAGGTTTTTTGCTTCGTTGATTTGACATGGAATGACCCTAATGGCACAGTACCATCTAATTGATGAATCTGAAAAAATTACCAACTGTGAAATAAATTTTCCTTTGTTTTGTTTTTTACAAAAAAAAAAAAAAAAAAAAACTGAAAAAATCGCCTTAAATATTGGCGTAGCGCCACTTATTGATGAAAATTTAATTCCACCCCCCCCCCCCCCCCCCCCGATTTTTGCAGAGAGGATCACTTGTACTACATACTCGTGAAATTTTGTTTTGTTTAGAGCCATAAACTTGCTCTAGAGCCTTCTGAATAGGCAAATTTTAATTATAACAAACCTGTATAATTGAACTATTTCATCACTAGCTTTTTTTAAATAAAATAATTTTAATTCAATTTAGAAATTTTTATTCATGAATTCATCAACCGTGAATATCTATTTATATCAAATTGGAGTGTAAAGTTTGATATTTTTATTTATTACCAACTATGTGAAAAATACCACAGCCGGGAATCGAACCCGGCACCTCCGCTTAACACACGGATGCTCTACAACTAAGCTACCCTGGCTGACAACCAGCTAGGCACTTCTCACATAATTATCGTTAGCAATGTCACCGAGTCTGCAAACACAGATATATCAGGTGAGACAATAATAATCGTAGCACAACTCCATAGACCACGAAATGTCAATTTAGAAATTTTTATTCATGAATTCATCAACCGTGAATATTTATTTAAATCAAATTGGAGTGTAAAGGTTGATATTTTTGGTAATAAATAAGATTAGTTGGTAATAAATAAAAATATCAACCTTTACACTCCAATTTCATTTAAATAAATTTTAATTCAATTTTAAATGTACAATCATCTTTCAGCCTTTCCTGCAGTGTACCACTAAACCTTTTGCAAAAATAAAGTTAATTTTACACTATACAAAATATTAATTTTATAATGTAATGTGCAACACTTTATTAAAAATTATTCCCTCCCCTTTTGATGAAATAAAAAAAACTTTTAAAATGGGTATATAGGGGAAGAAAAGCAATGGCTTTTTAAGCACATATCATATTGAGTGACGACACAGTTAACATAACATTTTTTTTTTTTTACCTAACTTACATAAATTTTACAAATTTTTCCTAATTTTAGCTACGAAACGAAGTCTAAAAAACATGCATACCTTTTTAACAGAGTTATTCTATTCTTTTAGAAGGTGTTCAAGATTTTGACCAAAACTTACTACTGCCTTTGATTCTGAAAGCACAAAAATATAATTTCAACCTATGCTAACTAAGATTTTTAACATAAACGAGAAACTTTTACCGAAAAACCGAACTGGGAATCGAATTTCTTTAAAAAAAAAAAAGAAACTTACCAATACTGTAGGAGAAAAGAATTAAAATTTTAAAGTAAGAAAGTAACTAAAAAAATTTAAAAAAAAACATGTAAAAGCAACAATCTTTTTATTGACAAAATGTTCTTATTCAGGCACACTTAATTTATCAGATTATGCAGATACTAGAGTTTTAACTACAGTTTTAAATAATAATAATAAGTTGAAATAAGAAACAAGATTTGTGCAAGCAAATACCATAAATTGCAAATATATGCAACAAAATTTCAGATCAAAAGAATTTAGCATGCCTCAACATCAGGAAAAAATGCTGTTCTAGAGCCTACGTTTTTATCTGATGAAGGGTTATGTTTAATTATTTTGACCCAAAACAACTGCTGTGTTTTTGAAATTTATGGTGTATGCTTACAAAGCTCTCATTCTCTTTTTTTAATCAATTTCATTTAAAAATTTAATAAAATGCTCTTTCCTTTACATTAAATAAGATTTTCTTTTATTTTACTTGACGTTTTAAATTTAACTGATATAATTACTTTATTACTTATATAACATTTTCTTTTTCATTCAATATATTAAAGAGTAACTGTACTATATTACTATTCTATAAAATCATATACAATGTAAAAAACAATCTTTTAATATTCTGTTACTTATTTTTAATTGTGTCCACTATCTCTTTAAAAACACTAAATTGCACATTTCTTTTATATACAATAAGTTAAAAATTTCTGAATTATTTACTCTCATTTTTGTACACATACAGTTAGACTGTTACTTTGACAAATTAGGTATGCCTTATTGTTCTAAGATTCAGGCCGATGACAAATTCCTGATCAAAGAATAATACAGAAAATATGTTTTATATGTACCCTTTTACATTGGGTTTCTTCTTTGAGGGTTTTTCCGGCTGTAGAACTTCTCTCATTTCTTCAGATTCACCATCTTGAGCTTGAGCTTTTAAATTCTTTTTAATATTCGTAATCTAAAAGATTAAAAAAAAAAGTAAACAAAAATATGGTATAGATTACATAGAAAGCTATAACTTAATTTAACTCTACCAGAGTTAGACAATTTTTCAGCATATCTGTTTAATAATCTAAATATCAGAGCTGCCAACATCCTAATTAACCCTTTGCGGTGCAAGACAATTTGAAGCATTTAAATTATACTGCCACCGGAATTCATGAACTAAATTAAACTAAATGAAATTTTAAATTTTAAGGTTTAAAAAACCGGCCTTTTCTGATATGTTATAAACGTGAATTTTTGCTAAAAAATTTCCGGGATGAATTTTTGCAGCTAGATCTTAAATTCTGCGTCTTCGCAGTGAGGACAGCGTGCGTTAAGGGGTTAATAATCAGGAGTATTGTTAGTACCTGCCTTTTTTTCACATTAGTCTTTTTTTAAGAGTACTTTTCTTCATATATCACCGTAAATATAATTTGAAGGGAATTACTCAAAAAAATAAGTGGTGTAGAAAAAGGAGAGGATACTAACAATTACTCCAGATTAGGTTGGCAGCTTCGAAACATTTTGCAAAGAATGAGTATGAAAATTCACTACTGAAAAAAAAAAAAAAAAAAAAAAGATTTTTTTTCAAACTGCAAAACTAAACCAACTTAAAATTAAAAGCTGAAATTAAAATTTTATTATGAAAATATTTTCCCAATGTCTTCCCCAAAAGTTTTTAAATTCCCTGAATTTTTTTTCCCCGTTTTTGCAATTAATTTTGAAATTCCTTGATTTTATCAGATTTTTCAAATTCCCTCCTAAGTTTTCCAGGCTTTACCTAAATTTCAGGAACCGTAGCAACTTTGTTATATCTTGTATAAACAGGGTTCACATTAGAGGGTGGAATTGTGAGAACTGCACTACTACTTACATACCTGCTAACTTCTCACTGGAAGAATCAAGAAGATTCTCTATATAATGGGCATAGCAGAAATAATTATTTTACATTTTTATTTACAAAAGGATTAAAATTCATTAAAAACAATTAAAAAAAAGCACCTTACATTAAATCCTTAAAAGATGAGCTTATATATTTCAGTTCCAACCGGAACCATCTTCAGAGGTCGACGACGACAAATGCTCGGTGGCTCATTCTCTTTCTTCAATGTCTCCGCCTGTCATTTCTTCACTTCTTTTCCTGTTTTTAATAAGCTGTTGCCACTCAGGTGGGATTAAACTGTGTTCAACGTCATTTACTGAATCACACATTAAATCCCTTAATTATATTATAAATGCAAAAAAAAAAAAAAACCTTTCTTCACTTCTGTGATTCTATATTGTAAAGGCGCCTCTATCAAAATTAAAAATGAATCTAAAAAATATAATGTTAACATTCCGATTAGACCAAATAAAAATATCTACTAACATATCCGTAATGAAAAAGACCCTATTCATTTTAATCAAACCACAGGCATATACAAAATAAATTTTCAAGACTATGACAAAAATAAAGCTAGCTATATTGGTATGACTAAACACAAAATTAAAGACAGGATTTCTGAACACCTTGCTGACTTTAAACACAACAAACCATCTACTGCTTTTTCAAGAACTAACAACACTAAACCCATTAATATAGATTCAATTAAATTTCATAAAGTTGTTCCTTTCAACTCACATAAATATGCACTAAAAAGAGAAGCTCTTGAAATTTTGACAACCAGTGATTCAGTAAATGACGTTGAACACAGTTTAATCCCACCTGAGTGGCAACAGCTTATTAAAAACAGGAAAAGAAGTGAAGAAATGACGGACGGAGACAATGAAAAAAGAGAATGAGCCACCGAGCATTTGTTGTCGTCGAGCTCTGAAGATGGTTCCGGTCGGAAAAGAAATATATAAGCTCATCTTTTAAGGATTTAATGTAAGGTATTTTTTAATTGTTTTTAATTAATAATTATTTTATTTAAGGAAATTTTTAACATTGATTCTGAGGCAAGACAATAAACTTAGATTTAAACATTTAAAACCCGAGGAACAAATAGTACAGTAAGCATGATGTGAATTTATGTTTAACTTTTTTAGAAAAGTAAATTATATCATATATGCATTGCGAAAATTTACTTATATTGATTCTTCTTAGCAGTACTCATTTTTTAAATGAATATTTTTGAAGTCAAATAAAGATATATTAATAGGTTTTAGAAGATAGCAAACATACAATTTGCAATAAGTTTCTTTTCATGAGCAAACAAATACTTGCCAACTCTCCCTTATTTCAAGGGAGATTTTAGGACTGTCTTCCGTTCTCCTTTATTCTCATGCATTTCTCCCTCATTCTGAACATTTTAAAGTTATACATATAATTTATTTAAAACTTCAACAAATCTTCAATTTTTTAAGCAAGATTTTTGCTTTTACTGAAGAAAATTTTCACGAATCTCAATATATAGCAGAATTTTTAATTAATTACTAAATTTTTACTTAATACTTAAGTTTAACTTACATATATAGATTTTTGACAATTTAAGCCATGATTCTGAGGCAAGACAATAAGCTTAGATTTAAATACTGTCATACGTCAAAAACTCATCAATCTTGTCTAGGCCTAAAAATGCCGCTTTTAAAATCTCTGTTATTTTAATCCTCTAATGTTGGCAGGTATGTAAACACATGATGTAACAACAGATTAGACACAAGAGAATCACCCTAAGTTGCACACTGCCAGTTTTATCAGGAATTAACTTTACAGATGCCATTGCAAGATATGATTAATATTTTGGAACAAATTTCACTGTGTTCTTGTGACTAAAAGGTGAAAACTTATGCATATAAACAAGATTTCTGCATATATATATATATATATACGAGGGGTGATCCAAAAAAAAAGTTTACAAGGCAAATGAAAAAGTATTTATTAACAATAGAAACAAGATACAAATGGGAATCAAGAGACACATCTGGCCTTCACTTTTCCACATAGTCGCCAAACTTGTTTAGGCATCTGTCAGAACGTTCGACCAACTTGTTTATCCCGTCTTGGAAGTAATCAGGGCCCTGCTCATTGAGCCATTTCTCGGCAGCTGTTTTCACTGCATCGTCTGAGGTGAACCATGTTCCGGATAAGTTTCGCTTCAACGCCGGAAAAAGGAAATAGTCACTTGGAGCCAAATCGGGGCTGTATGGGGGGTGATTCCAGACCTCCCACTTGAACCTTTGCAGCAATTCCTGAATCTGGCGAGCTGTATGGGGCCTGGCATTGTCATGCAGAAGCTCACTGCTTTGTCCTCGTATACCTCAACGATTTGTCTGTGAATTTCGGATGCGGCCACATTCTTGGCCCATAAGAATCGAATTACGGCTCGCACCTCTATGCCAGACCACTTTTCTAGATGTCGTGCCATTACTGTCGCTCTTAAGTCTCTGCGTACTGACGCTACTTACTCGTAGAACCGCTGTAGGACAACTAGCGCCATCTGTCAACCACCCTGGGTGGAAATATTCGTTCCACAATTATTACGTTTCAAATGTGTCTGCTTGTAAACTTTTTTTTGGATCAACCCTCGTATATATATATTTTTTAACTGGAAAAATTAAAAACATGGAAAATCTAAATATCAGGAAGAAAAAAGAAAATACAAAAATCGAGAAGTCTTGGAAATCAAGAAGACTTGGCAGCAATGGCACTATATTTTTAAAAATCCCACTCAAAAATATATCTTAAGGTAGATTTGGCCTCAATTTTTCAAATTGTTCACCAAGTATTTCATCCTTTTTTTTTTTTAAGTTGAATTGGGTAATATATTAATTGCATCAAAGCTTGCGATTCTCTGTTTTTAAGTTCTCTAGAATTTTTTTTATTTAAAAAAAAGAAAACTGAGAAAACTGAAAAATCATTTTAAAACAATTCTTAATTCTAAATTTTTGTTAAGAGAATATATAAAGAAGTGTGTATTTCATTCACAAACAGCTACAATGTATGGAAGATAAAGATTGCAATTATATATGAAATAATTTTGGTTATCCCAGTTATTGCACTTCTGTCAAGCATTCTTTATGCACTGAAAGTTAAATTTAAAATAATTTTGAAACAGATTAAGAGATAAGCAATTCCTTCTGCATTTCTGGGGAAAAAAAAAAAAAAAATCTAAAAGCTTTCTGTCATGAACGAAGATAAATAAAGGTATTGAATTTATTTTAAATATGAATTATAACTTCGTTTTAAATAAGTTTTTATAATACAGATCCAGTTTTCCCAGGAAAAGATGAAAAATTGAAAATTTCGAACTTTTTTATGAGCAATTTGTGCAGGTCAGATATCAACTGGAAAAATTTGGTTGCTAGGGCCCTAGTTTATTAACACCCCAGTGGCAGAAAGTTTTGTAGCTGTCTGCGACAGGCTTTTAAAATTTTTTAGAATCTGTATGCAAAATTTGTGTGTAATCAGGGGTGAAAATGGCTTACACTCAGAAAGCCTAAAAGCTGATAGCGACAATCTTGGGGTGCAGCTTAACAACAGTGGTGATCTCGTGCAACAATACACAAATACAATTTTACTACAGAACAATATAGTATAAACAATTATACAAAAATAAATTGAACTCATTCAATTAAATATTTTATAGCAATGTTTGACACAACACAATATAAATAATTATAAATAATAAAAGTATTACTAATACGATAATTTAGTAATGAGGTAACCACTATAATTAATATTACTATAAACACATATTAATGCTTCACATTTTCTAAAACCAAAAAATCACTGGATGCATGAAACTCAGTATGCAACAATTTTTAGTAACACAGTAAAATTTGGTAATGTAGCAATCACTACACCACACAGAACAAAACATCTATAAACTTACTGTTTTCATGAAACTCTCTGCAAAGAAATTACAGAAAAACAAGAAAGTTTGACACATAGCTATCACTCAATCTACAAGACTAATAAAGGGATGGAGAGAGACATTTTCCATAATTACAATTATTTAATTATGTCTAAGACATCATACATCGGTAGCACATTGTCACAGGTGAAAAATGTTTGTAAATTGCAGACAGACTGTCCGAAAGTTGTGGGTAATTTTTTTTATTATTAGACCATAATTAGTACAGACAAAGACTGTCTGAAAGTTGTGAACAAATTTCTTTTATTAGTGCAGACAAAAACTGTCTGAAAGCCATTTTTCTGTGTCCGCAACTATGTTGCCTTGTTTCTGCCACTGGGATTAACAGAAGGGTCCTAAGTTTGAATCCTGGCCAAGTCACTTTTTGATCTTGAAAAGATTAATGAAAATTCATAATATAAACAGTTATTCTAATTAGACCTCTAATGACCATAATGCATTCAAATTTATTTGAAAGTCTCAATACATAAACTAGCTCCACTATTTTTCTTTCCTTCCCACATTTAAAAAGATATTTCTAGATATGGAAAAGGAAATAAAAAAGGGAAATTACCTTTTTTGCAGTTTAGGTATTTTTTTAACACAAATATTTTCCTGATTATAAGTTTAGGGTATTTACAGATAATTGCAGGGATAAAAACATAAAGTACTTATCCTATTGTAAATCAGTGTTGGATACCAAAAAATACAATACTGGTACTACTAGGATTTGTAAAAACTATTTACCAGTTATAATGCTAATGTTAGAAAAGGGCTGTCAGGTGGACTTCAATAAAAAGGATCTTTCCCACTTTTATGTCTGCCAACATTTTTTTATGCATTTTCTGCCCTCTACACTACAATTTTTGTACATAGTAAGAGTAAACTATCACTTTTACTTGTGATTATGTATGCTATATGCACTTGTTCTTGCATGAACAAATTTAAACTATCCTTAGAAAACTGCACATTAGAGAGAAAAAAAAAAAAAAAAAAAAAAAAAACTGAAGGATTTTGGCAGTTTAGAATATTGGAAAGGGCTGCCACTTGCTAAGATGAGTTTAAAAAAAAAACTGCAGGCTAATGAATTAGCTTAAAGTCAGCATAAACTTAGTCATGTAGGTTACTTAAAAAAAAAGAAAAAGAAAAAAGAAAGAAAACAAAAATTCATTAAACATAGAGATCATACCTCAGTTTCAATCTGCTGCTTTAACTTCAAATGGTTATCTTTCATAGAATTAGCTTTATTAATTTGATTTTCAATATTGTTTAAAACAGTTTCACAGCTATCAGTCCTAAAAGAAAAAGTTAGGGAAGAAATTGAGACTAAAAGAAACCACTTCAAATTTAATGGTTAAAAATAACCATAAAAAAATAATAATAAATAAATAAATAAAAAATTAGAAAAAGAAAGGACTTGGACAGCCAAATATTCCCTCCAGATTTCCTATAACAGCTATGGTTACAGAATTATGTCACTTTTTCCCAAGCATCTGTCATCAGATGTACGATGGCATCAACAGGGGTCAATGCAGGTTACTATACTACTATTATTATTATTATTAATATTATTATTATTATTATTATTTTTTTTTTTTTTTGGGGGGGGGGGGATTATCATGCATTACCTTCCATTTTACTATTTATTCTATTTAATGTTTAATATCAAGTTAATAGTGATTCATTGAACCAAGTACAGGTAATCATTTGAAATTATATACTGAAAGCATGGAAAAACTTTATAAAAAAAAAGACTATTTTTATAAATAAAATCTTGTGAAAGAGCCATTTTTATTAACCTGAATTTTGTGAAAGGATCCATTTTATAAGACTTGAATTTTATGAAGGGGCAGCAAATGACACCTATTTTTGCCTGGATCAGCTCCTGATCAAGAACAGAGAAATTTCAATTTTACATTTTTCAAAAAACCCTGCAGATCACTTCCTTTTGTTAATTTCACAGCTGCAAACAATATCTTGGTCAATAAGATGTAGCAGAGTTGCTACACAAATCATGAGAAAAAATTCCCCGAGTTTTCCCTGTCTCTTTTAAAAGTAAAATGGATGACACGCAATCGCACAGCATTAGAATCTTAACATGTATATTAATTTTATTAATGTACTATAGTTGGGAAAAACCATATAACTGACTTTTTCTTCTTCATTATAAAGCACTATATTTTGAAAAAAAAAAAAAAAAAAAAAAAAAGATTAATAATAATAATAATAATAAAAATTCAATGTTTTTCCAAAAAAACTTCAAAATTCCCTGAATTTTCCCTGTTTTTGCAAAAAAATTTGAATTTCCCTGTTTTTTAAAAGTTTTTCAAATTCCCTGAGTTTTACAGGTTTCCCTGAATTCCAGGTAGCGTAGCAACCATGTGTAGTAAATAAAAGTTTTACGTTTTACTTTCTTCTGTACTCAAAGGATTAAAGTACTAGATTTATAAAAAAACCTAACTTCCATTTTTGAAGAATTTACATGTTTTGAGAGCTCCAAAACACAATTTATCCATTTTTAGAAAATGTCTGTCTGTCTCTGTGTGACAAATATTTTGTCGCAATTCTAGCTTAAAAACGAACGAACAGAATTTTATGCAAATTCATATGGAATTGGGCCTTAACATAAATTAGTGCCTATCACCTTAAGTGAAAATCTGCAAACAGACGGCATTACCAATCTATTTTTTAATTATTTTTAATATGGCAGTTTAGTACTAAATTTTGTAAAAATGTGCACAAGGAGAATTATTTTTAACTAATTATTGTGAAAATAAGGAGAAGGATTTATAATAGTAATAATCTAGGAAATTTTTTTTGTATAAGTAGAAGCATCACTCAAGCTTGTCTCATGGATTGTTTTGATTCTTTGATTACATAAAGTCCAACTCCATATTTGGGAATAAATATTAATATATCTGTACTGATAAGTATAAAGGATTTAAGTCCAAAAATGTCGATTTTGAGTTAAGTACATAGTCAGACCCAGAAAAAAATTCTCTATCGATTGGTATAAAGGATTTAAATCCATGTCATTTAGTCCTTGAAAAAATCCATTGGTAAAAAAAGATTCAAGTCAGAAATTTAGCATTAATCTTTGTATAAAATATTTAATTCAATTTTTTCCCTTTATTAAATGAAGGTTGACAATCACTGAACTGTATAAAGGGTATAAATCAACATAATCCCTTTTTCCTAATCAATTCTTCTGATTAGTTTTTAGTTAGTTTAACTTTACTTTTCGTCTCCTGAAAAATCAAGAATATGGACTTAAATCCTTTATACTTATCAGTACAGATATGTAGTACACGGGAGGTTAAATATCAATCACTTCTATGAAATAAGTTTGGTTTCCCCTATATAACATATATCCAGTGTGTAATTTGTGACATACATACTTTACCACAGATGAGACATGTAAATAAAGAGAAGTGTCTATGTATCTGTGTGTCTGTCCACACACTGCAGCTCAGACTACTAATCGCAGAGCTACAAAACTTGGCAGAGGGATAGGTGTACACCTCAACGAGATTTTTTCAATTTTCAAATAGGAATTTTTTAAATTTTTTTTTTTTTTTAATTTTATCTATTGATTTTTCTGTTTCATTTTCTAAAATTTATTCTTTCATTTCAATCTTTTGCCTACTTCAGCAACAGCTATTAAACTACTACTTGTTATTATTATAATATTTATGCATAATTTTTATACTATAACTAATTGTACTAAAATTATAAATTTAAAATCGTAAATCTTGAATAATAGCAGCTCCATTTGCTGTCCAATAAATAACCAGATTGAAATGTCTGGAAAAATTGTTGCCCCAGGCACTACCGAAGGTAGCAGGTACCCGAATCGATGTTATGAGTGATTTCAGTGGGATTTTTAAAAATGTTTTTACTTATAAAAAAGTAATATAAAATATTAGAGATTCAATTTTGAGAATTCATTTTAATATTATGACCAGCAAAGTGGTCAAAACCCACTAGTAATTTCAGACATGGTACAAGCTTACAGAAAAAAAGGCTGAACATTTCACAACACCCCCCCCCCTCCAAAGTGATATCAGGCAACTGACACAATATAAATTTTTCAATAATAAAAATATTGTTAAATCTGATTGCATACATGTACACACAATAAACAAAATCAGAACAATAAATCTTACATTAAATATCATATTAATTATAATTAAAATAGTTGTAAGTGCTTAAAAAAAACAGACAAACTTATTACATATACTTGAAAATAAGTTTATTCTATAGAAGCATTATTTGCTGGGGGAATTGATTAACAAAATAATGTAGTTCAAGTTCATTAGAAAAATGCAGTTGAAGTGCTATTTCTTTTTAATTTTCTCCAAGTTTGAATTTAACATACCTTGAAAGCCAATCGCATAGAAATTGCTAATATATTGCAGAAATTCAGGCTGCCCCCCCCCTCCCCACTTGTCCAAAAAGTTTTTAAGCGGATTTGCATTGATCCCAAGAATAATATTTTTCAAGCTTAAAAAGGCTGGAAAGTAACATGTCTGTAATAAAAGCTCAACTGGTGTGACAATGTAACCTCATGTAGTCATAAATGAACATTGCTTTCTTGAATAAGAAAAGAATAAAAGGGATTAAAAAAATACTTTAAAAATTTTATTTTAAAATGATATTATAATTTAAAAAAATAAAAGAAATAAGCGACTGTAAGGGAAAAAAAAAAGACAACTACATACCATTCTTGAAGGACTTGAATTATAATATCTATATCAGTAGGTTTAATATCCCTGCCAATTGTATATTCAATCTCTAGCCTGTTATTCCTTTGGTCGAGTTTCCCTCTCACAATATCAGCATATATCACATCAATGATTAAATCTTCCAGCTCTCTCAAATTTTTCATGTCGAGTTCTTTCAATAGTTTTGAATATGGAATACACTAAAATATGAGAATGTAAGAGAAAGTACATTACTGAAGAATTTTTAAAGAAAGAATTCAATGCAACAATGCAAAAGTAAAATACTACTACTACTTCAGAATTATATGTTTATACAGGGTTCATATTCAAATATGGAAAAAAAATTCCCTGAGTTTTCTCTGAGTTCTTAGACAATTTTCAAGAAAATATTAGCAACATATTACAAGAAACACTTCTCTAGACAGGACAAAATACAGCTACTTCCACTGTATGATGTCATGTTACTGCCGATCATGATAGAAATTCAGGTAGAAATCATTATTTACATGCGTATTTGCACAATACTTAATCATTTAAATTTTGATATGAAGCTAAACAAGAAAAACATAACTTGAGAGAAAAAAAAAACATTTGCTTTTCCAGATTTTATGACTGAATTTCCCTGACTTTTTTTTTTTAACAAATTCCCTGAGTATTCCCTGTTTTCCCTGATGAGTTTGAACCCTGTTATATTGCAAAGATTAATATACCGATACATACGTAAATACAGTCAAACTTTGTTATATGGTAACCCATTTGTAAAGTCACCCCACTTATAAAGTCAATCTCAGGGACTGACAAAAGTTCCAGTATCTTAGGACCCAGTAAAAATTTATAGGAGCCAGAGAATGCAATCTCTATGGCAGCACTCATGGCAAAACATAAAGAGGCTAGGGACAATATTTCGTTATCCTATAATTAATACAGGTCATTTTATATATATATATATATTTCTTTCATTGAACAAATGCGCTAATCAATTAAAAATTTAAATTAAAAGATCATAAACAAATAATTTTAATATTAATTCAGCTAATTTAATTAAAAACAATGTTGATTTTGTACACATTCAGTTTATTATAGATTTAAGCAGGGGTGCAGAAAATGTTCAGACCTCAGAGATTTCCCCCTAATACAGTATAAATTTCTCTCAATAATGCAAAAACCTACTTTGCTATACAAAGTCATTTAATAATCTTTAAGAGAATAAGTATACAATGTAACAAAAAAATATCACTGTTAGTGTACATTATAAGAACTTCAAAGTAGCAAATTGTTATTTTTGATTTACATTTTTATTTGCTCTTAAAAAAATATTCAAAATTTCCCCAGTCAGTTTAAATTTCCCCCGAACCTTGTTCGGCCGTTCTGACATATTCTGCACCCCTGGATTTAAGTACAATCCAGAAAATTGCAAATCAGTAAAATCTTTTGTAATTAATAAAAAGCTAAAATTATTCTAAAAAAAAGAAGAAAAAAAAAAAAAAAGAATTACCATAAATAAAGAAGATTATAAATCAAGAAGTAACTGGAAAATTATTATGTGTAGCTAAATGGAAATGATCTTTATCACAATCTTTCTTGCAATTTAAAACATACAAAAAATACAGATTATACAACTACAATTTAGGTTTTTCCAAATGTTTCTCCCTCGTGCCAGAGAAAAATGCAGAAAATAATTTGTTTAGGTAATTTATAGATTTTCTTGTAAATATAATATTTTTTTTGTCATAACATTATTATTAATTCTGATATAGTTACAGATTTAAAAATCCTATATAATATTACACAAGAGGTCTTTCGAATAGTGTCAGGTACAATCACTAAAAAATAGTTCTGTACTACCATTTTTATTTTGATAAAATGGATGTCATGTTTTAAAATGTAACTAATAAATATAAATCATATATTATGAGAAAAAGCTTTTTAACCACTTCACCAGCCATCCCGAGATAACTTGGGGGAAAATACAGCCTTTTACACACTAGAGTGGCCAGTTAATTGGTTAAATTGAACATTCCTTGCGAGAATACTACATACATAAAACCATTAGTTTAAAAATTATGATAAATAAAACACTAATATTTAGAGGGATGACTATGAAAATAATTATACAATCAATACATAAAAATTTATGACTGAAAAAATAATTTTCTGTTAACTGAAATCCTTAAATACTATCAAAAGTTCCACACAAACATGAGTCACTATGAATATTTATTATATTTCACTAAAAATAAAATGCCTTATAAAGTTTCTTGCTTTAAGTTTTTCTGTTGGGATCTCAATCATCATTAAAAGCATCTTGGATGTCCACTGTTTTTATTCTCTCTTGACTTTCATTTCAGCAAAAAGTACCATTTATAATCTATACCTTTGTTGGGTTCCACATCGGGGTTAGAAATTAGAATGTGAAAGTCAGGTGTCAATAGCACCTAAATATTTTTTCTTAGTTAACAAAATTTTCTTCTCAGGCATGATTTTAAAATTTTTTATTGGGAGGATCATAACAGGATAAACCTTAGTTTTATTATTTGTTTATTTAAATAATAAATGCAAACGCAAAAGTTAAACATGAATACATTTATATTTTTTAAAAATTAAAAATTTACTTGAAACAGAACCAACAGTTAAATTATATATAAAAAAATTTATTTTTTTTTAAAATCTGGTCAAAAGTTAGACGTCAAAAATGACTGACAAGCGAAGTATGAATCAGTAAAATTGCTACTAAAACCAGACCAAGCTTAAATTAAAGAGCATGGTTGAAAACATAGGGTACAATACAAATTTGCTGCAACAACCCCTATGGCGGCTAGATATGACCGCCCCCCCCCCCCTAATAGTTTGTTATTTCTATGAAAACCAACAAAACATGCATCGTAACAAGAACGAATGGTGCAGTGGTAGCATACTTGACTTGTGATACATACGTCCTGGGATTGAGTCCCTGCAAGGGCGTTTTGTATTTTATTTTAACTGAAATATTTATTTTTTTACATTTTTAAATAAATTATTATTTTAAGAGAAAATATTAATTATATTTTTAAAAGTTTTTTTTTTTTTTTTTTTTTTTTTTTTTTTTCAGCGCAGACAATTTAATAATTTTTAACCATTTTATTTATTAAATTAAAAGGATTTAATAATTTAATGGGAAATACTTTTATATTACATTTAGATAAAATTTTGTTAATGATTATGTTTTAAGTAAATTTTTAAATACTATTTTTTAAATACTATTGTATTGTTATTCATGAAATCTTTTCCATGAAAAATCCTGAATGAACAACAGCTGTTGCTTAACTATTCGACGTCGCATTTAACTTTTATTTCAAATATTTCATTAAACAACTGTCAAATTTGGTGGTGTCGGAAGAACTGATAATAAAATTGAACACGACACATATTCTCTAAACGATTTTACTAATTTATAATTAGTTTACATCTCAAAAAATTCAAAATCTGGGTAAATATGAATTTTGTAAATCTAGTAATCTTGACGAAAAGCCAAATATTTAACAAAATGTTTGTGATGAACAATAATTGACGGTGAACAAAATTATAATTCATATAATTGTGATCAATCTTCTTTCTTGTATTTCTTGTTCTCATTGTGAAAAATACTTATGGTTTTATGATTTTTCTACTTTTAATCATAAATGTTATAAATTAGAAACTACATTCGAGCTTTAAACATGATTTTCTTTTTATATAAATAAAAATATATATTTCTTAAATTTATGGTCAATAATGCTTTATTAATTGGAATACTCAAAAAAAAAAATCTTAAAATAATAATATTTTCTCTTAAATTAATTTAATTTAATTAAAAACATAAAAAAAAAAAAAAAAAAAATTAAATACAAAACACCCTTGCGGGGACTCAATCTCAGGAATTCCGCATCAGAAGTCAAGCACGCTACTACTACAACATCCGTTCTTACTACGGTGTGAGTTTTGTTGCTTTTTATAGAAACAACTAAAACTATTAGGGGTCATATCTCACCCCCATAGGGGTTGTTGCAGAAAATTTGTACTGTACTCTATGTTTTAGACCATGCCCTTTAAATTAAGCTTGGTTTGGTTTCAATAGTAATTTTACTGATTCATGCTTCCCTCGTGAGTGTAATTTTATGGTTGCCAAAGGGTTGGAGATAAAATTTCGCAAGACAAAATATTGCCTACATAAATGAATGGAAAGCAAAAAGGAGTTGGTAATTATTAATAATGTTGTATAAAACTTCATGCCAACACATACCTTAGTCAGAGCACTCGCATACACACAAACCCACCACAAAAATTGTTATAAATTTTGCTTAAAAGAGTTTAAAGACTATATTTATTAATATTTTTTTAAAGATTAATCGTAAAGAATTCAATCGTGCTTCTCTATTTTAAATTTTTAATTAAGGTTTGTGAACAGTGTTCAGCTTTGATGTCAGCAGCAATGTACAACATTTTAAAAATGTATTTTGAATGGTGAAAAGCAAATGATAAAATAACTTAAAATTAAATATAGATAAAATAATAAAATTCCATTCTATAATGTATTTATTTATTTTAATTAAATTACACGTGACAGAAATACAAATTTTCAAATAGATTATATTATTTTTTTGATGCAATATTTTGTTCTGTGGTGTTATATCCGGATCCCGTTGCCAAACTTAAATTTCTAGGTGCAAAATATACCTAACGACTGCTAGTTTCAAACCTTGCTCCACATCATTATAAGATCAGTCATTAACTATGATTTTAATGGTTTTGCAGTTGAGTGCATAATTATGATTATTGTATTCAGCCCATTTTCAAATGTTTAAAAAAAAATCTATTGCTATTTCTTGTTTATTATTTATTCGTCATGCCTATGTAAGAGCAACTTTGTCTCTATTTATTACTATATTAGATTTCATAGAAACTTGCACAGGGGTCGCACTAGAAAAAAATATTGAGTGGGATTCTTCCACTCTAATAAAAGATTTAAGTGAGATCTTTTAAATTTAAGTGAGAAATTATATAAATAACATTTTGCAAATTTCTTTTTAGAGAATTATTACAACTGTAAATTAAACAAAAAAAAAAAAATCAAATAAATGTTAAAAATGGAAATTTATTTATTTATTTTCTTTTCCCTTTTGATGTTAAGGACGGATACTGCTTCAATATTCAGAATCTAAATTTTCATCAAAAAATGCAGAAGGAATTGCTCAAGAGCTATTACTTAATCTGTTTCAAAATTTATTTTCAATTTGATTTTGAGTACTGAAAGACTGCTTGACAGAAATGCAGTAACTGGAATAACCTGAATTTAATATATAATTATTGCAATCTTTAGACTTCACACTTCGTAGCTGTTTGTTAATAAAAATAAACAATTCATAAATCTTCTTAACAGATATTTACAATTAAGAAGTATTTTGAAATAGTAATTACATAATATTTCCCTATTATTTTTACTTTTATCAAGAAATTCCAGACAAGTTAAAAAGATGATTAGAGGCTTGAAAGCAATTAATACATTACCCAAGTGAACTAAAAAATTGATAAAATTACTGAATGAGTAATGTAAAAAAAATAGGGGGAAAATTCTCCTTAGATATATTTTTGAGTGGGATTTTTCCAAATATTGCAAGATTCTCACAATCCCACCCTCTAATGCAAACTCCGATTGCAATTTCTAATGGTTGGATCAGGTTTTTATAAATACGAATTTATTGAAAGATATTTTTATTAGGTTTGATAAGTTAAGTATCATTACATTGATTTTTAAAGCTTCAACTTTCATTTAAATACCCAATCCAATATGCTAGAAATTGAAGGCATAAATATAACTAGCAGGCTTTGCCCGCTTCGCTGGTCACTAAATTTAAAGGAAACTCTTTTCTATATAGCTTTATAAAAATAAAATAAAATAAATTACTGAAATTGTTCAAAAGCTCGCTTCAGGTCCCTACTGCCTTCGGCAGCGATTTGGTCATCTACTGCAACTCGGGCGCTTGTCCCTATTACCTGCGACAATGGTTTACCAATGGGCTTCCATTTAGGTGCTTATTATATAACAGTTTCGAAATAGATAGTAATGAAAAAATTGGAGTTTCCCTTTTATATTTGAATCCCAGTTACATGTGAACAACACTATACGTGGTGCACATAATATTTGCTTTTATGTTATTTCCTTTATTTATTTTGTTTATCCAATCAACCATAAAATGACAGCAATTTCGCGCCAAATATTACAATATGCTGTGACCGGTTACGTCTGTCATATGAGACATTTAATTTTTTGTGTTTATATATAATTCATGGTTTGTAAACCTGATAGAACAGCCTTAATATAGTTCTCTTTGGCAACTTTTGAATTTTTGTCACCATTTTAGACTTTTAATCTATTGTAACAATAAGACTTAATCCCTTGTAACAATATGCTATGAGCGCTATTTCTGCCGTATTTTAGACAACTGATCTTTTTATTTTTATATTTATTTCCCATTAAACATATTTTTATTTATTTATTTAAATATTAATTTGAATTATTCAAATATTTCTGTTCGACAGCGCGCAAGTGCAGTAACACACAGAGGCTCATTTGTTTGTATGATAAATTAGCATAGTGATTATTATATAAATAAATAGGTAAACATTATCGTGCTACACAACTTTATTATGTCGCTCCATTGGCGGCTTTTGAATTTTTGTCGCCATTATTAGCGATGGATTTTTTTTTTTTTTTGTATGAAAAGGGGAAGACTGTTTTGCTAATAATTTTATAGACTCTTTTTTGTTTATACATAAGAATCCTTCATATTCTGCTTATATTTTTAATGGTTTTTAGGTTTAAAATAGTGCTTGTTGAAATAAATTTCTTATGTTTAAAACTGCATTTTTTCTGTTAAATTTTGTGTAAAAATAAATAATTTATGTTTTTATATATTTGATGAGCTTCTTAGATTAAAATGGCTGTTGCTATATTAAACTTCTTGTCGAAAAACGTTCGGTGTACTTCAACACCAAAATTAAAAAAATCGCCCAGCAGGGTCTATAAATGAAACTGATAAAATAAAAATATGGTTCATAGAGTTTAAATAATCTATTTAAAAAAAAAAACTTTTAAAACCCTAATTCTTAATGTATCGTATCACATACATAGATATAGTAATAATATATAGATTGATCATTGGGGAGAAAAAAGGGATTCCTTTTCACTCGGAAAAAGACGGTGATTTTACCAAAATATGGCAGTCTTTTCCCGAGTGAATACACACGGGAGTACACACGAATATTTTAGCAAATAAAATTCATGAATAATTTATTTACTAAAGGTGAATGAAAAACTCCAGATATAGTTTCAAATTAATTTTTCTTCTTTTCCTTTTTTTTTTCAATACCACTTAATGGCTGATTCCAAAGCTTTTTTTCGGCATCAAAAATCTTTGCACGATAATATGGGGATGATAGATCTATATATATATATATTATTATATCTATGATCACATAAATCTTTTCAAAGTTAGAATAAAACTTAATTTGAAAAAAAAAAAAAAAAAGTAATTTTTTTGTTTATTAACCAAAAAAAATTGATGAAATTTGAAATGCAAGTTGGTCTTGTGGGGTACTGGCTGTATATTATATTTTTGTGTTCGTGAGAGAAAATTTAAAAGAATTTGAAAACTGCAATTTTTAATCACACTTCAAAAACATGTGACTTAATGTGAAGCAGATTTTTTATTTTTTTTTCTCCTAACAGTTTCCATACAATCTTCTGCTGTTGCCACCTAAAATTCATACTTTAGTTAATTTTAAAAAATCTAACTGTCCGACTGATAAGCTGTTTAATGCATCGGATTCACAAAAATTTTCCCTTTCATTTGGTATCTTATTTGTAACGATATGACCGCTATTTCTAATTTATTTTCTAATCTTTCTGATTTATTTTCCTCATTTTAAATAAACGTAAGTTTTTTTTTTAAGCTATTGTATAGCTTTTATCGCGGGCTTTGAGCGCGGCGACCGAATCAGAAAATTCCGTAACGAAAAAAAAACCTAACACAGTTCGGCAGACTTCGGCTGTACGAAGCTCGCACGAATCGAGACGAGCTGCTCCGAAATCGGGCGAATACGTAAGCAGCTGTTTGTGAGAAAGTATATAGGTGTATAGGTATCTATCATTTATGTGCAACAGTGAATAGCTGTACGCGTACAATTTGTGTATAAAGTGTCTTTAATATGAATAAACAAAGTGCATTTATTTGTGTATAAAGTGTTTTTAATATGAATAAACAAAGTGCATTTATTAATGAAGAAAGTGATGAAAAAATAGTGAAAGAAAATGAGTGAGTACTCTATATACATGCATTTTATTATCACAAATGCAGTATTTTTTAACACGCTTATATTAGCTTCACCTGTATGTATGTATGTATGTATGTATGTTTGTTTGTTTGTTTGTAACTTCTCTGGGAGCAAACAAAAAAATTATATTGTGAAATAAAATCTTTTTGTAAAAAAATAGAACCGACTCCAAAAAGCAACTACTATTAAAAAAAAAAAATTGTATGAAATGAAACTAAATTGCGCCAAAAAGTATAAAATAATTTCCTTCGCCAAACAACCTATAACACTACAATTAATCATAACTTTTGAAGTCGGCGCAAAATTAAATAAAATTTAATTAGTTTTTAAAGGTTTGTTTTTAGATAGGTAGCAACAAATGCTGTCGTCTCGAATGATCCATTTTCATGTTTCCTTTATTATTGTATTCACTGTATACAATTGGTCCATTGGTAGCATCTACACAGAACAGTGGACATTTTTCACAATGCAGAATTTATGTTTCTACGAAGTTAGAGTTTTCTTTGCAAATTTGGTATAACTTTGATAACTATCATCCTTGGTGGCTTTTGGATTTGGCGATGAAAACGTATTGCAAAAATATACACGCAAGATGTATATTTTCATAATACATTTTGTACGAAGTATTGTTTCATATTCTTGATTACTCTCTTAATATACCTTATCAAATTAATCATGATATCCCAAAGAAATTAAATATGTTTGCCAGATAATTTTGCGATTTTTCTTTCACCAAGGACCAGGGGCGGACCAAATGAATTTTGGCACCCGTGCGAGTATCTATATAAGCGCCCCCCCCCCCCCCCCCCCCAAAAAAAAAAAGTGGCTGCAATTTAATGGTCATAATTTGTGCGCATATATTTATACTACTTTTTTCTCGAAAATCTTTTGTCTTGTTGACAAAAAAATCTAAAAAAAATTATTCATTTTTGCAGAATATGGCAAGACAACTTTCAATCTCTGGTGTTTACCTAGTAAAATTATTTTAGAAATGCATCTTAAAAGTTTCAAGGTTTTTTTTTTTTTTTTAACAGCATAAATCGGCTTAAAGCGTCTATTTTGTTGTATTTCCTCAAAATACTATTAACTGTATAGTAAATTAAAAAATATATTTGCTTTTATTCTTTATGTGTAAAAATACCAACAAAAAACTTAGTGTACAAATAAGAAAGTTAAAGTTACTGCTAAAAAATTGGGTGATATCAAATTTCAAATCTCAAATTCAGATATTATTTTCAACATTTTCTATTAAACTAGTCGACCTTCGCCTCTCATCCTCTCCCTAGCGGTCAATATTTCCAAATGAACCTATTTCCAAATTTACTCCTTGTATATTATCCTGTCAAGCTGTATTCGCCAAATCAAAAACAGAGGTCAAATGCCATGATAAATAGCCAGTAATTAAAAAAAATTACATAAAATTTAAGTGTTATTATTTTTATTATTATTATTATTATATTAAAATAACAGAATTTGAGTAATGAAATGCAATATAATTAAATTATTTATAAAAATAAACTTTAGAGCAAATTCTTTACAGTCATTGCTAGTTTATTAGTTGACGGGATAATAGACCTAAATGACCCAATTTTTTTTTTTTTTTTTTTCACATGACAGTTTAAACTGTTTATCATAAATTTACACTGTATTTTTTTTAATATATGTATCTGTAATTGCAATTTCTCTTCTATTATAAAAATCCTGTATTATACAAATCTGCTTAGACCTATGTAACAAAAATGATATGTTTGTTTTGATTTTCTTTTTTAATTATCTTTTATTTTTACTTTCCGAACATACATATGTAAGGAAAGTATTGTAATCATGTCATAAATTCGACTTTGAGATTTTGTTGTGGCTATACGTTTTGAGGTCTCCGAAGTTTATTTTACCATTTTTACGATGACGTATGCATATGTGAGTATGTGTGTGAGTGAACATGATATAGCGCCTAAATTCTTTGTTCGAAAGTTTGTACGTATGTTATACGTCAGCATAGTACTAACCTTATTGATTTAGGTGATTCTAGGGAATGTTTTTTTACAGGAATACAAAGAAAAATTCCTTATTATCAATATGGCCTATGGGCCCAAATTTAAGTGAGATAGCATCTAAATGCCTTATTCGCTTGAGCTGAAAATTTATACACATGTTATAAGTAACTGTCACAAGAATTGTATTGATTTTGGTGAATCCAACACTTAAAGTTTTTTTTTTTTTTTTTTCTTTTCACAGGGACACAAAGAACTATTTTTTTACCTTTATGACCTATGAGCCCAAATTTTTTGAAGTGCAATAGCTTCTAAACGCCTTATTCGATTGAGCTGAAAATTTATACACATGTTATAGGTCACTGATGCACGAAAGGTGTAGATTTTGGTGAACCTAGCCTTCTTGGATTTTTACAGGAGCACAACAAAAAATCCATTATCATTATGATTTATGGACTCAAATTATTTGGAGTCACTCCAGATTTTTATTATTTTAAAATCACGGATAAAATTATATTCACGCTCCATCCGGAGCAAACAAACAAGAAATATATTTCCCAAAAATAAATTACTGTGAATGATTTTTACAGGGAGACCGAGGAAACTAATGTATCTGAATATTTTACTGTAAATCTGAACGCTAGCCTATTAATGCCATTTTAAATAGGGAATATTCCATGGTAAACATGAATAACGTTTATTATTGTAAAGAAATTCTGAAGATATTTATGGATGCTGGAGGCGGGCAGTTGGATAGGTAGACAAACCGACTCTCAGACAGATAGCTTTACTAATTCAGTTCATATTAACTCTTAAACATTGTCACGAAGTGTTAAAATGCTTAATGAAAATAAAATTGAAATTCCATCTGTTTCCTTATATAGCCCTCGATATATCTGAATATTTTTAGGTGGCCCTGTAAATATTTTCTATCTTAATGCTAATTGTAAATCTTAATGTAATGTAATATTAAATGTAAATCTTAATGCTAAACTATAAAAAGCATTCTTTCGTGCATATGAATAATATATTTCAATTTTATCCAAATTTGTGCAAAGTAAAGTCATTAAAATAAGGTTTTTACAAATAACTCTTAGAACGCAATGCTTTGGAATACTCTTGGGTATGGTACACAACCCAGTGGTGGTTATTTAATACATTTTCAATTGGAAACATTCGATAATGAACTTGAATAACATATTTCAATTTTATAAAGATTTATGCAAAGTAATGGTATTAAAATATAGTTTATAGAAATACCTCTCAGAGAACGCAATGCTTTGAAATACTTTTGAGTGTCCCTGTACACAAACCAATAATGGTATTTACTTCATTTTCGATAGGAAATTTGAATATCATATATCAGTTTCAAGAAATTTCAGTAATATTAATGGGAGTTGAGAGCAGACAGGCCGAAGTCAGATACTCTTCCTTTCTCCTTCCCCCAGATAGTTTTTTTTTTTTTTTTTTTTTTTTTTTTAAATTTAAATATTTTATTTCATTAAGCAAACTTAAGGGCCCAATTTTCAGTTTGGAAAAGAGATATTGAATTAATTATTATTATTTTTTTTAATTGCTTACTAAGATAAAAGAAGAAATGTTCAAAGAGTGGAATACAAAAAACGTAATTCTAAAAACATTATTTTTGAAAGAGATATTATATTAATACGAAGCAATGAAAATCTCATTGGATTACATGGGGAACAAGAAAGGAAGATATATGCGTCGAGCCAACACACAGTGAGTGCTAATGTTGGCGTCTTAAATTAAGGCTACGTTTGGGACCTAGGTGTGAGTGGGATGCCCTTCGATGGGTGTATGTGTGTAGTGAGGGGGATTCTAAGTTGCCCTAGACCATATTCATTCGAGTTTTGAAGAAAACAAAACTTTGAAAAACTACGCCGACGAGCACGATCCATGACCTGGAATCTGAACCGGCAATCTCCCTGCTGCACTAGAGCCACTAATTCATTACTTTAATGTTTCACGTTTGCGAATCACAGAATATTAAAATTAGAACTGGTATAAATCAACGTAATTTATTACTTTTTCTTCGGTATTTTATTTTCACCGTTCTTTAAAGTTACAGTACTATTCAATTTCTCGCGACTTGCACTGTTACGGGAAAAAAAAAAAAAAAAAAAAAAAACCTTTTTTTAATATTTCACTGTTTTTTTTTTTTTTTTTTTTTTTTTTTTTGCGTTGTTCTTTTTTTTTCAGTTCTAATTTAAAAATTAGAACAGAAATAGTTAATAATAGTTAGTATTTACATCTATGATTTTTTCAATTTTATCATCAATTTGCAGAAATGTTCAGTTCTTTGTGACTTGCACTGCTAGAATTCTCTCTCTCTTTTTTTTAATGCAGCAGCTTGTTTTACATTTTCCTGATTTTCTTGCACTTTTCTTTTACTCCAGGGGCGATGGTTTCCCCTTATCTGTCATGTTTGTAAAATGATTTATAAAGTGAATGTAAATTATTTTTTAATACAAAAATTAAGAAAATACCATAAAATACTGTTCAAGCGCCCCTACATTCTTTATGGAAAATCAGGATGTATTTGTTGAGGCTTTAAAAAGCGGCAAAAATATAGAAATTAACATGTATTTTCCTGCTAACTGATATAAAAAATATTTTTAAAACAAAAAATGTATATTTTTAATGTTGCAGCGATTAAAAATAAATAAATAAATACAGTCAACTTTTGGTTAACCGCTATAAAAATGGAAAAATTCAGGAAATTCGTTTTCCTACTTCCAAAGCATTATTTTTAAATTTTCCACTATTTTAGGAAGCTTACATTTTTCATTTTCAAATAATCAATGTCCGATTTATCATAAAACAAATAAATATTCATATTTATAAAGGCGAATCTTAAACAAAGAAATAAATAACCTAAAAACTATCTCCTATTCCTATAGTCTTTTGTTGGCTTCCTGCGAGGCTGAACAGAAGAGTTGTTCAGAACAAGCTAAATTCAGATGAAATTCAGAGGGGGCGTTAAATGGATTGAGGAGGGGGGGGGGCGCTTTTGTGGTATTTTACAACATTCTCTTCTATGAAGAATCAGCACGACAATGAAAGGGATAGAAAGACGATAGTCTGTGCCCTCCCAATGTCCCAATTGGTGGTCATCTCAGATACACTGTCAAAGAGAAAATCCATGTTTCGAAGAAAGAGAGAAAGATAAGGAATTGGGAGGGGGCGGTTCACTCTAGAGGTATTCCTGTTTCATCTTCTCTTTACGGACTACGGAGAAAATGAGAGAGAAGGCTCTCATTAAGATTCGTAGACAAACGTTTGGTACTGCTTTGAAAAAAAAAAAAGTTTCTTAAAATTGTAAATAAAATCGTCCGAGAAAATTTTTGTCATTTGGCGCCCTTTCATTTACGTATCGAGTGAGCGCCCCGTGCGGCCGCACACTTCGCACACCCCTTAATCCGCCCCTGCCAAGGACGTCAGATACCAGCATCTTCGCCAACTTTTGCAGCTTACAAAATCTTATTTGTTTTCTTGAATCAAAATAGTTTTCGGCTGCGTTTTGCAAGTGACAATGTGAGATGTGTAGTTTGAATAGGATTCGATTTTTGTATTGAATAAAGGTATCAATTTTTATTTAATTTTGCGCCGACTTCAAAAGTTATGATTAATTGTAGTGTTATAGGTTGTTTGGCGAAGGAAATTATTTTATACTTTTTGGCGCAATTTAGTTTCATTTCATACAATTTTTTGAAGTCGGTTAAAAAAAATACTTCCCCTTCGTGAACGATATGGCGTAGAGGTAAGGCGCCGCGCTACGAACCTAAAGGTCCAGTGTTCGATCCCCGTCAGGGGAAATTTTTTTTAAATGGTTTTTGTTAATTCTAAGATATTTTAATTAAAGATTTAAATGTATGTAAATATTACGGTGTATCACTCACACGATTTTCTCTTACCCTGAATCTTAATACTAAGATAGATATTTTGTGCTTTTTAGTTCACATTTCTATAAAAGCGTGTTCTTTAATTTTTTAAAACTATAATATATATATATATATATATATTAAGCTATTGCATAGCTTTTATTGCGGGCTTTGAGCGCGGCGACCGAATCAAGAAATTTCGTAACGAAAATAAACCTAACACTCTCTTCCTTGAAGTGGTTCCCATGGTAACGAAAAGTGGCAATGAACACGTAATACAATCTCATCGAAGGAAGGTCGCGTATTCTATTTCAATGGGTTTAAAGCGCGAAATTAAAAAAATTATAACTCATTCAGTTTTTAATAGCATAAGGGATAAAGTATTATTAGAATTAAGATATCTATTATAGACAAAAGCGAATAAATATAAAAGTAATTTAGAATTTCGTTATCTATTTTTATTAGCCATTTAATTTATTGAAAATATAGTAATTAATTATTGCCTTTATTTAAAGCTATAATTAAAACTCATATATGTGAAGGAACGACTCCCCATGCAGTCCCCCCCCCAAAGCACAACTTTAACATGAGTCCCCTCCCCAAGGCACAACTTTGACATGAGTCACCCCAAGGCACAACTTTGACATGAGTCCCCCCCAGGCACAACTTTGACATGAGTCCCCTCCCCAAGGCACAACTTTGACATGAGTCCCCCCCAAGGCACAACTTTGACATGAGTCCCCTCCCCAAGGTACAACTTTGACATGAGTCCCCCCAAGGCACATGAGTCTCCCAAAAGGCACAACTTTGACATGAGTCCCTCACAAGGCACAACTTTGACATGAGTCACTCCCAGGCACAACTTTGACATGAGTCCCCCCAAGGCCCAACTTTGACATGAGTCCCCCCAAGGTACAACTTTGACATGAGTACCCCCAAGGCAAAACTTTGACATGAGTCCCCCCAAGGCACAACTTTGACATGAGTCCCCCCCCCAAGGCACAACTTTGACATGAGTCCCCCCAAGGCACAATTTTGACATGAGTCCCCCCCCAAGGCACAACTTTGACATGAGTCCCCCCATGTCCAACTTTGACATGAGTCCCCCCCCCCAGGCACAAGCAACAATTTAATGCTATAAAATACTAATACTGCCCGAAAACTGCATGAAAGCGAGGAAGGTTAAGTTAAAAATTTTTAATTATTATTTTTACTGCACAATTATTATTTATACTGCGTAAATAAAATAAATAAATAATTATAATTGCATAAGTTGAAAAAAAAAAATGCTATGCAATAGCTTTACCGCGGCAGTCCTCGAGTGCCACACGTATTTTTTTTTTTTAATTATTATTATTCTGTCGAAAAAAAAATGGCAACAATTAAATTATGGATAAAATTTAAATGGCTTATTTATCAGAAATTAGAAGGTTATTATTTTAAAAAAATTAAATAATTAAGAAAAAACTAATCAAAAATTTGAAAATCTGACTTCAATGTGCACAATGACCCTTCGGGGCACCTTTGTGTTAAATCTCGTGACTGTCCGAGCTACTGTTTTCGAGAACAGTGAAATATATATACAAATATTGCTCACTTAATAGTATAAGATAATAAAGGATGACAAATTGGCTATTACTTAGGCATGACAAAACTTAAAATCCACACCAGAATAAAAGAACATGAAACTGACATCAAATGCATTAGAATAACCATCACTAATGAAAATATATAATGATCAAGAAATAGCAATATATTTTTTAAATGTTCTGAAAACTGGTTGAAATATAATAATCAAAACTATTCACTCAACTGCAAAACCACAGAAATCTTAGCCAATGAGCGATCATGAAATGATGTGGAGTCTAACAAAGATACCACAAAAGGCACTTTTTGCTGAGAGGGAAGTCAAGAGAAAATGGAGACAGTGGACATTCAAGATGCTTTTGATGATGGTTGGAATCTCAATTGAAAAGCTTAAAGCAAGAAACTATACAAGGTGTTTTAGTTATATTAAACAAATTTCAAAGCAAAAGAAGTGCATACTGTAATTATAATAAAAGGCTCATTTTATATATACCTTTTCCTTGGTAGCTAATGACACAATGGTAAGGTGCCTCAGCTTATTAATCATGGCAGGAGTTAACTCAGGATATTGAGACTTATTTTCTAAAAAGACAATTAAATTAATCATAAACATTGCAGAAAAACTTATTACAGTACGAAGCCGAAAATCAGGAATCGCCGGGACCGCGGCGATTCCAGATTTTTGGTTATGCCTAAAAAATATAATATTTTGGTTTAAGTATTTGGATAATATGCAAATTCAAGTAAAAAATAATATATTACAATTTTTAAATATATTCTGTAATATTTTTTTTATCAACTTTAACAATAAATAAATAAAATTAAAAATTAAACAGATATATTGAAAAAAGTTGCATGCAAAAATTAGTACAAGTCACAATAAAAGAAAATAAATAAGAAAAACATGCCATTTAAAAAAAATTTCTGTGATTTTTTTTTTTTTTTTTTTAAGTACTTTAGGTTTTTTAATTAAAAGTTTTAGCATAACTGAAATAAAATACAGAATTTAGTTCTCAATTAAATAAATGTTTAAGAATTGTTACTATTATTATAATCTACTTCTCCCTCCTCTTTCAGACAACGCAGGGGATAGGTTCCATGTAATAGAAAATCTCGTTATAGGAAACATACATTGAGCAGACAATGATTTTATTACAATTGATTTCATTCTGCAATGAGACCAAACACGTCGGGTGTTGGCATAGTAATGGAGCAATCCTTCCTTGAACAGGTGAAAGTAGAAAAGATGTTGTCACATGCTTTCTTTATTTCATGCATTATACGAGACTCTTTATCGCGTTGTATGAGTAACAGTCGCAGATTTTTCATTGCGTTATACGAAACAGTGTTTTGTGGGAGCGCGTTGTATGAGATTCTACTGTACATTTTCGGTTCTTTATTTAGATATATTTATAATAATAATAATAATAAAAATCGCTGTTCATGATGATTAACACCACCGAAATTGTCTGGATTTTCGGCTTCGTACTGTAATATTACTTATCTTTAAAAAATAATTAATACAAAATCAAAAAAGAATACTCTTAAAAAGTACACAGCATGGACTCTGAAGTAATATAAAAAATGGGTATATAAATATACCAAAACAAAAATATTTAAATCTAAATAGAAAAACTTGTATATTCCTGCTTAAACATTTTCTTGAAACTCATATTTTAGCAAAATAAGAGGAAAAGAGGTAACAAAAAGAAAATAGTTTGAATAAGACCAGGGTTGGCAAGTTTTTGACGCATGCCAGTTTTTGACGGTTTAAACTGTCATGCCAAAAACCTTATGTCAAAAATCTCAAATTTTACACCTCTTGGCATACTTTAAACAATTAAAAAGTCATACTTATTACAGAAAAGTATAAAACTGTAGTCTTAAAAAAGTGCTTAGTTTATATATCTCCCAAGTTAAAATTTTTTAGAACAGTAGTACATGTTTCTTAAGAATGCCAATGACGTCTAAGTACAAAAAATTGATATTCATTACCTTTGCAAAATACAAAAATTTAAATATAAAAATCTGTATATTTTAAGGTAAAATACTTATTGCATTTTAAGTTGTCAGAAATTTTACAAAATCTTATTTTCAAAAAGGAAATTCTAGTAAATGCCATACTGACTGATAATTAAAAGGTGCTGTAAGTAATTTATCCCAACAAATGAAATTACTGTGCTATTGAATAATAAATCAAGTCTTTATTTTGAGTTATAATCAATAGTATGTTTTAATGTTGCATGATTAAAAATTTCTAAGGTACTGCATGACATGACTAGTTGAACTAAATTTTTAATATGAATTACACAATGCAATTTTAAACTAAATATTTTTAATTAAGGAAATGAGGGACAAAATATCTCTTTTGTAAATTACAGTCTTAAAGGTATGAAAATTTACAATTCATATGCAGTGAAATGTAATAATATTAAATACATTAAAATTTCTCAAATGGTATTTCTAAAAAAAAAAAAAAAAAAATTCTTCATTGTTAAATGCTCTGTGCTAACTAATTTTTTAATTTTATACCTTGATTTTACATTATTATAATTTAATAATATATTCTAAAACATCTGGATATTATTTTATTAATTTTTTGATAGGTTAATTAAAAAAAAAAAAAAAAAAGTTTGAATGCTAAAATTTTTTATTAAAATTTCACCATTCTACTTTTAAAAAATAATCTATCACTGAATGCATACTAAACCTAATATTTTAGTATATATTTTTAAACCATAATAATGTTAAAGTGAAAGGAATAATAAAATAGTAATAATTTGCAGAAAAATTTTCAAAAACTTAAAGAATTTGATTATTATATATCTTATTTATTTAGCTTTAAAGAATTTTTAACATACTTAATTGTATTATACTATAATTTTAATCTATGTATGCAAATTTTCATAGCTCTAAAACAATTTACATAAAAAGATTTATAACGGTCACACTCCCCTTAAGACTATGCATTGATATGTTTCCTAACACAATTTTTCTTTTTTCTGAAAAAAAAAATATATATATATATATATATAATATATACATATAATATATATATATAAATAATCAATGTTAATACATGTACATTGCAAGTTAAAAATATGCATAAAATTATTTTATATTATAGTTTCAATTTTTCTTATGTGGTTTTTGACAGTTTAAACCAGTTTTAGACACCTGTCACGTCAAAAAACCAACCCTGAATAAGACTAAAGAAAAGAGTTTTGTTACTATACATATACTATTTATTTTCCCAAATTAACATTTACTACTTTAATCCAGAAATATATATTTTTATTCGTGAAGTCAAATTTTTTTTATTACTTCTGCTTGACAAACTCAGTGCAAACTGCTGACATAAACATGGGGAATAGAAGTGCACAGCGGAAAATACAAATTTCGATTTTCAGAACAAAATGTGCAAATCTAAATAAGTTCACCATCATGATATCAATTTCCAAAAACTCTAAACTTCTAACTTCGCAAAGAAAATTTCCGAATTTTTAACAATATATACAGAATTTGTAACAATATATATTACTTACCCAAATAATTGGAATAGGTACCAAAGGCAAATAAGTGGAGTAAATGATAATATTGTGAATGTTGTGATGTACTCAACTGCAAATATGAAATAAAAGTAAATACATTAACAGAAGCATCAAATGAGAAAAAATTGCACATAAATATAACCACAAGAAATTAATATTTTATTACTTCAATTTTTTTTTCATTAAAACAAAAGATATACAGTATATCCCGATTATTAGTAGAATTAAATGACATGGGTTCTGCAGATAAACCCCAAAAACGCTGGAAATGAGAGTTAAATTAGATAAAAATTATTCTAGCTCAATCTACCAGTAACTTGTTTTGAAATCTCTAAGATGGTAAGTAAAGGGCAAAATTAACGGTCGCCACCGGCCACATGGCGACTAAATAAAAATAGATGGCGATTAAAAATTATGCATCGATCGGCACTTTTTGTGATCATTAAAAGATTCTAAAAATCAAGCGACGATAGGCAATCGAAGTCTTGTGATTTCCAATCTTTTTCCATCCATGGCATAAATGTCAATGTTCATTTTAAACTTGCTTTATTATATTCTACAACCTATAAAGAAGTAGAATTGTTTCATATATCTCACTCATATAATTTTTTTGACCCCCCCCCCCCCCCAACGATCCGTGGTCACACAGCTTATAGAAAGCTTTATAATTTCTAATCATTCTCCATTTGCTGCAAAAATATAAATACCTATTTTAAACTTGCTTTTTTAGATTCTAGAATCTGTAAAGAAGTAGAATTGTTTAATATCTCTTACTCATAATTCTTGTAATCGCCCCCCCCCCCCTTCCTCCAAAGGTTGGCAATCACATGCTCCACTGAAGCCTTGTGATTTACAATCTTTCTTCATCCATAACATAAATGTAAATATTCATTTTAAACTTTCTTGATTAGATTCTAGAACCTATAAAGAAGTATATAAATGTATCCCCCCCCCCCCGCACACACATGTGCACTCCATTTCATTAGCAGTTAATGATCAAATGCCCTGCAAAGCACAATCTTTTCCCATTATCTCCATAGTATTTAGTGCATATTTAACCCATTTAAGATATTTGACAAATATGTGTATCAAAATTTGATTTGGCTTATGTGTATTTTTCAAAAATTTTTGTATTTGCTTTCTTTTGAGTAGAAATCTTCCTTTTTCCTTCCCATTTTAAAGTAGAAATCTCCCTATTTTTAAAGCTACAAATTTGGCAGCTAAGTAAATTATTTTTAATAAAGCAGCTAGGTTTTCATATCTATACTTTTTAAAAGGAAATATTTTAACTCTATTGAAATAAAATCATTTTAAAAAAAGTGTGTCTTTAGAAATAAGAAAAAATAATAAAACTGCTAACTGTATTTACACATCACCATGTAAATGGTTATGAGGATGATGAATCAGCTGATTCATTTACTAGAAAATGTGAACTGTGAATGATAACAGCTTATTTCACTTAAATAAATTGAAAAAAAGGTACTACTGAATTATCTGAAAGATAAAAACTTTTGCTGTTATTATTACAGCCGTAAGCAGATTTTAATTTAGGATTTTTAAAATGAGCGTAGTTACAAATTACAATATCAGTGACCATGTTTTAATTTTATTATTATATGTATTTCTTATTTTTCTTGTGGTGATTATACCACAAAAAGGTGACAATGCTTTTTGCAGTCTGAAAGAAACAGTCTTATCATGTGAAAAGTGGCTACTAATGAAACTGACAGTACCGGACACTGGCCACTAATGAATTTTCCCAGTTTTGCCCTTTAAATGGTAAGTCATGTATAATGGCCAAAACCTTCGTATATTTGCCATTATGAATATAATTTTCTTAAATATCTCCAAAACGGATAGTTACAGGAAGACCAAAAAGGGAGGTGAACAACTAGATGATATAACAAACATATATACCAATTTGCAACATTCTACATCCAACCATTTTTGAGTTATGCAAGATACATACATACACATTCACACACGTGTCACGAAAAATTGTGTAAGGTCGCTGACATCTGTAAAATGAGAGCTCGTGTTAAGATGAAACTTGCAGGTGTATAACTAGACATCATGGCAGTCACACGTATAAAGCAACATTCTACGATGATTTGTTTTTGAGCTATGCGAGATATAAAATCCATTTCGCAAATCGGGATTCCAATACTTCCTTTATACTTTATATAAGGAAGTAAAAATGAAAAGAATTTTTGAATTTAAAATAAAATTTCATAAGTAGTTTGTAAAATAATATAGTACATCCACATTATTATTAACGTCACAATATTCAACATCAAAAGTCTTTAATTTCAATATCTGAGAGAGTGTATATTTTGGATTTGGATTGTTAAATCATGGTTTCAATTAGAGAGTGAGATCGCAAGAATCTTACTTTTTTTATTTTCTTCTTGGATAATTCTTTTAATATTGAGAGAAATTCATTCACTTTAAAATCAGCAAATTTAAACAGACCTTTCATGAAAGTCGAATGATTTTTAAATTTTTTCGAAAATCCCAGATAAGAAAATTGCATATTTTGTTGATCAGCTGCAGAAATATATATAATATTTCTACAGTGAAACATTAGAAAAAAAGGAAAACTTTTGACTTTTTTAGGTAGATAAAACAATCTTGCATGTTAGGTATAAAAAGAAGTTTCATCAACTAGTGGTGCAGTTCAGTGATTGACAGTGAAAAAAATTCAGATGAAACAATTAATGGCAATTAAGTACCAATAAACTGTAGAATTAGAATTAGCAATTTAAAATAGAAAATAATAATAATATTTCTATTTGCACATACTTTGTTTCTGAATAATGGTGAGAAATTCTCATCCAACTTTTACCCTTGATGAGAATCCTGTCATGTTAAACCTTAATATCACCTTTTATTATAAATGTGTAATCATTTTATTAGTAATTGCTATGTTTACTTTTTGATATTTGTTTTACTGAGGTCTATCAAATTTGGACAAAATGTCTGCAGAACATTTACAACTGTTTCAAGTCATATCACCTGTTATCATAAGTCATATATCACCTTATATGGTTAATGTCACCTTTTATTACAAATGTGTGTCTGTGTACTCATTTTACTACTAATTGTTATGTTTACTTCTTTGATTTTCGTTTTACTGTGGTCTGCCAAATTTGGACAAAATGTCTGCAAAACATTTGCAACTGTTTCAAGTCATATTGCAGAACACAGGATATAATTCTGCTCTTGGGATAATAACTATAATTCACAAATACTATTGATATATTCATTTCTCAGCCCCTTCTCCTCCCAACAATACCCCAGCTCAATATTTATCCATCTCTTTATTTTAGACTGCCTCTAAAAATTATAAAGCTAAAACATCTGAAACATTCACATCTGCAGCATTTTATAGAAACAAAATTACTGTAAAACATTAACTCACAATTAATCAATTTGGTGAAGATTGAATTACAACGTGCATTATTAAAGTGTTGCTATCACGAGAATGTCTTAAGATTGCGTCAATACTAAATATCTCAATTAACCGAAACAGGGGTCGATCCAGGTTTTAATTTTTGGGTCCCTTTTTTGTGAAAAACAAAATATTTTTGTGAAATTTTTATTTATATTTGTGGAATATAAAATATTTTTGTAAAAAAGTAAAATATTGCGTAAAATCTTCAGTTTTTACTATCACTTTATGTAATGTTTAATATTAATAGAGTTTCGTTGAGCCAAATTAAGGCATAAATTAAAAATAATACTGAAAATATGAAAAATATTTAATAAAAGGATCATTTTTATAAAACAAAATCTTGTGAAGGGACTCATTTTATAAATTTGAATTTTGTGAAGGGTCGCTTTGTATGGATTTGAATTTTGTGAAGGGTCCCTTTTTATGAATTTGAATTTTGTGAAGGGTCCCTTTTTACTATGTGGAATTTTGTGAAGGGGCCGCAAAAGGGACCCAAATTTTGCCAGGATCGACCCCTGCGAAATATATGCTACATATAACATAAAACTAAGTAATTAGATAATTATTTTTCATGCTCAATGTTATTTACAATTATACTATTTGACGATAGGGAAAATTGGAAATTTAATATCCTAATCTATCTCAAAGTAAAGTTTAAATTTAGAAAAATACATACTTCTTGAATGTTCGGCATATCGAGCAATTCCCCAAATACGTATATGCCAGGAGCAACAAGGACTTGTTTTATCAATTCAACAGCAGCAGCACCTTTAGCAGACTTAGCTAAAAGAAGATATTGCTCTAATAGAGCTTGTTGATTAACCGTAGGTGGATTCTTATCACTCATGACGACGACTACAAATATAAAAATTGAAAACAATTAAAATATACAAACGATAAACATACAATTTTTTAAAGGTGATTAAAAATTAAATATGGCATTAATTAAATTAATAACGATAATTAACACTTCATATATGTAACTTTACAATTACTCGTTTAAAATTAGCTAAAAGAAATGTATTTAACAAAATATATCATAAGGATAACCAGAACAACATTAGTTCGGAGTAGCTCGCAAGCCGTGGCCAGTTTTAATTGGCATCAAAATCACGAAACGAATGGTTCTAAATCAATCACAATATCAATTTTAAAAAAATCCTGAACTTACTCGAGGAAAATAACAAATTTGACAAGACGTATTTTATCAATTTATTATCAAGAAAACATTTTACATTTCGCTATTGTTTACGGTAATAAGACAAAGATACCAAAATGGTGCTGCCAAATATATTTTTATAAATATACTCTTTAATTGTTCTGTCATTAAAAAAAAAAAAAAAAAAAAAAAGATTTATTGGAGAAATTACTTTGAAAAAATTGAAAAGTGATTGAAATTTATGGAAAATAATTTTAATTTTTCAATAATAATAAAAAAAAAAAAATCAAGAAATTATTTTTCTTCAACAAAAACATTATTTAAATAAAATTAATAACCGAATAAATTTTAAAAAGCATTTTTAATTAGCATATGAAAGAGAATTTGTTTTATTTTAAGAAATAATTTTGTGCTGTATTCAGCAAATAAACATCTCAATTCAGAAAAGTATGGCAAGAAAGTAAATAAACACAAATTGCTGGTGATTGTAGCTAACGAGTTAACATTTCCTTTAAATTCATCAATAATATATTTTTTGTGATGGAATTAAGTAGACTGTCATCATTCAGAATTCAATTGTTTTCATTTCTTCAACCGTCTAAACTTTTGTTTAAGTCTAATTCATCTAATTTAATAAAGAGATATTCTCATTTTACATATGTTCCAGATACAGTATCAGCATCTGATGGTAAAGTACTTAAAAACATCGTTAATTTTATAGATAAACAGTGTCTATTAAAGGCCTTCTTGTAAATGATTGCTTTTTCTATAATACCAATAATCATATTACCTTTTCATTATTCATGTTGCATTTATCTGTATTGAAAAAAATTGTGCTAACTTGATTTTATTGAAAAGTATCAGAATTTCAAAGTAAATCAGACCTAAATTGTATATTGTTTTATCAAATAGTTAATTTACAATGAATCTTTTTATCAGTGCTTAGCATTATTTGATGGTATAGAGAATAGTTGCTCGATTTAAAATGTAGATGACATATAGATGTTGTTTGTGATACAACACTAGAAGAATCTGCAAGAAAAAACTTCGTCTATCTTAGCCCTAAGTACATGTGTGCTAGCTGCTCAGGAACAACTTTAGTATATCCCCACAACGATATTTGGCGATTTTTTGTTGGCGATTATGGCTAAATCATAAATCTAAAAATCATAATTTAAATCATAAATCCCAAAATAAACAACATATAGGCTGCCATATTATATCGCAAACAGTCCAGAACGACATTGTTATTGTTCAAAACCGCGCGAAAGAAAAATCGCCAATTCAGCTGTGGGGATATACTAAAGTTATACTGCTGCTCATGTTAACAGAATTAAAAAAATGCTGTTTTTTTAATTTTTATTGTTTAAAGAGCCGTACTTCGGTATACAATTTGCCACATACTCTGTACTCAGCCAATACCGAGTAACTATAAAAATTTAATTAGTTGAAGGCAAATGTATTAATAACTAAACTAAAAAATATTGAAAAAAAAAATATATATATATGTATATTCAGATTCTTTAAAATTAAACTTTTAAAATAAACAGCTTTCTGCAGTTAAAAAGGACAAGAAAATTACCATCGAATTTGGTATATAGAATGGATCATGAGATACATTTGTTCATTTTAGCTGTATGGGGCTTTTTAAAGCAGAAATTTTATTATAAAACTATCCTGTACGAATAAATATAGTCAATAATTTCTAAAAACTTTAATATATAAAATTCTAAATTACGTTACATAAAAACCTTTAAACTTGCCTCATTATCGAGCTGTAAATTTTTCACCTGGACGCCCAGGCCTCTTCGTCGGCTTCATCTATTGTGAACTTCACAACAGATGAAGCCGCCGAAAAGGCCTGGGCATCCAGGTGAAAAATTTATGGCTCGATAATGAGGCAAGTTTAAAGGTTTTTATGTAACGTAATTTATAGTAATGTCTCGTTTAATTTATATAATTTCTGATATAAAATTCTATCTACAAAATAGGCAAAAATATTTTAGAAAAACCCTGTATGTAAAATTAACACAAAGCTTTAATTATTCCTTTGTATAAATGAAAATAAGCCATTAACCACTTTCAAAACTATAAGAAAAAAATGATTTTCTCTATATATTAAAAAAAAAGTTACTGTCGCTGGCATCAAATTTTTTTGTCTCCCCCCCTTCCAGCCTCGAATATAGCTAAATGTTTCTAATTTAATTTGGTAGTTTATCGCATGGGCCATGAAAGAGTGTTAACACTTTTGCGACCGCATGTTTTTGTCTCTTTCACAGTAAGGTCCACCTGTGTGCGTTATTGTCCTCAGTTACAATATTTCAGAACAAAATTTTCCACATTTACGTTTATATTACAAATGGATATACATTATAGTTACGCTAACTAATCAAAGCATTTATATCCAAGTACACTAAGCGACAAAAAAAAAGCCACACTTGGATATTTTCCTTTCCCCTTTTTGCAACCGCCAATTTTATCATTTTAAAAATTTTTGAACAGATTTTATTACGGCACCCTGCACGTGCACTTTAGGATTGTGCCCAGTGTTAAAAATAAAATGCAACTGTCAGGAAAATTATAATTTTAGAAAGAATTTCAAAAATGGCAAGTAAAAGGCATTTAACGATGCCACAAAAAGTATTAATTTTAGAATGAAAGTAAAAAAATATTTTAATATGTGAGATGGCAAATTAATTAAATGTTAACGAAATATTCTTGAGATGATTTTTAGGAACATATAAAATTTTTTGGCTGTTTAAATGGAAAATGTGTCTTTAGGCGACCACGTTGCCCATCCAAGCGAGATGATGACAAGTAAAGAAACAAAAGTTTTAAAAAATCGATTTGTGCATGCTCATAACTTAGAAAAGATTTTTAAAAAGTGCATAGCAAAGTAATTTCTTTAAAAACAGCGCAGGAACAATTAAACAAAGTATATTAAAAACCAGAAGATCTGCAAAAAAAAGTCATTACTAAGGAAAATAATTAAAAAAAACAAGACTTCAGTTGATCAAAAATTAAAAAAAATTATCAGGTAATTATTAGGTTGAACTGGTTTTCTCTGATGAGTCAAATTTATTTTATTTCGGGCTGATAAAAAAAAAACTAGTAAGTTGATAAAAATGTGACCGAATTATTGAAAATTGCATTCATAAAACAGTGACACATTCTCCGTACATTATGGTACGGAGGTGCATAAATTTTTAATGAGTCGGGCAAATTTTTATGCTCAAGGGATCAATTAATTCGAAATAAAACATGGTCATTATAAAAACGGTGCCTGACCGACTATTTCGAAGGTATCTCAGACTTTCCTGCAAATAGAATTTCAAGATGGTATTGCACCGTTCTAAAGGGCGTCTATGGTGCGTTTATTCAATTCAAATTTTTAAAACTACCTATCCTATCCCATGAGCACCTATAATTTTGTAAGCAATCATATCTTTTTTAACTTTAAGTTAAATCCAACAAAAAATATCGTAGAATTTCTTTTTCATCAGACTTGGAAATAGCCATAATCTCAATCCGCTCGAAAACGTTTAGTCTATAAAAAAGCACAGAAAAGGGGTGAGGATTAAAAAATTGCAGCCTACAACTCTGCAAGGACTAGAAAAAATGATTTATGATATTTGGCACAGAGAAATTTTTGATATTTATATTAAAACACTGCATAATACTATGCCATTGCACATTAAAGCAGTAATTCCTTATAAAGGTGGAATAACTCAATGCAGAATACATATTTTTATTAAAAATTGCTTAGATCTAACAAACAAATAGCTTTATTTCATACAGGCCCGGACTGGCCAGGTCGGCTGGTCGGCGATCGCCGAGGGCCCCCGCCTGAAGGGGGCCCCAGAAAACCCCTAAAAATAAATATATTACTTTATAATTAGTTACATTAGAGTAATCTGACTATTTATTTTCCAATAAACTTCGCATTTACAATCAATTTTGACCCATCGCATGTTGTACAGTTTAAGACAAGTTCGCGATCAAAGAACTGAAATGCAACCAAATATTGAGGCTTCGTGGGGAAAGATCTGGTCTTTTTTGATTAATTTCATCTAGAATGCTCTTGGGTCAAGTCGGCAATGTTTCATTCTTAGAGCTCGCTGCTTCATGCTTCATCCTATATCTTTGCTTTCTCCTATCTTACAAGGAAACATTCAAAAAGTGTCGTCTTCAAAAAATATTGAAAAAAATATATGTAATTCTACTCTTCATAAAACACCAGAAAGTGAAAAAGTTATCGCCTGAAATTAATTACAGCGATCACAAAAAATTATCAAATTAAGCATTTTTGGCGATTTAGCGCTGTTATGCGATAAGTTCGCTGGCACCGAGATTGCCGTATACGAACAGAACCGTGTTGTGCTTCTCCGTCAAGTACTCAAAATCAATCGCCTAACATGCTTAATTTTGATAATTTTTTGTGGTCACTGTAATTAATTTCAGACGATATTTTTTTCACTTTTTGGTGTTTTATGAAGAGTAGAATCACATATATATTTTTCAATATTCTTTGAAGACGAGACCTTTTGAATGTTTCCTTGTTAGCCAGCCACAAAATTTTAAATTGGTAGTTATGTCACTTCGGAGTTGCAATTCTTGTTCTTATCTTGTATGATTAAATCAGGATTAAAATAGTATTTTAATCCATGTTCTAATCTAATATAACTAACTTCTTTGTTGAGCGCTCGCTTGCTAATTAGTCTCGTAGTAGGGTTGTTACTGAAGCAGTGTCACTGTCAAAGCTGTGTCAACATAAAACGTGTCTCACAGTTAAAAAATGCAGTTTTGTTGCCAGAAATTCTCTGTAATTTGAGAAAATAGTCATAAATTACAGAAAAATTACGTTGACAAAATATATTTTTCTGTAACTTTCACAGAATTCTGTAATTTTCACAGATAATTTCTGGCAACAAAATTGCGTTTCGAAAAGAAAAGAAGAGAAAATCTTTTAGATGTTGAAAAATTTTCCAAGCGTTTAAATACTAGCTTAACTAGTTCCACTTAGTCTCAAAATCGGCCTTTAAGATGCAATAATGATACAATTAACCCTCTGATTACCTTTGAAAAGCGCAAAATTGCAGGGCATTTAGCACATCTCCCTTAAAATAAAGGAACTTTAGGGATCAAAATACTTAAGGGATCTAGTTATTTTACGCATAAATATCAATAATATATTAATATATATATATATATACTTCTTTTTTTTTTTGTGATCTCCTACCACGTGTAAACCAAGTGTAATTTTCCTCGACATCAAATAATTGAAAAATATATACAGTCAGTGTCAAAAGAATTCATACTCTTTTGGTTTTGCTGAATAACTTAAGACATAGGCATAGAACATACATGGGCCCATGGGGCTAGGGCAGGACTCTTCCAATAATTTCTAAGATGGACTTACTTTTACTGCTCTTTATAATGCAAAATGAAAGGTTTCAAATTTTACATTTAAAGCTATGTTTGACATTTCGAATATACATATTTTTTTCATTAATTAATTGTCCTCAAAATTTATAATTTTAAGTGTAGATGGATGGGAGGTACAATCATATTTTTTACTTGAGGCTCCTGCAGTGTTTTGCCTTCTACGGGGACCTTTTTAAAAGATTTTAGCCTGTATTCATGTAAGTTTCAGAAAAAAAAAAAAAAACTGAAATTTTTCAATTGCTAGGCAAGGTTTACGAATGTGACCAGCGTACAAATCCGGCATTTCCTGTCAACTAGCTTTTAGGAAAAAACCTATAGCTATTGGTGTGGCTTGCCGCTTTAAAAATCTTTTTTGTTTTTACCATACTACCAAAAGAAGTTTGAAATAAATAAATAAATAGTAAACAAAATAAAATTATAAAAAATAAATAAATAAGTTAAATTAAAGAGGAATTTTTGTCTTATAGTTCAGGATGAAAAAAGAAATGATGAAACAGGTCTTTGGCACTATCTCTATCTAGTTACAAAATGAAGCATGCCACAATCACTATTGAAATCTCTTTAGCCTTCATGCAGAAATAGCAGGATCCGTATTGAAAATAAGGGAAATAAACTTAGGCGTGCTATTTTCATGTGATCCGTATTAGTAAACTTATTTCAAATCCCGTAGTAATTGTGGGAGCCATACGTGGAGGTTTGATCATATTTTTTTTAGTAAGAATGCTAAAATCTGAAAACAGTCATTAGTAAAATGCTAAAATACTATTAGGCTTAAGAATACCTGTTCGTATATCATTCTAGATGCCTCTTCATGTTATATTTTTCTTTTCAAATTAAGTTTTAATCATGACATGATATCTTTAAAAACAATTTGGAGTGGCTCTCATGGACTTTCTGAACCCTTAGTATAGTTACCAAGTCTTTAAACAAATTTGAACCGTTGAATATTTCAGTAAATAAATAAAAGTGAATATCATTTCAGTGTTTTGATGGAAGACTTGGCGTGGGATTATAAACAATGCAAATAACAACTTCTAGAACGCCAAAAATAAATAACAGGAAAGCAGACAGCTGTTTCGGTAGCCTTTAGCGTACCGTCTTCAGTGCACAAACAATTATGAGAGAAGTACACTTATACATAAGAAAGCGAGGGAATTGAGCTTAAGATTATCAACCAATAGAAATACGTGGAATTTGAAGGATTGACCAACAGGAAAATGTGAAACCTAATCAAATTACTGACAGCCAAAAATTAATCATTTCAATATTGTATATCTATTGTAAGGTATGTGGCGAATCAATTTCATCGCATTTGAATAGCATTTTTTCAGCATATCTAAATATCTTACGATTTTTGATAGGGAAAGAAAAAAAAAGTGTGTGTGTGTGTGGGGGGGGACTTAGGGAATATTTTGGCAAAATA